>JACXIK010000005.1:9110142-9543272 GCA_014737385.1 Bombus superbus
CCACCGAGGTTAACGTGTTCCGTGACGCGTCGGTTATCGAAGCCACATGTTCGAACTTGTGTTTAAACTTACGTTTTATGGAAAAATAAAATTACCAGATACCTTTCGATCCCTAATGTATTTTAACGAATTCCCTTCCACGTACTTTGTGGATAGAAGTGATTTTTCGATTTTGAATACTTCGCTTTTCCTCTTCCACTCGTTTCTAAGCAACAATTTTCGGCAAAATTTATTTAGGTATTGCATTTTTGTCTATTAACGATTAACGCCACGTATCGTCTGCACAAGTGTGTAAGATAAAGACAATAACAAAGATTACATTAAGAAAATGTTAATTTTATAAAGCAAGGACAGTCGTGTATATCGCGATATTTCATAAACCAAGCCTTTTCTTTACGATATAATAACTTTTTCAATTCCGTAACCACTAGACAATATAATTCGTCCAACAAGAATAACGAACATACTATGTACGTCAGGAAATCTTCCAGAGACCGATAACGTGATTTTCTAGAGAAAATAGAACAGGTTCGAGTAATTATATTTTATGCTTCGTGGTCTCGGACACTCGATCCAGTTTTTTCTTCGTTCAGCGGTTTATTCCATCGGAATATCGGATCAACGATCCGCGGCATCGAAGTTCTTTCATTAAACTTGAGAGGATTCAGTCGCCTCCGTAGATCCCCCGAGGGAATAACGCGTCGAAGGATCGATAAAGTTACCGGTGCCGAGACAAAGAACGGTTTATGGCGCGCATAATTTCCAACCCTCGATCCTCTCTCTTCGGTCAAGTCTCGATTTCTCGCGAAATCGCATGCACACCGCGAACTTCGTTGCTTATCCGTGGCACGCGAATTTTTTCTTCTATCCGACACGCGTTCCCCGAGTTGTCCCAACTTTTTGCATATCCTGCCATATGCGGCATAGTATTCGCACCTGCGATCATGGTCAAATGTTCGTGTGGTCGCTTTGACGCGAAATTGGTCGACGAAATTTGGAACGATTCCAATTTGAAACTATCAAACTGAAAGGAAATTCGTAGGGGAAAGTAATGAGAGTTCGAAGCGTGTCTATGGAAAATACACGGGCTCGCAAAATTCGAATATTTCACGCGAGAAATTTGTATAAACGTGTTGCGCGCGTCGTACGAATCTTTTCGCGACTTTCAGCGATTACGTTGGCAAGATTCGAAAGCAATAACTTTCTTGCGACAGAAAACGACGTAATTTTGATATAAAGCCGCGGTGCAATTAATAGAAACAGCAAACGGAACTTCGATGGTGGATATTTCTAGCAATCGCACGACGATTGATTATATTTTTGCTCGAACGAGCTCGCATCGTGCAGTTCCACGATAGCTAGAATTTCCGCAAAAAGATAAAGTTCGCATAAAGTGGTTCGAACTGGAAGTTATTGCGTGCCGCTCGCGACTATTGCGTTATCGATAATCAGAAATCTGTTCTATCCGTTATTCCCGAGAAAGAGGAAGAACCGGTGAAAAATCTCGGCCAGACGGAAAATGAATTTATCGTCGTTATACATCTATGAAAACGAATAGGGTTTGCATTATCGAATCAGCCTAGAAAATGACGATTAACGATGCGACATTGATATAAACGCAAATTCTCTATGGAAGAGTACAAAGCTCAGTTTAATTAACAATAGCACGACTGGTCCACAGGAGGACAATCGAAACTGGCACAGTGGACTCTGTGGAGTGTGCAAAAGCGTGCAATCATAAAGGCAACGACCAATAGGGGCGTGTAACACGGGGAGAAATGCAGTTGTCGTTCAACGCCAGGGCGAAAAGCAACAATATGTCTAAGTGCCAACAGCCAAGCGCTATCGTAAACATCGATCTGCCAACGTCCAGTGGTTCCCCTCCTGACATCAATTTTCCACCAACGACTCGCTGTCGTAGACAAATGTCGAATTTAAGAAACGTACCAAAACCAACAGTCTCCATATGAATCGCGTTTATGCAAAACTTACATATATACTGGAGGACGTTTTGCAGGGCGTGTAAAGAAATTAATCAAACCAATACTGTTCGTATTAAAAATTATTGGTCGATGAAATAGTCAGGCAAACGCGAAGGTTTAGAAACGTGACTGTTGGAGAAAGAAGATGAAATTGATTCGTCTTGCTTCGTTAACACCAGGAATACCAGGATTTCTTTTTTCCGATGTTTGTCTCGTAGATACCTACACTCGCGTAAAGACAATTGTCGAAGAAATTATACAAAGACGATAAGCGACGATAGCGATGTCGCTTGAAAGGTAAAGCAGAGATCGAAGGAGGGAAGACAAGAATTGATAATGTAATCAGCCTCGTTTTTTGGCACAGTTATTTCAGCGAATTCAGCGGCGAGTACCGCGTACGAATACGCGGCACGTCCATGGATATTAAAGGCGGCATAAATATAAAAGTAAGAAACAAGGGCCAGCCTCAATTGCGTTTCTACGAGCGATGAAAAGAGGGAAAAAATGTAAGTGGTCGGTGGAACGAACGCAACAACATAACGGAACGAGCCCTTAGGCAACCGGGGCTTGAACTTTCACCATGCTCTCGCTAATTGAACGCTCTACCGGTAGCGAATTGCAAACAAAGAAACGCTTAAATTAAGACTAACAGGCAGAAGCTTTTACGACGACCATTGATATGGCGCGTCGATCGAATAATGTTGTCAAATATAGACGCTCGTGTCATTTGTAATTCAAATCTTAAAGAAGATTTTCGTTTTCTATGAAATTACTAAACAAAAAGTTTTGGTTCTGCAGACACGAGACGGTGCCGATAACTTTTCTGTACTTTTCAATTTAGAGATCAGTGATGGGTCAATGTGGCTCCTGAATGACTCGTATGCCAAGAAGTGAAGCTAACTTTAAGATACAAGTTTATACGAATTTTCACGCATAAATACACACGCTGACACACAGATACAAACGTATATTTCGTAGAAAAAAAGATACAATATAATAGTATAATTGTTCGCGCAGTAGAGTAATCATAAAGTGTAATGGTCGATAAGCGATTACCGCATCCTAAAATTCGCAGTCGCAAATTCGAATTTTTAATCTCGAACGAAACCTTAATATCGTGATTCGCGAAAACAACTAGAAAGTCTTCGTATACTATCAGTGCAAACGGTTGGTGACAGAAGTGTACCTATTTGAAGAGGGTTTATTACTCGTCTCGATTCAATTCCACGGACAATAGAGAACCACGCGTCGCAATGAAAGGCGTCCAATCCAGAAAACAATTGGTGTTGGTACAAGGAAACGAAGTGATGTTTTATTTGGGAGTGAGCGAGGAAAACTGGCGAGATTGAAGGTACAGCACGGCACCGTTAGATTGGAAGGTAGCACGGAGCTAGCAATATGTGGCGATTGTCCTCATCTTTCATCGCGCGAGGGAAGATGGACCTCCAGGGTGAGAGAGGTCAAAGGCGAGGCGCGAAATGGAAAGCTCTCCTTGAAAGCTGTCGCCGGAAAATAGATACAGGTCGCTTATATACGACCCAGTTCCTCTTCCGTTTTCATCCCCCTTTTCTTTTTGATCCTTTGCTCGTTTTCTCTCTCTCTCTCTCTCTCTCTCTTTTTTTCTTTCTCGTTATTTCGTCCTCTTTTCCTCTCTTTGATCGTGGACTACGTTTCACGAATCACCGATTGACCATCCGCCCCGATACGGGTCTTTCAAGCTCCCATTTACTCCCTCAGTTTTTTTCCTCTCTGAACGTTGCCTGGAATCACGCGAAACTGCATCGAAAAATAAAAACGTATCGACCAGTCCCCAAAGAATTCTTTCCTCTCGGGAGTCCCCCCTTCATAGCTCGTTCCAATTTCATTACTTATACATTACCTCGGGCTTATATCAAATAAACGCGACCACCTAACTTCCTAACGAAATTTGCAAGCTTATCTTCTGCAAGTATTGGAAACTCTTTAAGCACACAATACGATGTTATTAACAAGTTGCTCGTCGACAAGCGCCGCCGCTTGCAGGATCCTCCTTCGAAAATTCTATTCTATCGTGGCCCCGTTTCTTTTCCTTCTTTCTTTTTTGCTAGCTCGATCGATTCAGCGCCGATGATTACGATGCTCACGCAGAATGAAACACAGGCGAGGATGGTTCCTATTTCTCCTTTATTTTTTCTCCTTTATTTTTTCTCCTTTATTTTTTCTCCTTTATTTTTTCTCGTTTCTTTGGCTGTAAAATCTAAATGGACTTGGATCGCGGGCTATTCGATAATTCACGAGATTTATCGTGTTAATGCATCGATGATCTCTAAGTAGAAGCAACGAAGGTCTCCGACACCGTTAATAAATTATATCAAACAAAGCCGCGAAACGGAAGAAGAGCAGCTAAATCAAAAGCGCTCGAGGAACCGCTCAAAGGCTCGGACTCAGCCGATGGCAGCGAGCCATCGAAATGAAAATTATGACGGCACGAACGAGCTTCCGCCTCCTCCGAGATAAATATCAATCGGGAAACGTGGCTGCAATTTCTCCGAGCGGATTATTCGTTTTCGTGTATGATTTATACAAAGTAACTGTGGCAATTAAAATTTGTCGTTCCGATCGAATTTATATCGAGACCCGCCATTCTTACCTAATCAAACTATTTCAAGTACAGCATTGGTCGTGATAGTCGGCAAATGAAAGAAACGCTTAGATTCCATTTTCCCAGTCGTATTCGTCAAAATATCAATTCTCACGAGCATCGGCGATCTACCGATATTCGTATCGTGTCATATTAAACACAAAACTCGATTCCGCCATAAACTTCGCCATCGTTAGCTAATCAAATTTTCCCTTTGGTTGAACAGGTGCAATGAGCTAATGGCGTAACCGGGAACACGAGGCCCCGAAACCTTGGCCTCGAGTAGCCCGCCGTGACCATCACACCAATCCAGACGATCGCATCGGCGCTCGCTAACGTGCCGCCCAAAACACGTCCAAGTACGTGCACGCGAGTAACGTGGTCGTCGTTCGAAACGACGACATGTCGTTCTTGCTTAGCCGTGGCGGCCGAAAGGGGCCCATCATCTGCTTCGTCGGCCTTCTTCTGGTCTTCGCTCTCTATCAGCTGGGCATCATCTGCGGCTCCATGAAGTACGTGCCCACAGCGATGATGGTCGCCAAAGAGGTAGGTCCCTTCGCATTTTACATCCGCTAATTAGGTCATGGTTACAACGAATACGCGTTGTGTCGAACTGGTGTTCTCGCCGTAGCCTACTAAATAGATAAAAACTTGGCGAATCGGATCGTTCGAATTGAATTATTCAAAAGGAAAGCCCTCGAACAAACAGCATTGGAAAACTTTCCTGAAAATTTCTCCGCCATGCATGAAGTTATTATCGCATTGACGATTTACGAGCGTGCCTCGACTACGAAGCCAGTAATTACGAATTAGTTTTATCCCAGTTTTCGCGAAATTGTCGTGCAAACAGTCGGTACGTGCCGCAGTCGGAGCCAGAACAATCGTCGGTGCCCGAACGCCTAGACAAACGCGAGTTTCCGCCAACTTTGTCTCTCCGTATGCGTCCCTACGATGAACAAAATGTCAGAATTATATGTTTTACCGAACAATAAGGAGCGAACTGACCATGGTGCGAAGAACGGTTGTGAAATTTTATGTGGGTAACTCGGTGGAAAACGAGGTGGGATTTAACGATATTTGTATATTTCACAGTTGGATGCGAGAGATGAAAGAGCTGTTTATCTATAAGCACGAAATATTACGGGTTCCCGCAAACCAGTTTTTCCCGTCTTCTCCGCGGAGAGTTACGTTATTAAATAATGAGCGACTCTGGTCGGAAATGAAAATAGTTTTGCAATTTGAAGGTTTGATTAAAAGTCCTCGTACGTGGTGTATAACGCGTTATATTAATTAATATACGATCGATTTAACTTTAAATATAGCTTACGATCAATTCTATATTTTTCCACTGCTGATGTTTTACGAGACTTTTGAGTTGGATCGAAACTCGATGGTAAATCTGGAATGATCTTCGAATCGCCTTAATGTCAATGACGCGATCTCGACGATCATCTCGTAACCTTTGTACGAACTTTAAGGGTCGATAGCACAACCTACGAGACCTTCGAATTCGCTTCTACCATCTCATCTTCCGTTCTCGCCATTATGTTCGCACCATTTTAAATCGTCGTATTCCCCAATCCAGTGTACGAATCTGCCTTGCCGAATCTAATTTGAATAAAAGATATTCGCACTACGAGTATAATCTACCGAAACTTTCGATGATTTAATAACGATAGATCAGTCTCGTCACGCAAAGGGAAAACGGTCGTAATCCAATGGAAATTATTCCGTAGCTAATAGCCTAAAGAAACGAACTTGCAACACGACCGCTGAGGCATGAAGTGGGTCGTAGGTCGTTTTACAGTGTTTCTGCGAGTTCGCCGAGAAAATTTTCAATGGAGATCCAGGTTGGAATTAGGCGAGACGCAATTATAGCATCGTCAGTCGGACTTTATCGCGCGAATTAACCGCGTCCCAGTTGTTCCTTTCCTTATACCCGGTCGTTGTCTGGGCCCGTCTTCAACGCTGTAGAAATTAAATTTCCTCCAACTTTTTGTTTTACCACTCGAAAATTCCTCTCTAATTCAACAGGAATGCAACGCTCGTATATAAAACTCTTTAAATACGTCTCGCAGAAACTTTATTCGTTTTGCAATTCTTCCATCCCCCTACTGAGAAACCTCTTTAACTCGTCGATATTTTGCCAAGCGAATTCCTTCCGTTCAACGTGCGTAACTCAACGTTCGAGCGAGACAGTAAAGATTCGCGCGATTTTCACGCCATTTTCTCACGAGAGGGCCGTGTTTACCTCGTCGCACGGATGTCCGGTAAAATCAAGGAACTTTTAATCGAATTTTCAACGGTGCCGCATTATGAAAGCAATTAATTAACAGGGGCAAGGGTCAGAATGATGAGACAGGAGAGAAGATCGATCGAACGACGAAGAACGATGGAACAACGAACGCTCGCGGCTTCTATAGGCTTCGTAGAATTCGAAAGAAAAACAGAAGACTTATATTCTAATATGTGATTCTTGCGAAAATTCCAGGTCAGTTGCCGCAGCTTTGACAATCGTAGCACGCGCCTCTATGCATAGCTTATGAGGGAAGTCGGAACGCAACGCGCGCTATGAACTCATATTGTGGGTTCCAAGGGGGCAGAAATTTCCTTGAAACTTCGTTTATGCCGTAGAAAGTTTGAAATTGGATTTTTGTTCGTCGAAATTAGTCGCGACGAGAGATACGTCAACCGACGTCATTTTCGCGCCGTCATCCTCCATTTTCGTCGAAGTAAAAAAAAGGCGAAAAAGAAAGCGAGAACCAGCAAGAAAATTGCGGCTTAGCTTCCGATGTGGGTTTATTCGACTAATTACTCTGTCATAATCGCGAACTCCTGCCTTTTAACCGATCTTTCGCTCGGCGGA
This sequence comes from Bombus superbus, assembly GCA_014737385.1. Taxonomy (NCBI): domain Eukaryota; kingdom Metazoa; phylum Arthropoda; class Insecta; order Hymenoptera; family Apidae; genus Bombus; species Bombus superbus. Next base: position 9,117,611 of record JACXIK010000005.1, read on the forward strand.
ATGAATCGATTAACAGAGCCCTATTATCGGCGCGCAAGCTTTCCCCTCTCCAATAATCGATGAAACACGTCTCGAAGACGCGTTTGATTTAATGCACGATTAGCATAAGCTGCCCTCTTCGTGGAAGAATTTTTTATGCCTTGATTTGCATGCAGCCAGTGACTCGCCAAAGTATTTGGACATTTACCATAAAAATCTGTTACGTGTATATCGCGTGCGTTATATGAAACGTTTTGAAATTCTATCGCCACTGTAACGGGACACAACTGTCGTGGTTACATTAGCCGAATTCGAAATCAACCTGGAAATTTATACGATACATGGTTACAAAAATATATTTAGCAAGAAATTTGCACGAATAGCTATCTTAAACATACTGCGAGCGTTAAAGATGATCCTACCGAATATCGAGGCTTCTTAGTAGATGATATTCCTGATGATTCATCCTTTCTCGACAGGTGGATAAAAAAGATCGTTATTTCAAAACCTACCTCCCGAGAGATATCAAAGAGTTGTTGAAATCAAATTATAAGATAATATTTCCATTTTGCTGGCTTCGTTCTTCCTACGGGTCCTTTGCTTATTAAATTTTCTCCGCAAGAGAAAAGAACGTACCATCGGAGAAGATAATAGAGGACGAAGCAAAGAAGAGGAATAGAACGAAACGAGAAATTATCCTTTGGGTTGCGCAGAGAGGAGCGAAAGCGAATCAAATTTTAAAAACGTGCGATAACCAACGACAACGCAGCGATAAGGGAAAGCTTTTTAAAGCTCAGGCGCTCGATTCGCTGCTTGTGCGACACAGATGCGAAGGATCACGTGACGACGAAAACAGCGCGGAATGTTCGTCGATTGATCGCACTCGCTAATTATTTCGTTAACAAACGAAAGAATGAACGCAAATGAAACCGGAGCGGTGAAATTTATCTCGTCGAACCCTTTGATTTCTAACTAGAGACTGTTATAACGAGGAACAAAGAGATCCCCGTCAAAGGGTGTACTGTCGTATTAAAACGTGACGTAAATCCTGTAGATAATGTATCAGAAGTACGAACTTTAAAGGGAACTCGACAGAGCGTGTGCTTGGTCCGACCGGCAAACAGCTTGGTCTAGCGAAAATGGCAAAGGAACTGTTGCACCTTTCTAACGACCAGATGCACTTTCCTTTCCAGGACTTTATTACTTTCACATTTCTCCTTCAAATAAAGAAAAAAAAATCGACGTTCCATTGTCTCACCGAAGGAAATATGCGCCCCTTTCTAATATTTTCATGAAAATAAAATAGCTACTATTCCTTGAAATAATTAAGAGAATCTTATTACGAACGATTCTATCGCATCGATCAGGTGCATTTCAATACATCAATGAACGACAAATATAGTGAAGTAGTAGTTCCATTTCTAGCTTGCTATTTGAAAGCTCAGGGGAAAAACGAGCGATGTGTACCTGTAAAAGAGCCGTTCCACTAGAAACGGAAATATCATTGATTTTACCAACATCAAAGAAAGTCCTCGAACTGATAGTTTCGAACAATTTAATTAAAACGTTCACCAACATGTATATAACACGATCGCATTTCCAGCATAGATCATATAGAAACGGGCTATTCGTGTTAAAAAAAAAAAAAAAAGAAGAACGTTGGAACGCTTTTACTGATTCGTGTATCCAGCGTTTAAGCGTGTCAGTCGTGGAAGAAAAGGGGTGGAAGGCGTGTCCCCGTGAAGAGACGAAATCGCGGTTGCTCGCCTCGAAACTTTCCGCTAACGCGTCCGACCTTTCTACCTTTTGGCGAGAGCTTGCAGAGCGCGCGCGTCGCGACGTCGACCAACCAGAGAGGATGGGAAAGACAAAAGAGAACGAGAGACACAAGGAGATGCAACATGCGTGAATACGTGCACGCTCGAAGCAGCGAGCATGGCTGTATTCGTAGGTTCCTGGCGGGAAACGGGCGCGAACGGAAGAGAAACGAATTTCTGTCAGACTCACCCTCCGCGCAACATAAATCGCGTCGGTTGAGTTTCACGCGTACTTTTCCTCCGTGTGCTTCGATGCTAAAAGCAAAAGAGAATAGGAAGGCCGGCTGACGGCAGGCCGAACAGCGAAACCACCACTGTTACCCGAGAAATGCTAATTGCGAAATGTAGTTTTTTCTTTCTTCTCGTTTCTTTTCCTTTTTTTTTTTTGTTTTGCTTCTCCGTTTTTCCCGTTGTTCTTTTTCTTTCTTTTTTTTTTCAACGTCGACCTCTGACAACGATGTCTGGCGTGCGCGAAAAAAATCGTAGCGCGAGCCAGCCTAACAACGCCCCTTTGTTCAAAACAAGAGCTTATTTTACCGGGGTAGATGAGGGATCGCGATGGAATCATTCATCTACCTTAACCTTCCGCGAACCACCGCGGAAAGGTTTCTTCCCTGTTCCACCCTCATTCGTGATCTTCTTTCATTTATATCTATCTCTGTTGGTTTTTCAATAATTATTTAGAATAGAGGCATCGTCCAAGCATCTGTTTTTTCTTTATCGTCAAATGCAAATCTAACCAAAATCTAACTAACTAAATCGGCATTATTTACTCGGAAAACGATTACACGCAGAGTGTTCGAAATACTTGTATAATTCGGAAACTAAGTGACGGTTATACGTACACGGAAAAATTATTCGGCACGTTGATCTTGACAATATATTTCTGGCTCGTTAAAATCGGACGGGTTGTCTACTATTGTGAATCAGTGTTTCTCGTTTTTTCTCATTTTTCGTTTAATACTCGGAACTACTGTACAGCTTGTATGCATATTATCATTTATTGTTTTTCTCGGTCGTTTAGACAGATTTATTTACGCGATCGTAACCAATGTTACAACGCGATCGCAGCTGTGATACACGCGAGTTGCGGGTCGTAACATCAATTGTTCCAACGATTGTTCATTTGCATGCCGGTGTAATTTTAATCGCGTAGCTAATTAAACCGACGATCGCTAAATTTTGCCGCTCGTTGCACGTCAGCCCCGACATCCGGCCGTATTTTCAAAAGTACAAAAGTCGCTAGACACTCGAGCGACCGTGTGCAAAATGTATTTTTCATCGCCACGAAAACCACGGACGTTTCCCTTTGAATTTCAAAACGCGGACACCGCTTTCGCCTCTGAAAGATACGACCGTGTTTCCAATTAACCCGCAATTAATTATTTTTATCGCGGAGCGCCGCGATCGATATAATAATTAAGCCAATATAACTACCAATTAGAACGTTAATTGCTAGTTTTTATTAGAACCTGGTTGCCGCCCAAAGCATAAATTCAGCGGGCAGCGTTTCAGACGCGAGTTTATTCGCCCTTTTCGAATAAAAGCACGGGAAGATACATAATGCTGGGCAAGAAGCGACGTAAGTTATTTGCTGTAGCGCGCGAAGAAGAAAAAAATATACATTGAAATTCGTATTCTTTGCGAGAACTAATTGGAGCATCTAAAACGCACGCGCGCTAAAAAGTTTGAAACGTGTCGAAAGAAATAACGACTCGCTTAAATAAAAAAAAAATCATTCTCAAAGAAAGAAAAACAGAAATGTACCAAAAAGTTTGTTCAATCGAAAGAGCAAAGTATCTCCAGTTACGCCTTTTATTAGTATTAAATTCGAGTAATTTTGCAAAGAAGAGCCACGTGTAGATAATGCGTGATAAAATTACGTGTCGTAATTTCATTTCAATTTGTACTCCATATTAACGACGAGTAACGGGCATAACATTTATTAATAATCATGCAAAATACATCGACGATTCGATCAAACGATTAAGTTCTTGATATAATGTTTGCTTAATCGAGTCCGAGCTAGTTGGAATATTATCCTACTTCGCATTGATCGCGGCTAATTAAATCCTACAAAATGTACTGTTAATTTTGCCGTTCGTCGAAAGAGGCTATCGCGAAATTCATCGCGAGTCATTAACATGGTCGCTTTACCGAGAACGAAATTCAGCTTGTGAAAACGTTTTGATAAACTATCAATCTGCGTCTCTCCGACCGCGAAATTTAGGTGCAACGCAACCGCGTAAAAATTGCCGCTAAACATAGATCGAAGCCACTCTATTATCCCTTGGATGTATCGCAATGTACGATGTCATGTTTAGGTGTGTAATATCTACGGGTCTGAGTAAAACGTCGCGAAAAGATACTCGAAGAGAAGAAGATAAACGAGAAAAGATCGAACTTGAGAAAACTACGAACGAAACTTCTTAATAGCGCGCGAATCGTTTAAACTTTTCCACGATCGAGTAGTCATTGTTTCGGGAAAAAAAGGTGACGATTCCTTCGTAGAAAATTCAAAGCGTATCGATCCTAGTTCGAGCCTTACGAAGTATCATCCTCGTAAAGTTCGTTCGTTAGGCGGCACTGTAGGACAAGGCAGGAACTCCGTTGCCGAGGTTTAATCAGGCTCGCATAATTTTAGAAGAATCGTTCGACAAACTACATCCTTTCACATGGCTACCGTCGTTTTCGATAACCAACGCCGTACCAAACAAGAAATTATCGCCTTTATCTTTACCGCTCCTATACGGGAATCTACGTTTTATTAAAACGCTTTCTAAAAATACGAAACCGAATTTTCCCGCATGAACGAGTCAACTTTTTCTGCGAAAAGTTACCGGACCTTGAATATCGGATTTTACGTGTTCTGCTCTTAAAATAACCATCTCCGCTTTAATCCTCTGTTTTAATTATAATACCGTTGCAAAATAAAGAGAAAAACAGCTCTCGTCGTGTATTTCGTTTCGCGTATGCAAAAACCGAACGAATCAATTCGCCAACCTCGCTGATGAATCAGTTATCAAATAAAAATATTAATGACGGGTATATTTTTCAGAAATACGTGATGGGCCCGTTCGATCACAAGAGGTACGCGTACGATCGCTACATGCCGCTAATTTTTATCGGTGGCGTGCCACGATCTGGCACCACCCTGGTACGCGCCATGCTCGATGCACATCCCGATGTCAGGTGAGTTCCATACGCCGGACAAATTGCCAATTATCGGCCGAGATACGACCGACGTTGAGCGTCCTTGGTCGACATCGCCGTCAAAAACCGATCCACCGTCGAAAGCGAGTATTTCATACACGGATAATTTTTCATCGACAGGTGCGGACAGGAGACACGGGTGATACCAAGAATCTTGCAGATGAGGATGCACTGGCTGAAATCTGAAAGGGAAAATCTGCGTCTTTCGGAAGCGGGCATTTCGAAAGAAGCGAGTATCTCTGTTAGCTCGGATCGTTTCATTCCTCCATACGGTTGATCAAAATATGACTCGTTCGATATTATAAAATCAAATAGAAAGAGAGAAATTAAAATAACGCGAAGCGATTGAGGCGACCTATCGAATTTATCATTGAAATAAAAGATGGAAAATAATGTGACAGATTTTTCTCCTGTGATTTTCGTGCGTGATTAACGATATTAACGAGAAATTGATCGATTGCCGCAGGTAATGGACAGCGCTATAGCGGCATTCTGCCTGGAGATAATAGCGCGACACGCGGAGCCGGCACCGCGGTTATGCAACAAGGATCCCCTCACTCTGAAGATGGGCTCGTACATTCTCGATCTCTTCCCAAATGCCAAGTTTATCTTCATGATCCGAGACGGTCGTGCCACCGTGCATTCCATTATCTCGAGAAAGGTATGGCCCGATCGAAGGCTTCGACCTCCTCCGCTCTGTCGGCCATTCCGGCTGTGATGTATGCAAATTTATCCCACTTCATTCGCGAATATTAAAATGAGACGTACTCGTCGGTACAGGCGAGAGCGAAAAAAGAGGACGAACAGGAATTTACGTATTTCTTTTATGCAAAACAGAACGAATCGAAACGAAATGCAACGGCTGCATGTAAAATCATGCAAATCCAAAAGCAACTCGTCGTAATCTTGTAATCGAGAGGATCGTCGATTTTTATGCCGAGTTGATCGAATATTACCTTATCGTTTCGAACGAGACGAAGTAACTATATAGATCGACGTTTGTCCTACGTATAACTACAACTATATAGATAACGATTTGTCTTTCAGGTGACTATAACAGGATTCGATCTGTCCTCGTATCGACAGTCGTTGATCAAATGGAACCACGCGATATCTATAATGTACGGCCAGTGTAAGGAAATTGGCTCGGACAAGTGTCTGATGGTTCCGTACGAACAACTGGTGCTACATCCGCGTGAATGGATGAAGAAGATTCTAAAGTTCTTAGACGTTCCTTGGAACGAGTCTGTGATGCATCACGAGGAATTCATTAACAAACCAGGCGGCGTGCCATTGAGCAAGTAAGCATATACACGTGCACTTAATCGCTTGGATGAAAAATTAGGACTCGATAGGAGATCAGACCTCCGTTCGTATGATAAATGCGAGACACGAAAACGAAGCGATCGGCGGCTAAAATCTATCGTATTTTTGGAATGTAGGGTGGAGAGGTCGTCGGACCAGATCATAAAGCCGGTCAACCTGGAGGCTTTGACCAAGTGGGTAGGTCACATTCCGGATGATGTGGTCAGAGAGATGCCTGACATCGCGCCGATGCTTTCTGTGCTCGGCTATGATCCTTATGCTAATCCGCCGGTGTACGGAGCACCGGACAGGCTGGTTAGCGAAAACACCAGACGGTATGTAAACGAATAATCTAATTATATCGTCTAGAATTCTCAACCTATAGGCCGTCCGATCGATCCTTTTTCTTCGTTTCCATCGGCAAATCCTTGACGAGACGTCATTTTCTTTTCAGGGTGCTAGCAAACGGTGAAGTATGGGCAGCCAGGGCACGCCAGTTCTCTCTAGAGAAGCTGATTGAGCTGAGCAAAGAGGATGAGGCTACCAACACCCCAAACGCGTGACCTCGGACACGTCTTTCCCTAGGCACGCGAATCTTGAACCCGTACAATTTCTGTAACGTCTAACGACGGTCTTGGGAGAGCCAGTAAAAACGCCAGATGAGTGCGGTCTTTTTCATCCGAAGTTGTTTCTCTAGATCAGAGCCACCACGCTCGGCCGTCTTGTCGAGAGAATATATTCGAGGACAGTGAATCGTAACCTGGCGAACGAGAGGGACGCAAGGATCCGTCTAGTTTAAGGTTGACTCTCGATTAATACGTACACGTTCAATCTCGGCCCATAGACACGGAGTTATAGATTGCTGTGCAATTTTTCGCAAACGCGAACGTGATTATTCTCTCTGTACGATATATGTTAACCGGTAGATATTCATCTTCGATTCGTATCGAACGCGTAACGATCTCGTCGCTTTCCGTGATTCAGTTCTATTCTCTTTCCATGGATTAGATGAATTTTCTGCGATACACGACTCCACGGCGCGGAATTCAAGCGTACTGAATCAAGCAAAGTGCAAACGAGAGAACAAAATGCCATGCTAGAGTTTCCAATTGCTTCGGTTTTGTTTGTTCTTTTTTTATTATCATAAACGATGTAAATCTCGCCGAGTATGTGCTATGCTGAAACTGTTTCTGTACGATTTCGTCTGATGGCCAGTGACAAGAACCTATGTAGGCTATGTGGAGCTTCTATGTAAAAAGTGTACAAGGTGAACGTGCCGAATGTCGTGGAAAGGAAGCGAAAGTATCGTATCGATGCGAACAGGAAAATCTCTGTATAATATTTTGTATTATGATACAAATGATTTCTATAACGTTCTACATGGAAACAAAATACGCGTTTTCGTATGTAGTACTTATTTCCTAACGAGACACGAACCTTCATCGATCACGAGATAAAGGAAACTTTTGTGTTCCTTTCCTTCTCTGCTTTTTCTTACCTTTTTCTCTACATTTATACATTAACGGAAATTCGAGCTGGTAAACTGGCGAGAACTTTATCTTTCTATCGTGTTCGTTGTATTATGTATATTAGCGTGATCGTGATTCGACTAATTACAAGAAAATTATATTTATATGCCAACGAAACGTGAAAAAGCGTACCGGATTAACAACTGCAAACAAAAAGGGTGTCGAACAAGCTGAGTTCCCTGAATTTATGATTTCGTTATTGACTGTCAATAATGATGCGCAGCGAATGTTGCTGTAAGAACTACTACGATTGCAAGAGGACCGAATAATGTTCTTGATTGTTGTATCAACCGGCACTTGATACAAATGCAACAACTTCGATGTGGCATTATGTCATTCGTGTCAACCATGTTACTGTCTATCGAATTATACAATTAAATTATTTTAATATTACAAAACCTGCAGCCATTCCTTTCCCTTCTTCGGGCACGAAATTTCAATAGAAGAAGGTAAGTATGAATGTAAGTATCGTAATTCGTAGTACATGGTTAAATCATGGATGAATGAACATTACGAATTACTAAATATATATTGTCAACTACTTATGAATGTATTTATCAACTATTTTCGCGTTAATTCATAGTTTATCGCTTGCAATAAGTTATTACGACAAACTGCTACCACTACACACGTACACGTTAGATTTAACGAACGGTTATATTTCAAAGTTACATACCAAACTGAAGAACTAGAATAATTTTGATTCTGCAAACTTGAAGCTAGATTGCACGCGTAAAACACGATAGAAAAAAGTTAAACATCTTAGAAAAAACAATTTGTCACATGATCGTTGACGCAACTGTGCAACTGAAAGGGGATTAAAATTTTGAAATTTGAAAATCAGTGATGCCAACTTTAATAAACTTAAAATAAATCACACCGTTGACTAATGCGACGTAAAATTACATTTTTGCAACGGATATTTATTTTACCCCATATTTAATCGGAATAAAACGTATTATTTAGTAATGCATACAATATTTTAGTAGTTCATTTTATTCTGTAATTATAACTTTGTTCGGACTGTAATGAGAACGAACATTGTACTTGTTTAAAATCACTACAAAAAAGTTGTGAACTATCTCAATGTACTATATTTAATTTAAAAAAGCATACTACATACTAATTCATTGTTGACATTCGTCTACATAAATTAAATTCTTTTTAAGACTTTAATCGTAACTATAGAAATCATACTAATATTGACTAGAGTGGTAAAGTTAGGCGCGAGATCTTCCACACAAGTAACTGTGTTATTAATATCCTACCATTTAAAAATTTTAACAAAAAATTTAAATAGGAATTTAAATAAAATATTAAATATTGTTTTATTGGGCGTAAAATAACACGTCTCTTCAAAATTAGCGATCTTTCTAATATCTATTTGTAAAAGCAATCTAACCTATCATCATCGTATCAAACTATTAGAAACTGGTAATACCTGATACTTAACGTAATTTATGCGGTATAATTTTTTAATAAATAAATAATAATGCTTTCGAGTTGTTTTAGTTATAAAATGTATAATGTGTAAATATAGGTCTCTGACATAAACATTTTATTTTTTCATCGAATATCTATTTGTCAAATAAAAATCACATTCAAAAACACAGTATTTAAAAATGACAAATCAAGAGAGCCAAATTGTAAATATAAATATCTATTTTATTGTATCAAGTGAATATAATTCTGAAGATGATTGTAGCGAAGATATGTGTGATTCGTACAATGTTAGTAAATTTATTTTTACATAAACAATAACTGTTAAGCAACGATAAAAACAATTTAATGAATTGATCTTTTAGAAATGCTGTGAAAATGATTTACAACCGATATGGATCAGTGAAAGAGATTGTAATAAAATGAAACCTAATAAAACTGATGTCTTCGTAATGGAAAAATTCGAAGGAGATACATTTAATAAATTAAGAACATTTAAATGTTCGTAAGTAGGAGCTTAATTACTAATATAATTACTGATAATTTACTGATATTTTAATTTTGTAGAAATAGTAGATAATGTTATATTAAATAATGGTATTTTACTCGTACAGCATCATTGGACCAAGATGTTTGTTAATTTGTTTTAACAATGGAGAACCGATTCCAGAAGGAACAAGTCCAGTGTATACAACAACAATGAGAGGTCTCTGTGTATGTGCTTCTGGTTTATCTTCGGAAGAAAAGGTATACCCATTAATTGTTTCTACGTAAGACAAAGAGAAAAATATTTAAAAATCTTATTATCATAGGAACATGTAGAAAAATTAGTAGAATATATGGGAGGAATTTTTACAAAACAGTTACGTAGTCGTGTAACCCATCTTGTAACATCATCTGTCATGTCTGCTAAATATGAGGTAAGTAAATTTATATCGGTAAAATTATATAGATATTTTTATCGTAATGTTTAATTTTTTTTAATAGACTGCAATAGATATGAAAATACCAATAGTTACAAAAGAATGGATTGAAGCAATCTGGGAAATGAATTTAAAAGATTTTATTACACCAGATGACAAAATGTTTGATAAATATAAAGCTTCTGTGTTTCTTAACTTAGTTGTAACATCGACAAATCTTCCAAAACGTCAGAAGGAAGAAATTAAACGATTAATTAACGCTAATGGAGGGGTAAGATATATAGTTTTTTAAATCTTTATTTTCTTTTTTTACCTAACTATTCCCTTACATTATTATTCTCTTTTTAGATATTTATGGGTCCTTTGGATGGGGCAAAAGTTAAAGTTGTACTTGCACCTGAAAATAGTCCAATAAGTGAGAAACTCAAATATGCAAAAAAAGCAAATATTGCTTGTTTAACACCAAATTGGGTATATGAAAGTATAAAAGTTGGCTATGCTTTGCCTTTTAAAGACTACCTAATTAAGACGCTAAAAGCATGTTCCACTCCAGAAAAATTGAACGGTAAAAATATTTCTTTAATGTTATAAATCTATAGATTAGTAACTGATATTACAATTTTCTTAATGCGCAGTATGTGAAAGTTTTAATTGTTCTACGATAAGTTCCATAACATGTGACATACAGCAAGGCAATTACATAGATGAAACCTCAATAACCACAATGAGCAATGTTTCTACCCTCGATAATTTATATAACAATGTTTCTACTGGTTAGTATTGTACTGTTTTGTAAAATGCATGAAAGTGACTTATAACAAGGACAAATTTTATTCTAAATTTATTCAAATTTTTCAGTTTCTACAACTACTACAGTCTTGGATAGACTTACATTTAGTGAAGCAAAATTGGCTGGTCCGTTTCTAGATGGTTGTAACGTGCGTAAATTGCATAAAAAATTTTTCATGTTCTGTAATATCTTCCCATGATATTTCTCTAATCAATTCTTTCTTTCTTTTCTCTTTAGATTTATCTAGCTGGATTCGCTTCTAATCAACGGGATAAACTTAACAAAATATTGAACGTAGGTAGTGCAACGCGACTTGATGATATATCTGACGCTCTAACACATGTTATCGTCGGGGACGAAAACAGAGCAGCTAGTGAACTAAAACTACTGAAATCAAAAAGATTATGGTATAATGTTAATTTAATGTCTGTAATTATCTATTTAAAATTCTGTAATTTAATATTATCAATATTTGATATAGCCCATATATATTGACACTTGAATGGTTGGAAGAAAGTATCAAATTAAAAAGGCCCGCGCCGGAAGAAAATTTTTTATGTGAACAAAAAAATACAGTAACTCAAAAAGTTACAGAACCACCATCGCCATTAAGTAAGAAGGTAAATACACAAAAAATATAGTATATAACTATTTGAAGTGCGCGTGTATCTTTCCAGAATTTACAAATGCTACAAAAACCGAAGAAAGTCTCTATACCGTCTTTTGACATAGACCGAAAATTGGCGATGTTAGAAAAAGAGAAAGAATCGTCTGATCTACTTCAACATTATCTTCAAGATACAGCTGGTAATGTCTGTAAATAATTGCTTATGTTTTCTATAAAAGAAATTGAACGTATACCTTATTTATTATTAGATGCAACAAATGATAAAACAATGCAAGAGTTTTTAAAGCCTGATACTCTTGTTTCGAGAGAAAATAATGTTAGAACCTCGGTGGACGATGATGAAAGTAAAAAAAAATGCTTAAAAGAATCTATAACGCTCGCAACAGATGATACTGCAGTACCGATTAATCAAACGTCTACTATGAATGATAGACTATTCGAAGGTAATGCACTATAACACTGTATACGTATAACACTGAAATAAAATAACGCTAAAATATACACGTAGGTTTGACATTTGTCGTAACTGGCTTCAACGAGGAAGATAATTTTATAATTGAAACTATAATGGCAATGAATGGAAGAGTAGTTTCAAGTATGTTCGCTGGTATTCCAGATTATGGTGTAGTACCAAAATGTGGTGCACCTTTAAAACATACGGTGAATGAAATCGTTACTGATTTGTTTATTGTAGGTTTAAACTTTCTATTTCGATTTTTATATTTTGATATATCTTTTAATGTTAATATTTTTTTGTAGGAAGATTGCGTAAATCAGGAACAAATAGTTGAAATTATGTATTATCACAAACCTCTATCTATAAAAAAGCACTCTACCCCATTATCAGAATGTGTTATTACAATGAGCACATATGTTGGAGTAGAACGAACGTATCTTATAACATTAGCTGCGGAATTGGGTGCCATGTATTATTCTTATCATACATTTTAAAGATAACTGGACTGAATCAAGTATCAAATCATTGTTAATTTCAGGTGTCAAGATATTTTCGTTCGTAAAACTAATCTTGAAAAAAATATACATAGAAGCACCCATTTAGTTTGTCCGACTCCCGAAGGAAACAAATATAACGCTGCAGTGAAGTGGAAATTACCAGCTGTTACTGCAGAATGGTTAAAAACCTGTGCAATTCAATCGAAACGGGTCGACGAAACACCGTTTCTTGTAGGAGAAACCATAGGTACAAAAATATTTAACACGTCCGTATTAAATATATATACACAAAAATTTTTTTAATAATATTAATCCCTCCTTCAAGCTCCTGAAAGACCAACTGAAACTAATGAAACAGACACAAGTTTGCTTAAAGTTGGCTCAAATCAAATGGATCTACCAACTGAACCAGCAGCTAGGAACATTATTACTCCAAAACGGCATTTATCAAATTTACAAGTATACATATAATTCTACATATTTCTTTCATTATTAATTTGCGATTTATTACTAAAGAAATATATTATAGAATCAAGATAGCACTTCCGGTGATAAACGGTTAATAAATAAAAGACTCAGTTTACTTATGGACAAAACTCCTCAATCATCGTTTCATACGCCGGAATCAGCGTCTAGATCCAATTCTTCGCCAGACACAAGAAAAGATTGGGCAAAATGGGTTAATAATTTTCCAGATTCAAAAATAGAAGAACCTCCTTTAAAAAAAAGGGCACTTAGTACAGTTAGTATTTGTTTTAAGCTTAATTATGTGCATAATGCATAGATATTCGTAATAAATATTAACATAGTTGAATTTATAGCCTCTTTCAGAACTTAAAAGACAATTATGGCAGAAACTAAAAAGTGAGACTTACGATCCAGAGGTAACATGCTTTATTTATATATAATATATACATATATGTGTATTGATAAATATTTATATATATATAATTATATATATTAATAAATATTATAACATTATAGGGGAATAATGCAGACGATACATTATCTCTTAACAATGATCAACCATCAAAAGAAGCACCGGAAGAAGCAAAAGATGATAGCAAAATAACCACTACTACTCCCATTAGGAAAAAATTAGAATTCACAGATGAAAATAATGCACTGCCAAATAACGAGATTAATATGTAAGTTAATACATACATGTGTTTCACAGTTTATATATAAAATTCTTTATGGACCTTTCATAGGATTTTGTTTTTATAGGCAAATTGCACAACTGGATCAAGTACTTCAAAGAGCATCAAGTACTCCCGAGAATAGGTATTCTCTTTCCGGAGAGAATGCAGACACATATAGCACTGAATGTTCCGATCCCATACAAAAATGTAGGTACATTTATATCGATTTATTAGTATCTAATCGTCTAATATATATTCTTCGTTATAGTTATCGTAAAAGATTCTCAACCTGTCGATGCTATTGTATGGGAAGACCCCAGCCACTCAAAACGGGTAGGTTCTTTTCATAAATCGACTTTATTTTGGATATTTGATATCATTAACTGTAATTATAAACGTTTTTCTATGCTAAGTTGATAACACATAGAGAACAAAATGAAAGTATCGCACACGAAGATCATACTATAAACAATGACGAAGAAGAATCCTTAGAAGAAGAGATTGAACCAGAAAAAAAGAAACGAAAATTCATGCTATCAGGCATAAAGGTATACTAATTGTTATATCTATGCATTATACATATACAATGCGTATGTACATGCATAATATTTTATATTTATCTCAATAGGATAAAACAGCATATGAAAATGCGATAAGAGATCTCGACGGTGACGTATCATCGGATGCTAGCTTTGATATAAGTGCAACACATTTACTTTGTATTAGACTATCAAGGAATGAAAAGATGCTTGGAAGTATAGCATCAGGAAAATGGGTTCTACATTGCATGTATTTACGGGACTCTGAACAAGAAGGGAAATTCCTTGATGTCAGTATCGATCCTCTCGATTTACCGTTACCATATTTTATGTCGTACCTATATTTTATATTTACGAGTAGTCTTTTACTTCACTCTAATTACTTATTGGCAGGAAGAAAAGTATGAATGGGGGAATCCAAAAAGTAAAGGCATTATACCGGATCCTACTGGCGAAATTGAAGAAACAATCGCAGCAGCTGCATATAGATGGAGGCTTAGATTATTAAAAGAACCGAATAGGCCGTTTCACAATATGGTTGCTTTGTTATTAGCTTCTGGGGGCAAATACGGTCAGTTTAAAAGATTAATCGAAGCTGGAGGTGGGAAAGTTGTCCAAGCACGGTAAGTTTATCTTTTTATTAAACTCATGTTATTTATAGATGTATTATAGTTTACATGTTATTTGTTCTAGACCACCATACGATACAAGTCCAACTGGAAAGAAGATTACTCATTGTTTCGTGAATCTTAAACAAGCCAGTCAACCGATCGATTGGGCAATGTTAGCTAGTAAAGGTATTCTCTGCTTTTTGCCACAATATTTAAGCGATTATCTTACTGCGCAAACCCCATTAAATCCACGAGAATGTGTAATTCCAGACTTTAAGAAGTATTTAACATTACTACCGAAATAAAACGTTAATAAATAATGCCTCCAAAAGATTTTGTATAATAGTATTTACAAATGTATATCTGTATATAGAAAAAATACACTTATTTTACATATTTTATTACATAGATTCTTTATTCCTTTTTATGGTAATATAAGAAAAACAAAAGATATATTTTTTAATAATGCGATAGATTCCTTATAGTTTTGTAAAATTTAACCTAAATCCTTCATCTACTGTCAAGAAAACGTTACGAACATCAATGGCACTCTTGCATGTGGGATCTAATGAAATTTCATAATCTTTAAGTATCCCAATTAAAGCCATAGCACTTTGCAAGAGACCGAGTCGTACTCCTATAATGAATACGTCATTAAAGTGTAGCAATTAACAATATTATATTAATATTACAAGAATATTTTATGTTAAATAGTGTTAAAAATAAATATTTACCGATGCAAACTCTTGGTCCATCGCCAAAAGGCATGTACGTGCATTGCTTGATATTATCTTTATTTTTATCGCTAAATCTGTCAGGATCAAAATGCAGAGGATCTGGAAAATATCTTGGGTCACAGTGGAGACCAGTTAAAGCCACATAGACGGGTGTCCCTTTTTCTACAACTATCTCAGTTCCTGGAATCTAAAAGATCTATAATTTAGAACGTTATATGGCCAACGAGATATTCGGCAGAAGCGCGTAAGAGAGCAAAAGATAAGACACTTTTCGTCGAGTCATGTGCTCGTATGATATTTAATGTGAATTCATATATTATAAAAGAAGAACATTCTCTGTTATTGTGGCTATATATAATATCTTTTTTCATTTTTGTAACTTAAAAGAGAAGACTCGAATAAAATAAAAAATTTTAATAACAATCGAATTAAAGGAAAACGCGATCCTCGTAACAGTTTTTACGAGGAAAAGAATCCGCGTTGTTTACTAAAACTTGCATGTCATGGTAAGTGAACTGTTATTTGTTTTCTTATCTGTTACATAATAACTAAAGATGTTAGATATTCTTAGCAGAAAGATATTCTTTGTGTTTTAATGTTCGAATTATCCGAAGAAAATATTTCGTTGAACATGTTTATAGCGAATCATTGGTCTAATTTGTCGATTTACCTTGTAATCTTTCACACAAATGCGGTCAATAAGTGGAGCTGGAGGATATAATCGTAGAGTTTCCGATATAACTTGATTAAGATATTTCATGCTCTGGAAGGCCTCGTAAGTCATTCCATGTTCCTTCAATTTCTCGTAAATTTCTTCTCGCGTTCGTTTTTGAATCTCCGGATACTTAGCAAGTTCGTAAAGCGTGAAGCATATAGTTGTTACGCTTGATTCACGGCCAGCAACGAAAAAGATTGCCGCTTGACTCACTAATTCATCGCCCTCGAGCTCTAATGATAAATCATTATTTTTTTAGACGAATTATACGCATAAGATAGTTAATCAACGGTTAACATTAAATATCTAGCTCTTACTCAAATCATTTTCTTGTTTTCCATCTTTCAAATCTATTAAAGAATCGATCAAGTCCCCTCGCTTAGCTTTGGTCATCTCTCTGATATCCATAGAATTCCAAAATACTTTACGGAAGTAATTTGTAGACGATCCTAACAGTTTACCGCCAATCCACCGTGAAAATTGTGGAAAGAAGAACATAAAGCCAAATTGGAAAGCGCGAAAAAGCGTCATTCGAGTTCCTTCTTGAGCTTTTACAAAGAAGAAAAGAAGAAACGCGATAAATGCCAGATCGTTCCAACTTGCAGGAAGATAAGATGGTACACAACATCGAAAAACGTTTGACAAATACCTTTTTCAAAGAATTGTACCGTTTCAGGATCGAACGAGTTTACTTTAATTCCAAAAGCGACGGAGGATATAATGTCAGTCGTGTATCTCAAGGCAACATCCCTCATAAAGATGGTTTTCGTTTTCACGTCATGTGAAAATTGCTGTTCTAAATATTTGTTCATCGAGTCGGCGGTTTCGCCGATCAAATGAAAAAGTTTCTTCATTTTCCCGCTGCTGAACACCGGCGATATTTTTGTCCTAACGAGAGTACTCGTTCGTCAATAAATTCTTTTATCATGCTCATAAACGTTATTTTGTTAATGATTTTTAAAAATATGTACCTCATTTGTCTCCATTCCGGATTGTGCATCGTGAAGAGATTGCTGCTTCCAATCTTATCCTGAATCGATTGAGCCGTGAAATAACGATCCGGAAAATAATCGAAATCCTTGATTAAAATCTGTTTAATTAATTCCGCATTTCTCAATAGCAAGAACGGTTTGTGGAAAATGTAAATTCCAAGAACATCGTCGTTGTCAGATGCTTGCTGGTGTAGATCACCGATCACAAAGGAGGGAGATTTGTTAAATTGTATTGCATCTTTCACATTACCAAAGAACCAGTGGACAGGCAGGGTAGGAACACCTTTCTTTTGCCAGTAGGTGCGCTTATACTTTACATATAAAAGTAGGAACATCCCAAGGGTGACGACCGTAAGAATAATATTCAGAAACCAGAACATTGTAATTTTTTGACGACACACTTCCAGCTACTTTGAAATGATACTGACAGAGCCTGGTCATCCGCACTTATATAAGACCGATCATCGCACGAGTTATCTACAGGCGACAATTGAAATTTATAAAATTGGAGGAATAACGCGTAGTTTTCTAATTATATGTGGAACATTTTCTTGTAAAATGAGATGAAAATAATTTATCGCGATAAATATTCACGATAGTAGGACTTTATTTATTTACTTTAATATTTAACGCTTTTTATGTTCTCGTTATAAAGTAGGCTTTATCAGTGACGTTTATAGTTATAAAAGAATGACTGTGCATTTTAAATACATGTGTTCATCACACGATCAGAAGATAAAACGTGTCGAATAATTGGATCGGTCGAATAATAGTCTAGCCAAGTTAACATTTTTTTCGGAACAAATTGATATTGACATGTTTATTATGATATTAAATAATCATAGAAGTAAGAATTTATTTATTTATATTATTACATAACGCTTTATGTGTATAGCGACATAAGCTTTATCGATGACCTTTATTAGTTATCGAAGAATGACTATGCATTTTCAATTATTTGGTACAATCAACGGACAAGATGAGTCGCATAACTGGATTAATCGAATAATAGTCTAGATCATTCGGAATTAACATTTCTCTAAAAACAAATTGATAGTAAAAATATTTTGCATAATATGACTCGGAACGATATTTAAAACAACATAAGCGACATTTGAACGATTTTCTTCCGGAGCTCCATAAACGAGGAAAACACGAGTTCCTTTTACGTTTTACTTTGTATCTTATAAACGGTTTGTCGTACGTGGATAGGTTCCGGCAGAAAGTTGCAGTTAATAAAATTATCTATAAAACGAGACCTATTACGTTACGAAAAGTCCAAATTAGTAAGAAACGCAAAAAAATCCGTTTTTAGTTGTATAAGTTAGTTATACAAATATCTAGACTCTGTGATAAGTAAGAATATACCAAATTTCCAATCGATCTGTTTGTTACTTTTCGCTCGATCAACTTGTCCCTTACGAAACGGGAAATTTTTAATTTGTAATAAAAATGTAAGCTTGGCTAAAATACAGCGATAATTATTGTTGCTTAGCTAGATGCAGTGACTTGCATTTTTCATCCTACCGTAGTAGAACTTGTTTGTATCGATCTCTGGAATCATTTCGCGTAATTTACAGGAAGAAAGTTTCTCTAGACGCTAAACTATTAAACATTAAGAGACGTAACAGGCGCCGTTTTACAGTTTACTACTTGTATTGTACGTGGATTTTTTTTTCTTATTGATTAGATATCCATGAAAGATAAAGAAACGTTTGCAAAGTTATTCCACTTTAGCAGCGGGCGATCTAACGCCTTCAGCGCAGTGAAAATGACTACGAACACCTCCACGCACCGTTTCTGACTCGACCGCGTGAAAACGGTAATTCATGGAACAAATCGCATTATCTCGACAACTATAAAATAAGCTCGAGCGTACTTCGAACAATAAAGGCTCAGTTATATATTCATATAATTGACGCTAACCAAAGATTGGTTCGTATAAAGAAGGAACGGATAAACGAAGTTCCACTGTACACAGTCAAAATTATCAAATGGATGTAAAACTTTATATATATGCGATATACAGGGTGCTCGGCTGTAGGTGTAAAAAATTTAACGGGTGATTCTTGAAGCTAAAATAAAATGAAAATTAAGAATAAAAAAGATTGCGTTTTCGGCATTGTTTTTTAGTTACTGTCAATTAAAAATCAATCGAAATACTCCTGTACGCGAGCAAACCTCCTTACACGAGCGAAATAGGTCAGCCAGAGCAGCGAGGTGCACAGCGATATTCAAATCGAACATGGGCAACAGAGTTTACCTGGTACAAGTCAGAGAGAAGAACATCGTGGCATTCGGGATGTAAACATCCTGCGCGACGTTTCGTAAGAAAAATCGTAGATTAAATATTAAATCTGTCTACTTATTAAAATCCATAACAAAGGTATTTCGGCTGATTTTTAATTGTCAATAACTAAAAAACAAAGCAAAAAAGCAATTTTTTTTCGTTGAATTTTATCTTATTTTAAGCTCAAAAGTCACCCCTTAAATTTTTTATACGTATAGCTGAACTCTCTATATACAGCGTGTCCCATGAAGAACTCTGTCCACCTGAAATATGTTTGTTGTTTCAAACAACACGCGAAAATATTTCTAGCAAAAGATACGGGATTTCAAAGAGTAGATAATATGATAATAGCGATTTCTTGACAAATGATTTAACAAAATTTCGTCGCAATACACAAAATTTCTTATGACAGATTTATTTTAGCGTCTATGATACACGAATTATACATATTTATATATATTATTAGTACAATCTTACACATTCGACAGATTCTAGTATAAACATCGCATCATCGAATGAAATTTTTAAATCCTACAGGTAACTATAGTTACATATACAGTCGTAGTTTCGTAGTTATTCTTTTTCATTCATGTGTTTCAACAAATTAAACGTATTTCTTGAAGCTGAATCGCTTCTTATTAGTTCTTACAAAGTCAAGAAAAATATATCTTAACATACGATCAGGATATCGTAAAGATATCTTGAATTCCATGATTGACTTCTATGAATTACTTGTTGCTCCTGTCGAGATGACATTAAGATTAACTGATATACGTCATATCATTTAAACAGAATTACATTGCTTGATATAAATTAATACGTTAACACCTTCGATACGTTCTAGGACGCAAAACATTCAACTCGTGTGGGCACTAATTTCGATGAAACTAAAAAATTAAGTTGTGTGCTCGTATTACGTTGCCCTTTCTGTTGCTGTTTGCAATCTCATAACCTTTTTCAAATTTTTATAAGCACTTAAAACAAATAACGTCATGATACCATATCGCAATCCCTCAAAACTTAGTACACATAAAATGTTTCTTTTCAAGTTATATATAAATTCGACTAGCAAACGAAAGGCAATACTACAAATATAAGTTTTCGTAGATAAAATTGAAATATAAAAGACGAAAACCTTTCAGTAATATAAACGTAAAGATGTAAGAAGATAAAAGGATCACATCATCAATTACGACATCAAATTGATTGTAGTTATATTACCTGCAACATTTTTGGAATGTCATCATTCTTTTTTTTTTTATTCCACAAATAAAAGCTCTAATTCGACTAACATAACATAGAAAAATTTGTAATATCTAATAAATTTGAACGTAATGAAACATATTCACTTCGGTTGAGTATCTGATTGAGTTTGTGATTGTTGTTGTTGTTGCTGCTGTACCTGCTGGGGATGAATGGGATGTGCAAGAGTTTGCAATTTAACTTGACTAGGACCAGGACTACCTCTTGCAGCTGTAACGACAGGTTTCCCCTGAGCAGGTGCAGCTTGGCGCAATTGAGCACTACTTGCAGTCATAACTTGGATCGTTTGTTTCAAAGCAGCGGATGCGACTGGAATTACTCTCGTCTGCAACGGAGACTTTGCTAAAACTACTTGTCCGGGTTGAGAAACTGCTTGTCCTGTAGAAACCTAAAGTCATATTTTATTTTAAAAAAATGTAAAAGAAACGAACGATATCAACAAAATTGGCATCTGAGGTATATAACGTACATGTGTAAATTGTTGCATCGCTGATGGTTGAACGTGTTTCATAACTTGTTGAATCTGCTGCACGGTCATGGTCGCAGGCAATGATTTCTGTTGTACAATCAATTGAGTCTGAACACCAGTTTTCGCAGCGACTTGCGTTAGTTGTGCAACTTTCTGCGCTGGCAATTTTCTTTGAGTGATGATTTGTGGATGCAGAGCCAGTTGACGGATTTGTTGAGGTGTTGCTGTACGTACACTAGCAACATTCGCAGTTTTTACTAAGGTAGCAACTGGAGTTCCACCAGCTGATGTTCCTGCTTGTACCTGCAAACCTGCCTGAGCAAATATTTGGGCTGGAGTAAGCCCAGTCTGTGCAGGTACCTGTACTTGAGCCACAGCTTTTGCTTGTTGCTGCAAAGCCTGCCGTTTTATTAAAGCGGCCATTTCCGTCTCTGATACCGTACGAGCTACCGTCTGTTTTCCAACAGTTGCTTGTGCAACAGTACCAGCGGTTATATTCTGCTTCATCAACGTAGCCCTTTGCTGCGCAGCGGCAGCTGAAACTGCTACCGATACCTTTTGACCATTTGCAGCAGCCTGTGCCTGTAATACTTTTAGTTGCTGCTGTCGCAATAAAACCTGCTGTTGTCGGTAATATTGTAACTGCGCCGCAGTTAAAGTTTTAGTGCCTGGAGCTGTCGCCACGGTAACCCCAATGCTTTTTGGTGTAGCCGCAGGTGAACTCTGTGCAGCGGATACTAAACTCGCTGTTGCGATTCTTTGAGCGGCTTGGAGATTACCAACACTAACAACGGTTGGTGTTGTCCGTGCATCTTGCATACTTAACGTTCCTCCTGGTCGGGCTTTAACTGTCGATGTAGCAACTGTCGTACCACCCGTAGTAACATTAGTAATTGTGGTAATAGTTTTCATCGTAGTCAACCCTGTTGTGACGGTTGTCGCAACTTGCGTGAGTTGATGCACTTGAGGACTTGAGGTATTTGAAATATTTTGTTGAGCTTGTTGTTGCTGTTGCAGTTTGATTTGCTGCTGCTGCTGCTGCTGTTGAACCTGTTGCTGCTGCTGCTGAACTTGTTGCTGCTGCTGCTGTTGTTGTTGTTGCTGTTGCTGTAATATGCGAGCAGCTACTTGTTGTTGTTGCTCTGCTGATAAAACCTGGATACAAAATATTCAATGATACCATTAAATGTTTAAAAATTTCGATAATTAAAAAACATTACTCCTTATTATACTAACAGCATGTTTCAGTTTCTCCTTTGCGATCCTATCGGCGCGCCGTGTTGCAACTTCTATAGGAGCTAATGGGTTATCATATTGGATACCACATTCAGCTAAAACTGCAGCGTTGGTAGGATTTTTCATTAATGGATTAACGAGTAACGGTTTAACAGTAGGCGTTCTCTTATTCGAAACAGATTTAATGGTGTCAAATCTCTGACAGCACATTAATGTAAACGAATGATTTTTATCCTGATTATATAACTGAGACGTTTTCATTGGCCTGTTTGTTTTACTTTGTTGCTAAAAGAAGACGATTAAAAAATGATAATTTTTTTCCAACAAATATCTCTCTTCAAATGTAGAATAAAAATATCTCGATATACCTCGGAAACCTGAGGCATTTTGTAAACTCCTTTCTGTTTCTTTTGTTTTTTCGGCGTGGTATCATAAAGTAACTTTCCCTCTTCTCTTGGTACTATTACCGATTCGTATCTGCTTCTACATTGTTTAGGAGATCTATATATTCGAGAAGTATTATTAACTATATCCGCAACCAAATCCCAATTGGGAGTGTGACCAGGAGATAAGATCATCAAATTCAACGGCAGTCCTTGATAAACTTGAATTGCTTGGAGAAGGGCCCAATCCTCATGTATCATCCAATCTAAAACATGTTCTTGGTCCGCGGAAGACTTTGACATATGCGACGGTTTTATACCAGGCAGTGGAATTGGTGGTCGAACTATACGGTATTTATGTAATTTCATATCACGACGTATTTTCATAAGCGCTGGTGAAGGTCGATCGAATAAAGATCTCGGTGCATAAACCGATTCTTCCTTGTGTCGCATTTTAACCGCTCGCCGACCTACATAAAAGATAAACAATTTAATATACAATTAAATAAAACAATATCAACTGTATATGTACATAAAGAAAGTGTCATAAGTGGATTTGTTATAAATATGTATACTACTTACCATCGCGATCACTAATTCCAGCTTCAATCCTACTTCTTTTTTGTTCCTTTTTAATGTATATCGGAGGTAATTGTGCCTCTGACATAGGAGTATTTTCATAAAGGAATCCCAAGGAATAGTCGATGTAAACATCATTATCTGTTGTAGGAGGTGTAGGAGGGCACCACATCTAATCATTAAAATAAATTTTACATAGATTAAACCAAAAATACAAACAAATAAAAGATGAAAATAGAAATAAAATTTCTATACTAACCGGCATTTGCTCCATATTGTCGTCCGATAACCATATCTGCAAGATATTAAAAAGTACGTCTATGAGATTCGAAAGTTACAAATAAAAAATCTGCTTCAACAAGATTTAAAAAAAAGATTACGAAGAACGAGCGTCGTGTACGAAGCACTCACTTTTCAAACATGACGAATAATTTGAAGAAAAAATGATTTCTTCTTCGTTTTTATACGTCTTCATATGTCTTCTATTAAACGCAATCGAAAAAATGCTAGACTGCTTGAATAAACGAGTAATCTTGGACTATCAAGGAAATGAGTAGGAAATGTACATTTTGCTCGTTCAAAGGCTCATTTTTCTACTCAAGAATTTCATTACTTCAATCCCGCGTAGATATTAAATATTGTACAAGACGCTCATTAATGTGCCTGCTTATACCTTGGCTGACTCCAAGTTTGGAATGGCAAAGGCAGTGTTTTGGTGCCATTTTTCAAATAATTATTTGGAGCTTTCTACTACTGC
This sequence comes from Bombus superbus, assembly GCA_014737385.1. Lineage (NCBI taxonomy): Eukaryota > Metazoa > Arthropoda > Insecta > Hymenoptera > Apidae > Bombus > Bombus superbus. The sequence continues at coordinate 9,141,902 of JACXIK010000005.1, forward strand.
ATGCTATTATCTAATTCTTGCAAAAAAATTCTTTTCTTTAATGTGCGGTCATGATAGCCTTGCCACACCAAAACATCGCGAGAATACAAGATCATTACTTTCAATGATCTCAGTATATATAACCAAGCACACTGAGCAAAATTTGACACCAAAACGGAACTGAACCTTTGATCGAACAGACTTGGATCCGCACCAAGAAATAAGAAAACACATGATCTTCATAGCAAGGAATATTTTGTTTATTTCCTTCCTCGGACTCACTCGATCATACAAAATACAGGCACGCAACTTAAATATTATTGTGGGACATACCATTAAACGAATAATTTCTTATATCTAATATGTAATCAGGTCGCCACCTTGCAGAATATGTAGTACGAGGCTTTACACGAGAGCAAAGTACGTCGTATTCACAGTATTATTCGATTCGACTGTTTAGTTGCTTTAATTTATACGTTCAAACGCTACAAAATCGTCGCAAAAAGCGAGACTTTGGCAACGTACTAATGAACTAAGCTGTAATGAATTCTTTCCTCCTCTATGTATCCTATTATAATACAGTTGAATGTCTTACTTCCTTTAAACATTTTCTTTCGTTTTTTTTTTTTTTTTATCACCAGGTATAAATTACAATGTCACTTAAAGACATTTGAATTCTTTACAGAAAAGTACAATTTACAATGCTAAAAATGTTACACGTATGTACTTAGTACAAGGAAAAAAACATCTCTCACTTATCTTTACCTTTGTGATTATATACAAGAACCATGTGAAAATTAAGAGATAATTAGAACTTGGATTTTCTTATGCGCACGCCGTTCCAAGTAGTAGATCAAGACAATGTTAATGTCTAAATTATGAGAAATATTTATACAAACACGCTGCTAAATGTTACAGCGATAAAGTTTTAGCGAGACTCAAGATATAGTACCGCTATTGAGTTTTTCCAGTTGGGTTGTTTGCGAAGAAGGAGGAGGAGAAGTAAGCTGAGTACGAATCGACTTTTTCATTGGCGGTATCTGCTCTTCGTCATCTAGCCCGTCGGCTATTTGTGATTCATTCGTTTTTCCACTTATCAATGGCTTTGCAAACGATGACAGTCGTGTTCGTTTAATTTTCCTTCTTAATTTCTTTGATCCATCTGATGAGTCGTAGTTAGGGTCGTTGTCCAAATCGACCAATGCTATCACCGCTGATTGTAACGGAACCTTGTCAGTTTTAAGTTTAGAATTCAGTGACGTATTTTTGTTCAACGTCGATGATTTTCCGGCCTTATTGGAATTGGTGTAAGTACTTGCTACATTGGAAAATACATTAGAAGAAACGCGATCTCGAGAACCGGTATCCAATCCAGAATCACACCACCCATCTACTTTACAATTCGGAGTAACATCTGAAATCCTAAGAACGCAATTTTTCCCGGACGAATCAGATGCGGAATTAGAATTAGAATCGGCGTTTTTTTTATTATTTTTCGTGTCAGACGAATTACAATTAGACGTTTTTGTATGAACGGAACTAGAAGCTTTACTGGTATGATTACTTCGTGTATCCAAAGTAAGAATAGCAACAACTTTAGCAGTTCTTTGTGGTTTCTCGTTAATTTCATTAAAGGAGGATAGCGTTGAATCATCTTGTTTCGAAAAGGCCTCTGATACAACTGCGTTTCCATTTGAATCTGTGTTCGATGTTTCTGTTTTTCCAGGCAATGGTGAAACGACAGAAGATTCTTCTTCCTGTGATTTTGAATCGGAAGAGGAATCTATTTTCCGAATGTGCTTATTCCCTTTGTTTGACACATGATTAGGACCCTTTGCCGAATTTAGCGTAAAATTCAATCCAGATCGAGTAACTCTCGATCCTTGTTCAAAAGTAGGAACAGGTGTATCCGCTCGCCGTCTCGGTGTACTTGCATTCGTACTTGTAGATTCACTATTTCTTTTACATCTAGTAGAAGTAGAACTAGTACAATCTTTCGAATCGGATGTTGGTTTCATAGGTGGTATCGAGCTGCTTCTTCGAAACACAGTTGGATTCAAAACACCATTATCCAAAGTCTTTGAGCTACGCGTCATGGGTTTTTCATACGACGCTGTATTTTGTTCTTCGTTTCTTAGTGGTGAATTCAAATTCGACATAGACCTCGTCACTAGTCGTGGAGAAGATCTAAAGCATTCAGGCAAAGGAGTGTCTGGTCGTCTTTTCTGCAGTGATTTTGTGGAATTTGGATTCGGTGGAGGTGTTAAAGAACGAACTGCACTTGACCTTGTAATCCTACAATGTTCTATCGTCGGTCGAGGCGTATCGGGCCTTCGAATGTGTGTTACTTTACTAATTTCTTTACGATGAGTATTCGAAATTGAATTTGAAACTTCGCTTCCTTGACTTTCTTTCGATTCACATGAATCACTGGGTAATATCAAACTTTTACTTTCAGTATTTTCTACGCTAATATTTACTTTCGCACTTCTTGTAGTCACTCCGTAAGATATTGTATCTGGTTTACGAAATTTTATCTTGTTTTCTGTATTAGATTCAGATCCACTTGATTCATTCGAGCCTAAAGTATCAAAGGAAACGCTATTGTCGCTGTTTTGTGTCGATGAGATCGACTGAACTTTCGTATCATCTTCGTCGCGCACACATTCATCTGATTTAGTACAGTTTTCTTCTTGTTTGCTGCTACTAGATTCTTGACTAGAGCTTGATTCTATCACAGAAATGGATTCATTATCATTGACAGATTTATTTGTTGCATCCGAATTTGATGTACTTTCATCGTATTGTTTATTATTTGTTGAAGCTTCTTTCATATCCATGTCCTCTTTTGTCTCGATAGGACTCTGCACTCTTGCATCATCTTTTGCACTATATCCGTCATTAGAAATATTTGTATCTTGGAGTTCGTCTACAGCTTTATTTTCTAATAAATTCGATTCCGCGTTAGAAATAAGTAGTTCTACTTTTAATCCCGTATCTGATTCATCAATGGTAGATGATGTTATCTTATTCTTAGGAACAGAATCACTTAGTAATTTCTTTGTTGTAGATTCAGCATTGTCATTTGTATCTTGAACGACTACTTTATTCTTTAAGGGAGCAATCAATGAATCTTCGGATATATTAATTTCTTCGTCTATCTCTAAAGTCATTGAACTTTTCAAGCACTTCGAATCAGAAATTCTTTTTACCACATTCGATTCCATTACAAATGAACGAGAACTACTATTCTGTGAGATCAAATCAACGTTAGAATATTCGGGATCATCGTTACAAATTGCAACATCTAAATTACTAGATTGCGTCGTTGCTATGGACATTGACTTTGTAATATATATTGAAGATGTGGTATTCTCTGTTAACTGTTGTGTTGTTTCACCACCATCTTTGTTATCAATTATACTTTCTTCTAAATCTTTACTCTGTTCTGACATGCCAGATGAATTACCTGACTGAGAACTACTTTCTACTCCTGACGAATCTAAAGGTATGGTGTCATTAGATTCGTCTGTGACAGTTTTATTGCAGTTCGATTTTGGCGAAGAAGTTGCAATGGTACAATGATTTACAATCATCTTGCAATTATCGATGCTTTCAGATTGCTTTTCATCATCAGGCAGAACTGTACTTTGTTCAATATCAGTGTGTTTTAAATCAGCTGTTACCACCTCTTTCTGACTCACGGTATTATCTTCTTCATCGGGTTTATTCGAAATGTTGGCATTATTTAACTTTTTAGGACTTGAAACTGGTGGTAAAGGTAAAATGAAACTTTCTTCTGCTTTCATCCTCATTTCAAGCTCACGTTGTTTACGCAAATTGCTGGCTCTACCTCGGCATTTCGGTTTTATACCAGGCAAGATAGGACTTACGTCCAATGTCCACAAATTAATTTTAACATTTCCCCTCGATCTCGTCCGCGGACTGTTCAGATCGAAATGATTTTGATTAAATGATTTATTAGAACGGTTCTTACGTTTGGGATATCCGCCCTTTTCAGAATCATTTTGATCGTGTGCCGCCTCCTCCTCCTCCTCCTCATCTTCATCGCCTTGACTTTGACTTTCCGTATGGCTCGATTCTTCGTCAAGGCTATCTTCTACCACATCTTCTTGTGACTCTGATTCTGATTCTGTAGTAGTCTCAGTTTCACTTTCCGATTCTTGAGCACTTTTATTAATATTCTTACGCGAATTCCTCCTCCTATTCGGTGGGAGTTTCTTATTGACTAATTTCTTAGAATTACTAGCACTATTAACCTGATTTTGCGCATCCTCACGTCCAAACGTTAAAGGCTTCTCATCGTCATCTGCTAATCGCATTCGCCTTTCTTCTTCCTCGCGTAACGCTCGTAGTCGATCTAACTCCCACTCTTTCTTCTGTTCTTCGAGTTCACGTTCTGCTGCTGCAAGTTGTGCCGCAGAAAATGCACCCTCTGATTCTTCGACAAACTTCATCGCATAACGTTCTATGGGTGTTAACTATGTACAAAAACACAAACATTTTTATCGTTATACGTACTAAGATCTGAGTAAAATATCATAAAAATGAATAAAAACGTTGTCTTACCTGAGATACTAAATTTTGTACTTCAAGCTCGGCCTTGCTAACTTGCATGTCATCTCTGTCCGCGTCATCTAGGGGTATATTTTCGTCAAATTCTGCTAAATCAGCAACAGCTTCTGCTTTAGCTGTCTTTGCGGCTTGGACATCAAGATCCTCTTCAGCAGCAGCAAGAGCGCTTTCAAGCGCACCCATTGCTACTTTATCCTCTAAAGTTTGACCTTGGTTATCTTTTTGCAAGAACTTCTCTCGATCTCTATTTTGTTCCAATACTTCGGCCATTCGAGTTGTGGCATCGTTCTCCGATTGATCGATGTTAAATAGATCTTGAATTGTAGACTGTAAAGATAATTACAATCATAAAATATTATGTTTTAAAGCATATTTCCTCGTTTAAAATTTTTAAAATACTTACACTTTTGAAATAAGCAGTTGTGAAATTACCACCCTCGATAGCTAAGTCTCCAAGTAGTCTCTTCTGATTGGCTTTTTTCAGAATATTTTCTTCTACAGTTTTTTCACTTACTAACCTAAAATATGTGAAGAATGATTAAATATATTCATAAATATAATATATGTATATTATATTTTTTATATATACCTGTAGATATGTACATCACGTGTTTGACCTATTCTATGACACCTATCTTGTGCTTGGGCATCCATCGTAGGATTCCAATCACTATCATAAAATATAACAGTGTCTGCTCCTGTAAGATTCACACCTACACCTCCGGATCTCGTTGATAAAATGAAACAAAATATTCGTTTATCTCCATTAAATCTTTCCATCAAAACCTATAGTTTCCCATAAAATAAACTATGTTAGAGAACAATAAAAGAAATAATGACATAACAATTTATAGTAAATAATTATTACCTGCCGCTGATCTACTTTAGTAGTACCATCCAAACGTAAATATATGTGTCCATGAAAATTAAGAAAAGCTTCTAATACATCTAACATTCTGGTCATTTGTGTAAAAATTAAAACTCTATGATTCTCAGATTTAAGTTTTCTAAGAAGTTGATGTAAAGATTGCAATTTTCCACAGTCATACTGTATCAATCTGGGATCTGGGAACTGCGTCATCATTGCACTAGCTACTGGATGGAACAATGCCAATTTTGGCGATAGTTGACGTTGTAATTCCATTTGCATACGTCGTTGAGCGAACAATTTATGTGGCGGAGGATGAGAAACGTGAAAACGTGGCGTAGGGGCGCATACAGCAGGAACATGTACTACAAACCTAACATATATTACATTATATCAAGGATAATTAAATAACTTCAATAAATTACTAAACACTAAACTCTTTTTTTTATCAATATACAAACCTCTCAAAAACTTCCTTCAGCTCCTCAACGATTTGTTCTGTACTTTTGATCGCCTCTGCAAGTGCTTCTGTGCGAGAAAAAAATTGCCTTCGCGTACGTGCATTATCTTTAGCAGTTGCACAGTGAACCCAACCATTATGCCACTGACATGCCGTAGACGGTTTACCAATTCTTAATGCCATAAACAAATCTTCTCCATAGAGAGGGCATGCGGCACATCGTCTTTCATTAGTATTTGCAAGCAGACGAAGTTTAGCTTGTCTTCTTTGTTTCCGCTCTTCTTCTAATTGTGGCTATAAAGAGATATTATATTTTAAATTTTCTAAACCTTTAAATTCTTCGAATATTTACAATCTTATTTGATTAAGATAATTACCAAGTAAAATTCGGATTTTGGACGTTCTTTCGTTTGTGCCTTTTCTGATTCTTTTTGTGCGTGTCTAGTAAGAATACCACAACGGATCGGTTGTTGTTGAGATTGTCCATTGCCAGCGGGTGGCTGTGCAGTGACATTGGGAGAGGCAGTAACATTAAGAGGCGGCACCCTCATAACGGGTCTTCCACTTGTTCCGCTTGTAGTCGTCACCACTCCTCCTATAACTTTATTTACTGTAGTTGCCGAGGTAGATAGGCCCATTAAAGATTTTGGTAAAACTTTCAAACGTGGTACACATGGAGTCATTACTGGAAATGAAACTGTAAACATAAAAAAATGTTAATCATTTGTAAATTATGTAAATAAGATCTAAAAAATATACCAATTTACTAGAGTAGAAGTATTGCCTATTCACATACGGAATATTGTAGTCATGCATTTTGTATTATTCTTTAACATTCATCTTAATCCATACAAATGACATGAAAAAGGATATATGTATATGGTGAACATTTTTTGAACATAGAATATAAATGAAATCAGTGGGATATGAGCACTCTTAGGACAAACCTGTGTTAGTGTTTTGTTGATTCGAAGTCAGAATGATATGTCTACCAATAGATGTTTGAACCACTTGTGCAAGATTAGGCATTGCTATTCTTTGGACGGAATCACCTTGTTTAACTGCAACTGTTTGCGTTGCTAGTCGTTGCAGTCCATCTATAATATTTGCATTCCCTACTGTAATCCTCTGTGCACTCGTTGCTGCTGTAGTTGGTGTCACTGTTGTACTTTGTGGGTTATGTGCTAGTGTTCCAACAGGAATTGCTATTTTCGAAGCAAACACAACAAATGTTTTACACAAACTGTGATTTGCAAATGTTAGATTATAATTAAATGTAAGTTTTGTTAATGTGCTCTCGGTTCTAGAATGCTTATAACATGGGAAAACTATAAACAAGCTGGCCCGAGATCAATTGCTCTAGCACCACAGCAAAAATGATTACACAGCGATAAGTTTGAGTGCAACCACTGATCGATGATGCACAAGGATCCCAGGTTTTGGATATAAATATACGTAAAACATGTAAAAACACACAAGAGAAAACCCTCACCTTTTACACTACCCTGATGTTGAACTAATTGTACGGAATATCCTTGCAACTGTTGGCCACCTGCTACTTTTAATGTGACACCTATGAATTTATAAAAACAGAGGAAAATTAATCGCAAAAATTGGAAAAGTCCAAAATATGACGTTAAATGTCTATAAAATCATTCTTACCTTGACCTGGAGTGCTTTGATTATTTGCTGTTTTTATTAAAGGAGATGTTCCAACTTTTGGAGTAGGCAATATTCCAGCTAAATTCTTTAATTTTGTTTGCGTCTGCCGCGGTACGGATGACGGCTTAACTTGATTAGATAATCTAACATTAATTTTAATCTTTCCAGGTGGACATCTCGGAGATGGATCTGGTTGTGTGTCTATTTCTTCTATAAGCTTTCGTGGTGTTTGCAATCGTCTGACTCTGTGCGCCACAAACGCAGTAAGAGTTAACTCCAAATCACATAATAAAAGATTAACACTAGATAGATCGATATGCTAAAAGTAAAAAATAAATATATTATTCTCTAAATTTCTTAAAGCATAATTAGTATTAGAAAAATTAAATTATATATTTTACCTTGAATGGATCATAATCAAGAACACTCCATACTAACGAAGCTGTGACATATTCAATAGCTTCCATTTGAAATGGTGATACAGTAGGTCTGACTTCAAATAAATTTGGGTGGTTGCATACCTTCCGTAGTTGCATTAATACATTAATCACACTTAACAGATTGCCACTAGCCAGTGTCTCCTTCGTTCTTAATGAAAAACAATTATATATATATATATATTCATATTACATAAATCTTTGTGATACAAAAAAAGGAAAAAATATGTAATGCTTACTTTGCTCTGGACATAAAATCATCGTACAGGTATCGCTGGCGTTTTGACAAACGGCACATAACGACGTGCTCATACTTTTTGGGTAATTGTTTTTCTACTTCTGTTTTTAATCTTCGTAATAAAAAAGGCCGTAAAACCTACAAACAATATAATTGCTATATAAATAACATATAAAAGAAATACACAAATCTAGAGGAAAAGATTGATACAATAAAAGTTGTAAGTGTTTCTCTAGACAGGATTCGTATGTCAAATCAATACTTTACGACACGCGAGTTTTAATAGAGAATTTTCTTTAATATCTCGCTATTTATATAAAACAGACATGCGATACGTAATCATATATCTGTGTCGGTAGCGAATAATGCATACGTGAAACAAAGTATATAAAAATAAACTACGTACAGACCTTATGTAGACGACGAATAATATTTTCATTGTATTCACTATTTCCTTCTATCATCCCAGTAACAGGATTACTAAACCATTCTTTAAATTCTCTATGTGATTGGAATACATTCGGCATTAAAAAATGCATCAATGACCACAGTTCCATTAAGTTATTTTGTAGAGGTGTACCAGTAAGCAATAATCGTCTGTAATAATAAGGGTTTTTATATATAAATTCTTCCTATAATTTGAAGTAATATATTTATAAATTATATTACTCAAATATAATGTTATAAATATTTACCGTTGGGTTTGAAAGTTCAATAGTAATTGCCATCTCTGTGATTTGAAATTTTTTATATTTTGAGCTTCGTCCAATATAAGGTATTTCCACTTTTTCCTTCTAAAGCTCTGATGATCCTGTATAACCAGTTTATATGATGTTATGCAAATATGAAAAGCATTAGGTTTAGTCCAACCTAAAAATAAACAAAATATTACAAATACTGTTATTTCCACTTATATTTGTTCAGAGATAAACTAGTACCTGTTCTCTTTTGTTTCCTTTCTTTTTGCGTTCCATAGTAAGTCAAAATCTTAAATCCTGGACACCATTTCTTACATTCCATTTCCCAATTAAGCATCACAGATGTTGGTACTATTACAAGGTGAGGACCCCAATTTCCTTTTTCGCATGCCAAATGCGCAAGTAAAGCAATCGTTTGTATGGTTTTACCCAAACCCATTTCATCTGCTAAAATACCATTTAATTTCCTGTCATACATTGTAACAAGCCAGTCTAATCCTATATGTTGATATTCTCGAAGAGGATGTTTTAAAAGAAATGGTATTTTTGTAACGACCTAAAATTATATCAGTTTCGTTAGACAATCATACATAGTTGTATTTTAATTAGTATAATTCGTATAACTGGTAAAATTTGTCATGATAGTTCTCTAAAATAAATCGATGAATCAATTTACTTGTCAAAAGAAAATCACTTATACTTTAGCCTTCGTAAATGGTTATGTGCAAAATATTGACACACAACCTTGGATGAAAGGCTAAATAATTGATATACCCACAATGGAAATACAAAAATATTTTAATGACACGTACACTAGTGGTAAGTAAAGTATTTCCTTTAGGTTGGATGCTTTCTGCCAATGCAGCGACGTTATCCATTTCATCGTGAGCATTTGAATGGTCCATCTCAGCAGTCTATAAAAGGCAGAATGATCAGTGCAATTATTTTTTTATATGTAAGATTCCTATATAAGTACTAATGAACACCATCTTACCTTATCATTTGATGATTTTTCCATGGATACATCTTCTAAGAGAGATTTAAGTCCAATATCGGCTTCATTATCAGTTTGTGTTCGAGACTCTTCTTCATCAACTTCGTTGTCACTTTCTTCACTTTCACTTTCATTACTTGTAGATTCTTCATCATTTTCCTGAGCTTCTTCCTTTATGCTTTCTTTATCTGACTCTAAAAAATAAATACATGTATATACGTATCATAGATTTTCATGTTTATTGGATTATTGTAACAAATGTTAATTTTCAGACAAATGCCTCAAGTCACATCAGTAACAGGAATTAAGAATGAAAACCATTTCTTAAACCATCAGGATCGGTAGAATATCATCATCAATGAACAAATATAATATGGCGAAAATTAACTTAAATAATAACCTTGCACAGGTTCTTGTTCAACGTCTACTGGCACATTTGACATGCTACCATATTTGGCCATAAGTTCATCAATAGACATTTCATTTTCAGCCTAAAAGTAGTAAACTTTTATACAGAAAATCCAAAACTCCTCCATAATAGCTAGAAGAGTGTATACATACTTTAAGATCGTCTAATTCTTGTTTATAATCCGCATTTTCTTCCAGTTTTTCTTGTTCCATAATAGTTTCTTCCTCATCGGAGGACTCATCCGATGCGGCAACAAAATCCACATCGCCATCTGTTGTCTTTTCACTCTCCTATTAATAAATACATATAACAAATTTTTATTACAATAAAAAGTAGTGTCATTAAAAACCTTGATCTAAAAATATTTTATATACTTCTTCTACTCCTTTTGATGCAGGTGATAAACTTTTGTTTCTATTTTCTAAGTAATCAGGTGGTAGCTCTTTAAGGAGATCTTCTAGGGGTAACTCTGATTCTTTTTTCAGCAGTTCAACTTCTTCTTTATGATTTGTCACAGATTTCAATTCTTCTTCGGCTTTTGCTATGGTTTCTTCATCATCATCTGAACTTTGGTTTGGTTGAAAATCCTCTATATTAACAAGATTAAAACTATTAACATAACTGAAATATGATGAACTTAGGAAAATGTATATTACATACCATCAGAATGAGATTTGCCGGGTGGTATTGGGGAAGAAATACGCGAACTATTCATAGAGGCTGGCACACTTTGAGGACCATCAGTTTTATTAAGTCCTTCAGTTAACCATGTTGAATATTTCTCTGTTTGACCCACAATAAAATTTAAGTGTTGGTCTAGTGCCTGTTTTCTTTTTTCTTCAAGTCTCGTCTGTTGTTTGTATTCCACTAACTTGAAAACAGAATATAAACATGAAATATATTCAGTCTTATAAATGGTTTAAGTGCTATAAAAATATATGTCCAGCATCAATTCTTTGATTATACCATAATAACAAATACAATCATACACAATGAGCAGACTTTGCTATTCCCACAACGAGCACACAGTTTCAATTGAAATACATTGAAATTGTCGGCTTAATAGTGTGGGGTAAAATCTTTATTATTATAGTCTATAATTCTAACTCTTTTTCTTGTAACTTACTTTTTCCACGTTTGTCCAGAAAGTTTTGATTTCTTTAGCAATAAAACTAGCAATTTTCTTTAACCTAAGTTCTTGTGATTTTTCAGCTTTTTGTGCTTGGATTGCTTTCTCTTGGAAATATTTCTGTACCATACGCGCACACTTTTTCGCTGCAGCTTTTTTCCACTTTCGTTCTTGAGCAAAGTCAGCGGCTAACCAAACCATCTCTTCTAACAAATAGTCCCAGTGAGCCTTTGTACGAGGTGGTTCCTGTACCTTAGGCAACCTTCTTTCTGACCATAATCCCTCCCGCTGTAATTCCGCAATCCTCTGCATAACGTATGCTTCCTATAAACATTTTATGTATCAAATTATATTAATTTGTAGTTACCACAATAATTTATTAAATTTTGCATAATTGCAAGAAATATATAATTGCATAGAAATTACTTTACCTGTTTTGCCTTTTCTACGATTTGTTCTTGGTTATTTGTGATATCACATGACGTAGCCGCATTAGAGGCAGGTAACTTAACAAGTTTAACAACAGGCTGAATAGGTGTAGTAAGCACAGAAGATGTTTTTGTAACTGTAGTAACAGTAGCTGTGGTGGTGGTGGTAGCTCCAGTAAAAGTAAGGGTAGGAGTAGTCATTGTAGTAATAGTTGTAATAGATGTAGCTATTGTAGATTTATCTATCGCTGGACTTGTAACAGTTGTAGTCACAGGTTTTGGTGAACCTGGAACTATTGGTGTATTACCTGTAAAAATAATAAAATAATTTAATACACGAAGAAATCTATTTAGAAAAAATTAAGAATATATATACATGTATCAACAGCGCCCTTAGGCTGAAAAGCATATTGCTAAACAACCTTACATATGCTGTGAATTAATATTTCCACAAAAAGTGAACTGATCCAAAATGTATAAACTTGAATCAGCCGTCTGCTGTGGATACTCTACAATATCAAAAAGAATATACTACTATCATAATACATAAATGATTAACATAAAGACAGTTGTATGTTTTTTTAAATCACTAAATGAAAATGAACTATGAACTTAATATGATTGTATTAAAAAATAAAATAAAAAAATTACATCTAATATGAAAGAAAATGGCCTATTGCATTCTTTTAAAAATCATTGCTCTTTAAGGAATAGACAATATTATTTCAATACAAAAAGTAGCTATATCGTGTTTCACTCACCATATCATGTTTATTTAATGAAGCCTACAATAGACTGTTTCACTGATAATGCAAAATAATATCTAGCGATATTTTCTCAATTGAGTGAAATTTTTTATAGATATATTAGAAATAATTTTACAGAATTCAATAAAGAATATTTTTAAAAAACGTAAGGATTCTAAACATCAAACGATATGCCTGCAGTAATCACCTATAATGAGCGTGGGTGCTAGAGTAGAAGAAGTAGGTGGAGGGTGAGCGGTGACTGGTGAAGATTGAATTGCTGCTCTGAAGGCAAACACCATGCCATGGCGGCCCCCTTGAGGCCTACCTGGTACATGTCCTATTATGCAAAGTAATTACATATTTGGTTGTTGTAAGATATATATACCAAAACTCCTAATTGCTTTCCCCCATTCTCAAAAAACTACTTATTAATAATGAGAAACTAGTATAAGTATCTACACACAGGTACATGTTAAAATATGTTTATAATTCTTGTGCGAGGTTAATACATTAATAGAATGATACACATGAATAGAAACTATCTTTTACTCTATAATATCTATACTTTTTTGAAAATAATGGTGTGCCTTTTAATATTCTAATGAAAATGATTAGTGTTAAATATAAAATATCTTATTAGGAAGTAAGATTGCTATAATATAATTTAAATTATCAAATCAGTTACAAATGTATTCACAATGATAAAATGATTACCTTGTTGATTAAGTTGAGCTACTGCAGCAGGCAATGTTGTGGACACTGCAACTGGAGCAACATTCATTCCAGATATTTTTACTTCTGTACACTGATTCACAGGAACTATTGTAGAAACAGTTGTCGCAGTTGGTGTTAATGGAATTTCTGATATTGCTGGCAGTGGGGCTGTTAAATCTTCATCATCATCATCCGGATCTAATCTATGTTGCCGTAAAAAATGCAAATATTGGGGTGTTGGAGGTCTCTTCCTCCATGTTTGAAAATCCATCATATTGCCTCCAGCATGAAGAAAGAATAATTCTGATGCATTCTCGGCATATCTCTCTCTTATTGCACGCATCCTTTTCATTTTATGTTCCATAATTCTCTTTCTATAACCCATTGCATCATCAGTAATCATAATATGTTTCTCAGTAGAATCTGTTAATTTCAACTTTTTTCTTGCAGGTGGTGATTGCAAAGAAGCTTGTGAGGTTGGTGCAACAAACATATTTCCAATAGAAGTTCGAACAAGTTTTGGGGATGTCGCTAAAACAACTTTCGGTGAACCCTGACGAGTAGGAGATGTAAGAGGTGAACTACTTGCACCTGCGACTCCTACGCTACCTGCACGTGGTGGTGTACCACTGATATTAACAATTCTTGTAACACCAACTTGTTGAACGTTTGCATTTGTTGTTGTATTACTTGGTATAACCTGTAATCATATAAAAAACAAAGTCATTAAAGCATTTATTATATATAAAAAAGATTACAAAAATTAGAATAAATTAAAAAATATGTACCTGTGTAAGACCAGGAACCTGTGAAGTAATAACAAATTGTTGCCCAGCACCTGTAGTAAGGACATTAAGTCCTTGGGCAGTAGCAAGAACTTGTTGTAAATTAACAGTCTGTTGCGGTGTACCTCCATTGCTACCCCCATTGTTCCCTCCACCCCCATTGAGGGGTGGTAAAATAGGTGCAGTCTGCTTATCACTCATTACACATTACACTATAATATGATATAAAGTTATAAGAAATGTTATTAATAACTTTATCATTTACAATTGAAAAATAAAGGAATGAAACCATTTTTCATATGTAGAAAAAAAAATGATACATAATAATAAAATATTGATAATATTTAAAGAAATATAAATGTATAAAAACATATTACATTGAAACTGAAAAATATACTTCAATAAGTAAATATAAATATATATTGTTACCAATAAATGTTAAATTGGTATGTACTCGCTCAAAATCTATATTTTTGTATAATTCTATCTATACTTTTATTTATCAAACCAACAATACAAATTTAAATAATTTCAAATTATATTTAAAAAAATAAATAAAACAAATATTTTTTTCTACTTTATAATAAAAGTAACTTTACTAAATATGTTTCTTATTCTCATAAGTACCTTAGTAATAATGTACCAAGCATTAAATATTTTAATCTTTGTACCTTACATTTATGAAGCAAGCTTCTTTTTTAAACTTATATGTTTGCATTCAGATCAAATTAATAAAAAAGTAGACAAATAGGAAAAAATAAAAAACAAACAAAATGAGCAAATTAAAAATTGAAAAGATTTGAAAATAAATTGAAATTGTGCCTCTTTGTATTAAATTGCATATTTTTGTAACAATTACATATCTATTTTGCAATAAAAAAATAAACATATGAAATCGATGAGAGAAAAACATGTATAAGAAACAACAAACTAAAGCTTCACAAATTACTAATAACCGTTTATTTTTCAATTATTTAAAGGGTATATAAGCAATTTATTATTTAATTGTAGATCGAATATGTACATTTCAAGCTTATTCTAAGTAAAGTAATCTCAATGATTCAAAATGAGAACGTTAATTGATTTGTGAAAAAAGCGCCGAAATCAAAATTTCTCCGTTGATCCAACTGATACACCACATTGGAATTTGTAAAACGTGCGTATTGCGCAGAAGAAAAAACACCCTCAAAAATACGGCATCATGAGCAGTAAGAACGTATCTACAATCAACCGAATAGTGAAATGAACGATGTCATTTAGAATATCAAAAGATTGCAACGAATACGTAAACGTCCAATATATCAAGCATTCAGGGCGTTCAGGTCTTATTAGAAAAATGTCAATTTATCTTAATATAATAACGACAATCATCACATAAGTCTATCAATTAAGCTTTTTAAAAGTGGAAACAACTTTTCCGATCTTTTAAAGTATATCGCTTTCCAAATAATACATTTTTCACAATTGCGTCAGTGGAGCCTCGCGGCGATACAAAGGAAATTTTTCGTCCGCCATGTTGGCGTTGGTCTGATAGGAGGGCGGACTTACCATACTGTAATCACAAAATTCTGCAACGTAGGTGAGCCATCCACAAAAATAATTGTTACACCCGTGATCGACAAGCATTAAATTGTAATTAGGTACTTCACGTAATGTACAGTGCATGAGCTATATCTAATATTTTACAGAACATTTTCGCTCGACTCGCTCAAGGACGCACACACTTCTAAACATGGCGACAGCTCCCGACAAATTTCGACCGCGACCAGATCTTGAGCTGCTTGCTACTTTACGTTTACACAAGCCACGGAGAGATGCCGCTCCAACCGGGCGCTGAATCTACGATTGGCCGAATACAACCGGATACTTGGCAACGTGGCAGTATCAAACGTTCCCGATTGGTTACTAGTAAAAATATTAAAAGGGCTCGTTTTCCGACTGACAAATCAAATCAGCAACTATTATTTCTAAGTGTAAAACATTCATTCTTTACAATCTACCACTATATGGATTACAATATGCATGAAACCTATTAATAAAAAAGTACTATAAGTTATTACTTGTTGATAAGGATTGAATATATATAAAAGCTTTACCGTATTTGGTAAAACAGTTTTATCTGATTATCTGTAAAATAATCCAATTTTTTTAAAACGATCACAAAACGGACGCTTTTATGATGTTTAAAATATAGAAACCAAAAAATCTTGTAACAGTAAATTATTATTATTACCCTTCAGTAATAATTTTATACGATTGTATAGTAACCGACAAATATAGGCATACATTACATGTAGTATTACATCACTTTACATTCCTGGCATCGTGTAGAAAGCCGTTATCCAAATGTTTCGCTTTAATTTATAATGCAAACAAACTAATATCATGAAACTACATACCTTTTAAAACATTTTCTCTCTTACTTACAACTACGCACCACGTGATTCGTGCTTATTTGTATATAGTATTTGTATAATTAAGTATTATATTTTTTCTTATTGTTTTTTGTTATGACCATTATAGTTATTTATAAGAGAAAATGTCACACATATTATTAAAATACTTGTTAAAATATTTATGAATTTTACATTTTTAGTTGATAATATATTTATTCACTAGTAATATCTTCTATTTTAAATATACACAGTTTTTAAAATATTATTAACACCGTGTGTTTATTAGAATAATAAAGTACGTTATAAATTTTGATCAAGTTTCATACTAAGCGCAACATGGTCACCGCGCTATATACACTTAAATATATCACGTGCTACTTATAACCATTATAATGTAACTACGATACATAATACATATAAGAGGAAGTAAAGTTAAAAAAGAAGAAAATTGTACTTACTTTTTCGTTAATTCGTTCTGTGATTTATTGTATCAGTGAATATGCACATTTTCTATCCAAAATCGAAAAAATATATACCTATATGCTGAACACATGCGCAACTTGTCGTGATACAACGTATGCTAAACACATTTTCAAATGCAATGACAAAGCCTCGATAAGTCTCACAGAAAATCATAATTATATCTACGATAGATTCTATGTGAATCGTAATCGAATAATAAATGAAATTTCGTACACTTAAAGTTTGTGACACGTTTTTCTGATTCTACTCGATTCTACTATGCTTAACGAAGTGTCCGTCCACGTGTGATACGATACGTACAATCGTAAGAATGACGCTGAGGTCATTTCAATACTCGGCGCATCATCTTTTAGTTGCCTCTGTTACGTTTACATTGATCTACGTAGTACGGGCGATAATAATTTTAAATTTTACTTAAAATTTATGACGAAAGATAATAAATTTATTAAATTATTTTAGATATTAGATAAATTTTTATACGAATATTTCCAAATTCCATTATGTTTCGATTATGATTAATCACATGTACCATGCAAATTGAAAAGTAGGGTAAAAGTAGGGTAGTAATATAAATGATAATCTTAACCTTCCGGAAGTTTGTAAATTTCAGTTGCGATTAATTTAAAAAGAAAATTACAAAAAAAGATTATAATACAAAAGTAGGAAGTCTAAAGTATGATGTATAGAACTAGCGAATAGCGACAATAGCAACTGAAGTACTGATTATTTTAAATATGGCAAAACTAAGTGCGGTCATAAATTCAAAATTATCAAGCACTGTGATAGAACAATTAGAACGTCAACATATTTGTACTATTATACAATTTGTAGACGAGGACCCTGAAAAATTGGTAAATTTTTCAGGATTATCCTTCAAGGTATATATACAAGATTATTTATAAAAAATAATCGTAATAAATATTTCTGAATTAAATTTACTAATAAATAATAATTTTTGTAAAATGTTAATTTTAAGGTTAAATTTACAGGATATAATTGAAATTAAGCAAAATATTTTAAAAAAGTTTGGAGGTATGATTAAAAATGCATTTGATTTATTTGAAATAGAACAGAATAATATAATTCCTACTAATTTATCAAGGTATATAAGTACGTTAAATACAAATAGCATTAATTGAGAAATTAATATTGTATTTGATTGATTAGTTTAGACAACCTATTAAAGGGTGGTTTATATTATGGTCAAATTTATGAAATATGTGGCTTATCTTCAAGTGGAAAAACACAACTATGCTTTGCAATTGCAACTAACATTGCAATGAAAACTAGTAATATTGTACGGTACATTGATACAAAAAGGGATTTTTGTGGTTCAAGAATAGAACAAATTTTACTAAAACAGGATTGTAGTAAGCAGGTATATATAAATGTAAAAATATAATTATGATTTAAGATGCCAGTAGAATACATTTTTACTTCAATTTTAGGTTATAGATGAAACTATGGAACGTATCAAAGTGTGCTGTGTATATAGCATACATCAGTTGTTTAAGGTTTTATGCTGGTTAACAGTTAGTTTGAAAGAAGAAGATGGAGAGTGTCGTACTAGGATTATAATTATTGATTCTTTACCAGGAGTAATTTTTAAATTTTGTAAAGATCGAAAAATAACAGCTACTTTAAATCAGCTAGCAAATATATGTCACTATATTGCAAAAGAATTTCATTTATCAATTATTATTGTTAATTTGATTACTCAGTGGAGTACTGTTAGTGAAGAAGGACCTAGCACAAGCTCAAATGAAAATTGTGATGTAACCCCTACTTTAGGAAAATATTGGTTACGTGTCCCTAATACAAGACTGTTATTGGAAAAAACCGAACTTGGAAACAGAAAAATTACAATTTGGAACAGTTGCCAATTGGAAGCAAATCTTACATGCACATTAACTATAAATGATTCTGGTATTTCATGTCCATAAATACATCATGTACATTTATAATTAAGTATAAGTTTATTATTACTTTGATTTACAAGGATCTTGTAAATAATATAAATAAATATATACACATGTATTTTGTATGCTGCATAAACTGTTTACTAAATTATCAATAAATATGGAACTCATGTAATATGGAACTCACCCGTAATATATTAAAAATATCTATAAATAAAATAAATTAATTTTATTCTGGTATTTAACCATTAGGATTTTAATATCGATTAATGCGGTAAAACTAATCTGATAGAATATAAAATATAGAATAGACTTGCGTAGTAAGCTTTATGTTTACCGCTAATTTCAAAACTACAAGAACGTCGTCAATAACTTCCGGTGACGTTAGCTTTGCAGCGTTGCCATATTTTGTGAATGTGGACAGAAGCACAACTGTTTATAATGGTTATATTAGATTAGTGTTTGTTAGAGAATATTGTTAATTAATTGGTAAGAACGATGGCTTCCTTAGTTGCGGATTATGGAACTTCTTCGAGTTCAGAAAGCAGCGGCGATGATATTTCAGACGGTGCCGATAACACGTAAGCTTTTACCCTCATGAACCTGTTTCCCTATTGTTTGTTTTCTCCCTTTCTTCGTATAACCCTTCATAATCTCATAAATTTTGACTCTAAAAACAAATTGTATATTATTATGTCATTACATTCTTAACACTGTATTTTGTATAAATGTATGTTTATTTTTCGTGAAATAAATAACTTTATATATTTTCGTCTGAATTGGTGAAATGAAAATTAGAGAAAATATGTTCACTTCTTAAATTTTATGTTCTACAATATCAATGTGATATTATTCTTTTGCATTAATAATTTTTTAATGTCATGTTTCGACATTAATAAACTAAATGCA
Source organism: Bombus superbus (assembly GCA_014737385.1). Classification (NCBI taxonomy): domain Eukaryota; kingdom Metazoa; phylum Arthropoda; class Insecta; order Hymenoptera; family Apidae; genus Bombus; species Bombus superbus. Next base: position 9,161,755 of record JACXIK010000005.1, read on the forward strand.
TAACGATATTTTGCATTTTTTAATATATTAATGTTATTTTTATATTGACACATATATATTTTATATATATATATATATATATATATATATATATATATTAATATAAGCATATTAAATGACAGTTAGTAGTTACACATCAGATTGAATTTGTTCTTTGTAATCTGATATTGCCTAACCCTTAGTTTTAAGGAAGAGGAAGAAGAGGATGACGAAGAAGAACATAATGAAAACAATGAAATGTGTAAAACAGCTTCCAAAGAGAAACTTCCATTACCAACTCCAGATTTTAATGGTATACCTACAATGAAAACTTCAGTCTTCTCAAATCCATTTGTTGAGGCAGAAAAAGCAAAAAGTGCAATTCTTGAGAAACATGTGAAAATGACGCCAACTCTTGATGATACAAAAATGATAAATGGCAGAAAGATTTGTTGGAACTATAGGAAAGGTAGATGCCGATTTGGTCATAATTGTACCTTTGCACATGATTCAGATTTACATCGTACAGCAGCTGAGTTAGAGGCAATTAGAACACCACAGGAAACAGTTATTTGTCAGACTCAGTATAATGGCCAAGTTCCGATCAATGACGACGATGAGATAGATCAAGAAAATAATCAAATGAATAGACGTAAGAAAAGGCCAGGATTAAGTCAATCTTTAGTACCAAGTAAAAAAGTCTTAAAAATGTACAAAGCACAACAAGCTAAAGCTATTAGTAGGTAAATGTAACTGTGTCAAGCATACAAATGATGTTAACATTTAATTAGCTGCTCTGAAATGGGAGTAACTTATGATTTATATGCTTTATAACTCAAATGAATTTATACAAGTGAAATTGATTATAAATTATATAAAAAATGATAATCAAAAAGGATAAAATGCTTTATAAGCAAAGGACATTATAAAAGATTAATAATTTCATATGTAATATGAACGAAGGAAAAAAAAATAAAACAGATATATGCTTCCAGTAAAATTTTACAAAAGATATGACACACACAGATAATGCCTATTTCTAAATGAATTGAAAGTTTCAGGATGATTTAAATACTACTTAATATTTATAAAAGGAAGTGTTTGTTATGTATATAAAGAATATAGAGTTTAATTGTATAATTAATACTTCCAGGGACCTGTATAAGTGGATCATAATTCATTGTCTTGCATGCAAATAGTTTTATAAATCTATTTCTATTTATACTTGGTATTCTTATCTTGTCCATGAAAAAATGAAATATGTCTTCTTACTACTTACATTTTGTTACGTAATTTAATTACCTATATGTCTCTCTTTCATTAGAAAGAGGCAGCTATTTGAAAGTTTTCCTGTATCAGAATTGTGAAATATTTACAAGTAACTAGGAATAACTATTCTACCTAAATATTATACAAAATACCGCTACAGCTTTACTAAAAAATTTTTAGATCCTGTTTAATGTACAGAGCAAAAATTATCTATATAAAAGCGACGTATGTAAAGAAAGGATTACGTGAGTTGTGTACAATATTGTTAATACTTTTTCTTGATAAGCTATTTAATCTAGTATCTATCTTGGATACTAATAACACAATATTATAACAATGGTATACCAAAAAAAAGAAGAAAACTACAATTACGCTTCCATTATGCATTACTTTTTATATAATGTTATAAGATGTAAAATAAGGCTTCATAATTCTACATGGAAAAATGAAACGTTAAATATTTGGTTTCATCAATGTAATGTCACGTAGCTCCCTCTTCGCATAATTTATCTGTGTCAGTATTTTTACTATTAAAATTCGTTTGTTTACTGCGTATTATAACGTGTCTACTTCCTATATACATATTTCGTATTTCATTAAACTTCAGCAATATATTGAATACGAAAAAAAATGAATTTATTAAACCAGAAAATAAATGTGAAGTGCGAAAATGCTTATACATCGGAGAATATAACAGAAACGCAGGTTTATGACTTTGCTCCTTTATTTTATATAGCAATAAGTTTATGGAAGAAAATTTTTCGAAAGAGCAATAAATTACAATGACCAAGATACTACTAGTTTCTATCCTTCTCCTAGCTGTACCATATGAAAATGGGTATAAGTTTCAATCTGCAAAATAGAACGATAATAAATTACTTAACTTATATAAATAATTTGAAAGAACAAAAGAGAGGTGGAGTATATCAAAATGGAAAGAAAATGATAGGCACATGACATTTTATTAGACAATCATGGGTACAATATATGAATTCAGATCAATTATATATNATATATATATATATATATATATATATATATATATATATATATATATATATATATATATATATATAAATACAAATATATATATATATGAACATATATATAAATACATATATCTATATATATATATATATGTATATATAACATAGTTTGTGTTCATTAAGTTACGTTCAATGACGAAACAATTTTTATTGATAAATTAAATAATAAAATGAACGTTCTTCATAAGGGACTACAACATAGAAATCGACATTTTTATTTAACCCAACAGCATTTCCAATAAATTAATTAACCATACTTTTCATAATTACTCAATGATATTATTCATCTAAAGACAAGTCAAATATTAGATTTATGTCAGTATTTTATAACACATCACTAATGATTAATTTATTTGTAAAATTTACGTGTATAGTAAGGACCAAAGTTTTCCATCTACAGTACTATCCATAAATTTAAAGTTGTTCACATTAGCGCAGAGTGTTACTTTTCTATCGAGATAATGTTAAATATTTCTAAAGGAAAGTATACTTGATACACATCGTTTGTTCTTGAATAATTACATAGCTCCATACGTGTTTTGTAAGCTATGTGTTGCATGTGTTCTGTATCACAATTATTCATAGTAATTTTCTTAAATAAAGAGTTACTACTGTACTCTAGATAAAACACACAACGAAGCAAAGAGATGAAAAGTGAAATGGATTGATTTAGATGTAAAAATGCTTGGTATATTAATCGACATCGCTTGTTAAACAAATTGGTAAAAAATAAGTTGTAGTCGAATTATTAAGTACATTTCGCTTGGGTACCTTCAAAGTGTGCACGTAAGATTAATTAAAAAATAGGTATTATAGTTTGTAAGTTTATCATTTTTGTATTGCCTAAGAAATTTTAGATCGAGATAACTGTCAGTGCCAATAAAATATTTTGTTTCTTTTTAGAATTGTGTAATTTGCCCCTTATCATTGCCTAATGTATCTATACCGTTGTGTTTTCACATCGTTTTGAAACCTGCTCTCATTACATCTCTTCGTACTTTTTTGTTTTAAGGATCATCATTTAGTGTTTCGTAGGACTACCGCATTCTTGACTATTGCTTTTTATACTATTTTGTTCGACAAATTTCACGATACCATTCGTAACACCGTAGACACCATTCTGTACGCCATTTACAACTTTATCTACACTATTTATAACAACGTCCATACCATTGACTCTATAACAATCAAGTCCATTTACTGTTTTTTTAACCGATGTATCTTTCGTTTCCGAAGAGCAAGTACTTTTTGTTTCTGTCGATCCAGATTCCGTTAAGCCTGCAAGAGCGTAATCTGTGCAATTTAAAAGAAACTGATCAAACAAGAAAGGCAATCAAAGACAAATCTACACGAAAAAGAGCGTATCAAACGACTCTCTTGATATATCTTTTCCATTAAAGGAATATGTGTAATTTATTAGTTACAGATATCTGTATAATTTAATGGCGAAAGATAATCAATACGTACCTTGTAAATTATGGCAGAATTTATTAGTATTGTTCCATTCTTCTCTTAGACTGAGATTGAACATACTGTAATCTGGATTTCCAGTGACCTCTTTCTCGATTGTCAGGAACTGTGGCAATATGTTCTTAAGCTCGTTTCCCGATAATGCTGTGTACGTTTCAAGCAGCATCAATCCCCGACACCTGTAATCATATTAGACACATTTATCTATATATCTAATAAATTATTTCGTTACACGATTGCGCGTGATTTCTTAACTCTGACCTTGGATGAGCTGGTTCTCTGTATATATCTAATTGGAAATACTGATTGTTGATGAGGAAACATCGTCGACGCTTGAAGATGGTGAAATGCGAATCGTCGCGTTGAGCGAGCATATTCAAATAATCTCGATGAGTCAATTGTGTTTTCACTTCTATCACTTGGCCGCACATTTTTGGACGTCGAATTGTGTGAATGTACGACCAGTGACCTGTCGATGCAAATTTATACGTGATTATACGCGTTATCGATACAGACAATAACGTTAGTATTGTAAATCTCAAATAGCAACGGCTGTATCGCCAACCTTTTTGGCCACGTTTACGTAGACGAGCCTGCATCTTCGGATTGTTACTTTGGAGGTAGTTATGGACGACATCAAAGTCCTGGAACGGCGGAAACTCAGAGTCTGCCGGTAACGGACCTTTGACAAGGAACTTGACTTTTCTGCTACTTGCTCTTAATCTGTCTCCGGTATCGATGCCCAGCTTCTGGCACACGCATTCGATCATACGACAGAGTTTCGTTTCAAAGTCCTGCGAATTGTCTATCACATCGAAGTAAGGATGCCCAACCCAGGCGGCTGCCGCTTTGTAATCCAGTTCTCTGGCCACCTCCATACCTTCCGAACGACACGCGTGATCTTCCGTCGAGTAGAACTCTTCGGCGCCGTTTGCCGCCGAAACCATATGGATGATCTGATTGTACCTATTGTCTCGCAGCTCCACGTTGTTCCATCCGTTCGAAGCCATCATCAATTCCCATTTATCTTTCGATATAACTAAATCAAAGAAAAGAAACACGTGGTTCAACTTTGATTCGCGAACGGCCAGATAGGCAAAGATAGGGATAGCTGTTAATATCGCTCACATGCAGAGGCATCCATAGCACCGCGATCACAGATAATGAGACAATTTCGCGAACAGCTGTCACCCAGCTGGAAGAACGTATTCTCTATTTGTATCATCGTGCGCAGAAGGTTCTCTTGGAATTTGAACGCTGAAACAGATCGGGATAAATCACGTACAATATTAAATCGGTCAATGCGTACAACAAGTAAAGCCAACTATCCTTATAGTTTCTTTATTCTACGAGTCAACTTTTTACACGCTATCCGGCTGATTGGTAACTACGCAACAATTACTTTTCCCGCGTTTGCAACTGTTTGCGTAATCGCAAGCCACGAATTAATTGGACGTACGAATTTATTAACACATTTGCACAGTTGCATTGATAAGCGATAATGATCGCGTATTTTTCTCAACGAATCATCTAAGCGCGTAACTACATTACTCTACGACGAGCGTAACACGGTGATTAATTCAAATCTCTTCGAAGTAGCGTGCTCGTTAGCTTCTACAGGTATTTCAAGTCCTCTCGTTTCGACGTCGTTCAAATAACAGAAAGAAAATAAAAAAAAAAGAAAGAAAGAAAAAGAGAAGAAAAAAGGTAAATATCAAGTACGAAGCTGGTGCTATAATTTACGTGCAAATTATCTTAATAGTTCGCGCGATAATCAACTAACGCGATTAAGATCGATCGGATCCAAGAACAAATCACGGCCTTATCTAATCGAGGTCAACTGCCAAGAGCTCTGATACACGATCTTTTTTCTTCCCAAATAACTGAAAACGCGTTATCACGAGAGCCGATAAATCAGGTGCAATTAATAGTAGCTCGAAAAGTATTGCAATTGTCGAAATAGGGAAATACGAAGATCCTTAATTAAATACGTTGCCTCTGTTAACAACATCTTTTCCCTTTCCTCTTTTTTTTTTCTTTTTTTGCAGACGATACTTCAGAACTGTTCGTTCATGTACACGTCTCACAGTGTTTTATCTACATATATATATATATACACATATTTCTGCGTTTCTCGCATCTTGACCCGAAGTCAAGTTGGCCCAGCTGATGTCTGGTATGGTCCATGTACTTTTTGGAACGAAATCCACCACAGACAAACAAGTTTCGTATTAGCCGGTTCAGACACTCGTTGCTTGCGCGCATCTGCCAGAGATACGACGTATCGTTTTAGACGGGCCAGACGGGCCAACCGACTGCTATTAACTGCGCGCGCGTGTGTGTATGTGAGTTTTGTCACGATACTTTCTCGCTATCGAAACGGTGAGAGAAACTTCAATTGACGGAATGATCGTCTGCAGGCTTTGACGGGGCTCAATAATCGTTCGCAACGATCGACGTTTCGGATTTTGGTTAACAAGCCGTAACCAGATTCGGCATTTCCCAGTGTCGCCATCGTGAACGCGTCTTCGTCTCGACGTCAAAACAATCGCGGCTAATGATCCGTGGGACGTCTTTATGATTTAACGGATGAACGGCGATGAATATCGTGGATAACGTGCGCGCAATTAATAGCATCGAACGTCTGGCGTGAACGCCTGCATACGTTCATTAGCAACGGTCTATTACGCTGCCGAAAGTTAATAGAATTAGCAAGAGGAGCCGACCACGTGCATACGACGTTGATCTTTCGTCACGAAGCGATGTACTTGCTTAAATTCGTCGTGAATCTCCTCTCGATGTGTGTAAGTATAGGATTAAAAACGATCGAGAAAGGCTGCTGTACGCGTACACGAACGTGATTATTACGATATACGGAGCGAACGAAAGTAAACGGTGAGAAGGAAATGCCGGACGATGTATGCGATAAAAATGCTCATACCTAATTTACCAAGAGTGGCACAATGACACGACTCGATCGGTCGCACAGGCAGGTTTCTAGCAGCAGGGATCGACGCGAATCGCTCTAGCAAGGCGACCGGACGACGAACCTCTTTTACTTTCGACGACGTTAAACAGTTTAGTACAGAGATTACCGCTGCTGAGAAATAGACAGAATTATCGCGTTCCTGTAACTATATACGGCGCGTAGAATTACAAAAATTGCACGAACGCAAGGAACAAAATTCGATAACACGAAAAAACTGACTTACCGACCAACGAGAAATACCGAAAAACCGATGTAAACGATCTTTAGGATTCTTTTGCGTGTAATCTCTGTATTTACGAATTTATTCCCTCTTTTTTTTTTTTTTGTTGCGTTTGTGGTGAAAATAAAAGATAGGCAAACATTTTTCGTCTGTGTCGCTTTTAAAAACGGGGACACTTTCTAAAACTCACCCTCACCAGAGTCAACTTCCAAGATCTCCGGCCACCTTGCTTCGCCTTTGTCCGATCTGTTCCTGTAATGTCGCTGCGAGGACTTCGTAATCGAAGGACGCGACCCGGATCCCTTTGCTAGAACCAACCGACCTTGAAGACACTTCCAGTACGATAAGCCTCTGTTGTCATGTATTCCCTCCCTCACCGCTTTTCCTTTTTCTCGTGCACGGTTTAATTAAATCGTACCACGACGATCCATAGCTACGCGTTATCCGCCGTTTTTCATTCGTTTCTCCGCATTGAAATTACTCGATATTTTGCACGCAAACTCGTTTCCACGCGATGCCAAGCCTTGCGATTCATTCCCCTTGCAATTAGTTTCTTTCAACAAACTTTCTCTAAATACACGAGCGACATTGCCAGTTGCGTTTGTATTTGCGAAACTTTCGTTGCGAACGTACAGATTGTCAACATTCGATTTTCTAGGCTAAAGCTCGGTGCGAATTGATCGTCACGTCGTTGAACTCTGAACGAAAGAGCCAATTTCTCGCCAACACGATCCTGTGCAATAAATCACGGTTAAGCTGTCGAAGGATAGCTAAAGGAAAAAATAGCTGGCCGAGGGTTGAAATGGAGCAGAAACGAGATCTACTCGGTTCTGGATGTCAACAAATACGACGAAAGGCAATTGCTGCATCGACAGACACGTGGTCCCGATAAAAAACACTGGATACGCGTTACACGCCAGCGGATAATGTTCTCGCGCGTTGGCAAAAAAAGAACCAAACATGCGAGCGGTACCAGACGCTTTCGACCTTAGTTTCTCAATGACAAAAGAAAGAATAAATTTCTATTACGATTTTCAACAATCTGCACGAAATTCAACGCATTCTCAACAACGCGGTAATCGTTCACGAAGGTTTTTATCAAAAGAATTGGACAATTGAAGATCGAGCAACGTCTGCATCATCCGTGTTTAATAATCGTTTAATAATTGTTTTTGTTATAATAAAGAGAAGGGATTTAACTGGCAGTTGACGAAATTTTTTATGTAATTTTCTCAAGTACGACGCAGATAGAGAAATCTACATAAATGAATATGTATTAACTATCTCACGATGCGTCAACGCTCCTTTACTGATCGCGCAAATTCATTCGACCCGCTCCAGTTTGAGAGATCTTGTCATAACCAGAAGACTTGTTAATTGTAACCGGTTGTTTTATTAATTCTTGGGTGCAGCTCGACATTGAAAAAATTACTGCCGCTCCACTAAATTCACGGCAAAAAAAAAAGAAAAAAGAAAAAAAGAAAACAAAAAAAAATGTGCAGTGTTGTTTGCGTGTTGAACTTATACGACGCGATAGCGTATCAATATTTCATAAGTTACATTTTTGTCGTTCCATTTGCATACTCAATTACATTTCATTACCGCGAACTGTTTAAGGCTTAAGTGTTTCTGGTCGGAACCGGAAAGCGTTAACGCGTTCGTTCGTGTCTTATCAACCATATCCTATCTGGCGTACTAAACTTTGTAAGAAAATGAAAGATGAAATCTTGCGTAAGAACAGACAAGAAAGACGTCGGAACAATCGATCAACGAATTATTCACAAAATTATTTTTTGTGAACATCGTACACGAAGAAACGTTACGTTTCCAGCGTATACTCGAATCGTTTTAAACTGTGCTCGTTTAATCATCTCGACGAGCCGACGCGTCCGCAACAACGTTCGGCGCGCCTCTTTCAAACATAATTTCATTTCCACGTCAACTTTGATCCGCCAGAGATTTGGCGTTTCAAAAGCTAACGGGGAGGAGCGATTTTGGAGCTCTTTGGAGCGCGATTCTTTTTCTTGACCTTCCTTACAAATCTCATTTGCACCTGCTAGAAGAATCTTTGATCTTTCGCGGAATCCATTAAACCCACCAATGGTCGTCGATGTTGCGTTAACGCAACGTTTCGTTCGTAGATTTCTTCCAATCCAATTTACATCATCGAATTCTGCTTTTCAGCATTGTGACCGCGGAAGAAAATTCCAACGATTCGCTCGATCCTACAGTTTCGTGAAATTGAAAGAAACTAACATTTATAACATTACGATGAACGATTGCTCGATCCTTAACGGAACATAGAAGGGATAAAGCTCGTGACGAATTGTTTATTCCCAACGTCTTTAACATCTTCTCAGTTATATCATCTTTCACAAATATTTGTTGTGCCCTACTGTTTGCTGTAACAACGTACGATAACGGAGGACTGTTTTGGGAAAAGCAATGGGAGGGGGGAGGTGGAGGGGGGAGAGTGAAGGGAGAAAAAAGAAGCCGAGGCAATTGCCCAGACGCGAACTCATAACATGTAAAAGCGAATTGGCGCTAAGCCAGAGAACGGTGCGCGTACGGTAACTACGACAGAGGGGAACTGACAATCGAGTGGACGCGTCGAATATGAATTTATTAATAACCGGTGCTCGGTATAACGAACTTCTTGCGAAGTGTCTGATACATCGGAGAATATATGGAACGCACTTCGTCACAATCGACCTACATTAACCAATGAACGTTCGTTCTATCGCGCGTATCGATACCAGCGAAAAATGATAAACCGTAATGACTTCAATTACGGACTGCGCCGCACGAATTTGCAGCACTTGCCTTTATTATATTTCACGAGGGATAAACAAACAAATGTATCGATATCGCATTTTTCGTACGGAAAATCGACGAGCGTTACAAGTACGATTCGATGGCACGTATAGCTATTTAAAGAAGAAGCCAAAAGGAGGATGTAGTCGTAGGAAGCCCGATTTGAATCGGTGTTTCAATGCCACGGATCGAAGCCGACAAACACAATTATATAAAAGCACGTAAGCTAGGCTGAAGCAAACACACGCGAAAAACGTGCGTTTTTTTACGATGCATGGGAGGAATTCGAGTAATTTGGGATGCAAATTTCTAAGCGGTATTTGCATCGAGAACTTGGCGTTGGTCGTTGGATCGCTAGGTACATAGTTACCATTCGGCGACTCTTTCGCATCGAAAAACCTGTTGGAAGCTTCGAAGACGATGGGACTGGTATTTCAATTTCATATAGGATGAGGCAACGAATCTGGCAAGAAGTAGCGGATGATACGTAACGACTGGTACGCTTTACAAGAAAATACATAGGAGGACGCGTTAAATAAATAGCAGTAACGAGGAATCACGAATTTCAGGCGAAGCACGTTGCATGCTTTTGACGAAACTCTGATCCCAATTTTCCCGTTACGTAATTCATCGGGTGGTATATTATTATCTCATGGTTAATCTCGTAGGGTGTGCAAATAGAATAGAGAATACGTATAAATCGACGTGGCTCATCGTTGGATCAGTTGCTCGCCTTAAGCGATACATAAACGAGCATTTTGGATTAATAATTAACGATTAAAAAACATCGACGATTCTCTAGTTTAATTTACGCGGGATTTACGTAGAAGATGGCAAACACGTAGCTGTCGATCGCGCTGTGAGACGACGAGTTGCGGACGAACGAATAAAATGGTTCGAACGAGGGTAAAGAAAGGAAAGTGCAAGAAATATTACCGTGGTATTTTTTCGTGTTGCTTTAAGGCAAATATGCACCGTTGTCGCGATACTCGGGTGTACACAGCTGTCTGGTACAATTCCATGGAAAAAGCTTTAAGAAATTTTTTTATAACAATTCGTTAGGATAATTGTAGCCTACAAATCGTCGCGATAACATGATCGTGTGCGTTACGTAACGAAAAGCGGCTTAGCTGTTCTGCTTGCACGAGGACGTTCTATCATAATCCAGATAGCAACCACGATCGTAGGAATTTATCAGGGGCATATATACCAAATGCTCCTAAGTAATTAGGTACGAACGATTAATCGCATAATAATATAACTGACCTATCGAAGAAAAGTTCAGCATCCAGTATGGAACAGGGATGCTTTGTCATTGAAATAATTATAGAAAGCTTACGTCTCAAAGAAGACTTTGAATTCATGGCCGCTCCGTAGAAGACGCTTTTAAATGCATATTTATATTTTGTCAACCAGTCGAGATAACGATGTTTATAATATAATCAATAATTAGATACGACTTCTTAACGATACACCGTTTTATGCGGCCGCTGATGAACTTCCCTGTGCCAGGTCAACGACAAATATTTTCGATTCTAACAAAGTACACGCATACACGTGTATGTAAATGCCGAAATATCTCGAATCTTTTCTCGTCGTCTTTCAACGTACCTCGACGAAAATCGATAATTTCTATTTGCTCTTTTTCTCCTATTCTCGTGATTTCTCTCCACCTAGTAGTTACCAATCGAATAACGAGCGAGTTGAGAACGCAAGGATCGTCGTGAAAAACACGGTCTGCATCTCGTGACTCGATCGCGTTTGCCGCTTTGCGAGAATCTTGGCAAGTTGCCGATTTTGATTTTACGCAATCAGCGGACGTTATACATTGGCCATTCTTCTTTAGCCCGTTCGCAACCAACTGTATGAATTGTTGTGTCTTTAATATACGCGAAATCCTTTCCTTTTTTAAAAGTTTCCCCTCGCGGCTCTAAAACTAAATCATTTTCTACGCCGTTTCATTCGCTTCGACGTTTCGGTGATGTATTTGACAGAAACTCGATGATGGAACATCGAGTGACGTAGACTGGCGTAACGTTGCGTAATTCGACATGAAACAGCTCCACGTTGGCAAAAAAATTGCAATTTCGATCTTTCGACTGCCTACAAACGTTTGTTCGATTGCAAATACTCTTTGTCACCGAATCGTCGGTTTTCTTAACGAACGATACTGTGCGAAAAACAATGCTTAAGCTAATCCGATCGGATTTTCTCGTATCCGGTCGCTTAATCGAACAAACACGATCGACGAACAATCATTAGCCTCGCAACATTAATCACGAATATATTTTTCAGAAGAACAGAATTATCAGCTATTTTTTATATATACCGTGAACAAATACGCGCGTTTTTATCTGTTTCCGGTCCTGTATTTGAACAAATATCGTTGATAAACACGAAGAGACTTTGTAATATCGATTTCGTTTTCGGTGACTTTCAAAAGTCCGTATTCTTTCCCCGTGAATCGTATCAGCGCGCTTATTGTTTCGCGCTGTTTCCGCCTCTTTCACATTCTGCGCGGTAAAAGCGCATTCGTGTTTTAAACGGATAGATTACGTAGAACGCGACTTAAGACCAGCGCCGACGAAACAGGTAATTTGAGATTATCGTTGAACGTGGATGGCTTCTTCCTCGGACCTAATGGAAAGTTTCGTCGATGACAGTCGACGCATACGCAATGATATCAATACTTAAGCGGCAGCAAGGGGTAAAACGAGAGGGCATGAGAGGTACTCGTGCAGACCAGCGATCGATACCGCCATGACATTGTGTCTCACCGCGTATCCGCTCTACCATAATCGCAAGATAGCCGCGTTGAAAATCCGCGACGGACTTGCATCTTCGTCGTAAATTCAGATTTATCGATTGAAAGAACTCGCGCAAAATAAAAAGAATTCGTAGAAATAAAAGAATCGATCGGTCGATGTTTTAGATTTTCCCGTCGAGGCTATACGATGTTTGAGCGAAGAAATTATTACGGCGTAGGGCCCACGCCGGGGCATCCCTAAATGGTCAAAATGGTTAACAGATATGTAAGACCATTAGTTGAGAGGAAACGGACAAGACACTTAAAAATCACTACCCAAATTGACCACCCAAACGGTCAAGTACGGTCGGATTCATATTTCCGAAGGTTTATAACATGGAGCAATTAGCTTTATTGCTCCTCCTAAACATTAACCAGATCCGACGGGTCTTCCCAAGTTTCCCTCACTTTCTCCCACACTAATTTTGGCGGCAAATCCGCTTTTCTTCGCCGATTCCTGGACACGCCCAGGAATCGGACTCGCCGTTATAAAAGGCGTAAGCCAACAGGCAAAAAAGCTTCACTTTTAACCTCGCTTTAAAGTCCACCTTTTTAACGCTCACTTTTTAGATTCACTCTTCTAAAACGTCTACTTCCTAAAACATTCTGCCTCTCTCAAACATCGAGTCATTCCTCAAACATTCATCCATCATCAAGCATTCCTTCTCGTACATCAGGCAGAATCATTAATTGTATCACGCAAAGTCATTGTTGTTGAGAATATAGTTTACGATCACGTTAATCCTGTGTCGCAATCCTTTTAACTACCCCTATTCTCTCAACCGAAATCAGGGGATCAACGGTTCCGCGGCGTTGGCTATCGCAGTCATAGTGAGAACTTACAATTCTCACTGACACCCACTTTAGTGATCGTGTCTCTCCGCGACCGCTGAGTAACAGAAATAAATCGGCAAAATTATACGATCTTTGCGATTCGTTATTCTGCTTTTAAGTTTGATTCGTCGTAGGTACGGTTAAAGTTTCGTAAGAAGATTCACGGATATACCGAGTTTCTATGTTGTTTCGCGAAGGTCGGAACGCGCAGATGTAACGAGAGCGGCGAGGTATAAATTTTGTAGCCGAGTAACGTTTCCTTTCTCGTGGAAGCCTCGTAAACGCCTTGTTGCAAGTACTTTTTTTTTATCAGCATCGTAAACTCGGACCAAGTCTTGCGAAGTTGCGGATACCGACAAGAGGTCATAGATATATGCATGGTAGATAAAACGCGGATCTAAAACACGGTAGCTCGGAACGGATACGCGTCGTATTCGAAACGAGACTAAAGCTAAAAGTCGTTAGAAAACGAAAAGTTGAAGTGAACTTACCCTCTTCGGCGTTCAGGTCTGAAAACTTTATGCCGCCGCTGAAATGGAAAAAGCAGACGAGAGATGAAACAGTTGTTAAATTAAAGTTACAAAGAGCGAAGAGAATTTTCGAGAATTCTGTTCGTTCATCGATCAGAATTTTTCGCCCCGATTAGATATAGTATAGGTAAATGGTTGCTCTGTCACGAGTGTTGTCTTTCTAAAGAGTCGTGTACCGGCATGCCAATGTCTCTCGGCTAGAATAGAATTGTGCGCGCGACGCGTGTATTCGTTGAACTGTCCCTGTAATGTATACGTAGCGTTCTTTCGAATCGATTGATTTTACCGTTGATGAATCATCGTTTGTTACGATTGCAGTTTATAGTAACTTCCATCGACTCCAGTTTCGATCGTTGACAAAGGATTTAGAAGCACGTTAAACACCTATTGTATATTGTTTCGTTGCGAATAGGATCGCGAATCTTTCCTACGCTGTCGCGATTATTGCGTCTATTCGTACGGTCATGTAGAACGTCTTAATCAATAATTCTATGACTGGGCAGTGGAAGGTAACGGAGCAAGTTCTAAACGAAAGCTTGGGCGTACGAATTAAAGCGTTATCCATTTCCAGCAATATCCGAGAACGTTGAAAGAACGCAATTTCGCGAGACCTTCTGTTCTAAGAGATTGAAGGAAACGAGAAAAGACCGGATGGTTTCCCAAGCAGATCGAACCGGCTTCGAATTCGTATCGAAAACTTTCGTTCTTTGGTTGCGTTCGTTTCCTTTCTCTGCAACTATAAATTTGTTATCGTGTAATTGCATACCTGAGCAGCACGGTCGCTGTCTCGGGAACACGGAACACCTGAAAAAGAAGACAACCAGCGCTCTATCGAATCCACATCGAAAGGTGATGATAACCCCAAAATCAGTTCGCATATTCGATTCGTTCTCTTTTTCTCATACTACATTTTTTTTTCCATACCGTTTATCTCAATGGAATACGACTTAGCTCTTATTGCTAGCTTTGCTACGCGGGCGAATAATCTCGATGGAGTAGAAAATCTTTGTTAACAAATTTCAGAAGATGAAAGAGTCATGTATGTAAAAACACGTACACGGCGACCCTTTCGCACGTTGTTAGATACATGTAAGTTTCACTGAACGAACCGGCTAACATAAGAAGTCCAAACCGAGTGAACTTTATGTCGTGGATGATGCAAAGAAATAAAATTGTATAAATGGATTTGCTTGATGGATTTGTATAATTCAGTTTGGCTATATATGTGTGCACATATATAGTTTCTATATTAATCAAAAGCTACTGAACTGTTTGGGGTGTTTTTATTCAGACCGAATCATCGGTCAAAGAGATAGGCTCACGTAGGAGGAAAACTCATGGGACCCTTTTTTCACAGGGTTGTTACATATCCCTTTGTTATACGTAAAGCGAAATGAAAAACAGAGCGAAACATGCCTACCTTCCAGCCCATGTTCTCGAAGAATGTGCATAGCCGTGCTTGCCCGGTTGTTTTACCACCACAAGGTCCTGAAACACAAAAGCGCAAAAATTCTTTAGCCATCTCGCTCGTTACTTTGTCTCTCGGCCTAAAATCCCGATCTCGGCTATCTCTGCATCTCGTTGCCTGCGACGCGGTGAAACACATAATCACTCGCGAGACGAGGATTAGACGAACAACATTAAAGAAAAGATGTGAACGATTTGACCATTTCCATTTCGATAGATAACAGAGTACGAGGAACAACGGCGTACTAGTAAAAATGAATAAATAAAGTAGGACTTAAACCACAAAGCTTCTACCTTCTAAGATCATTAGACTATCATACTTGGAACACTATTCGACCGATGATCAAATTTTACTTTATTCGTTCGTTTCAAAGTAGTATGTGGAGAAGTAAAGTAGAAAATGAAAATTGTAAATATTACCGAAAGTTGGTCCGACATTGAGAGACGAGCAAACGCGGAAGGAAGGAAAGAAGAAAAACGAGGGAGAAAGCGAGCGACGAAAAACTGTCTGTTCAAAGATGAAATTACTTTTATTATAAGCAATTATAATAAATCGATGAAATGAATTATAATAAGCGAACGATAATGAACTAACGATAGACAATAATTAGAAAAAATCAACGATAATACTAGTGAAATCATAACTGTGGGTAATTACTCCTTCAAAGTAGGATTGGTACTATCGCTTGTTTTGATCGTAATACATACCACGTTGATACGTGTGATCTGTCGATCAATCTTCGCAGTGATATTAGAGGCTGATGTCGCTTGTGTATCATCCATAATGCTGACCGCGTGTATGAAATGAAAACAAGAATGTGAGAATGAGAATGAAAACTCTTGAATCGGACTAATCGACAGATCGTACATAACGGTATTTATCATAATCTAACTATACGATAATAAAACTCCAATCCTAGATTCGCTATCAATTTTCAGCTAAAAGATACAACAATATGATCGCGTATATTTACATGCTTTAAAACTACTATCAAGTCAAACGAGACAATATTAACTTTGAAACACTAGCCGTGTTGTGTTTTAAGATGTTGCCAGATTGTAAATATTTAGTTTAGACCGTCTCGCTGGTCATGGTATGAAAGAAATAGTATTCGCTCGTTACAGTTGGTTGTGAAAATTATTGTTGCTTCGATCGCTTTTTTCAATTTTCTGATTTTTTTGATGACAAAATTATCACGAATGTAATCGGCAACTACCCGTTATTACGATTTCGTTGGTATTATCGTTAATTTTTTTTTAATTACTATCTCTCATCGATTTATTATAACTTATTTCTATATAATAAAGATAATAATTCATTTTGAATAGACTTGAACAGTCTTGTCATTTCTTTTTACTCAATTCCTTTCTTTCTATCCTTCCGCCTTTGTTGGTCTCTCAACGTCGGATCAGCTTTTGGTAATATTTTTAATTTACATTTTCGCGACCTTTCTGACGTACAATTTCAAAATATAAAAATATAAAAAAGCTCTGTGCGTATGGTTTTATCATCGATCTGAATAGCGTGCCACCATTAGGTCTAAAAAGTCGAGTATTTTCGATATGAAAACTATTTATTTGAAATAAACAAAATCTATTATTTCGAATTGTATTTGCGTTTCTGCATTTCGTTATTCATTAGACACGCGAGAGATAAATAGAGGAACTTTCGACGATAAATTCAACGTTAAGATTCGTCTGTTTTATGTCACCGACTTCCCGTATGTTGGAGCATATTTATCGCTGTTGCTCCGAGCAGCGTTGGCGCATGAAACGATCCGCGGAAATTAAAAGACGCTCCCCGAGATATGAGATATGATGCATTCGAGATACATTAATGCACCTCAAGTGCACGCAATCGACGGATACTCCGCGTGCAATTGGCTAGCCGTGCGCTCATTGACTCGTAATTGGTTCAAATTGTCACTAATACGATAAATATGATGACTGATGACATCATAACGCGATAAATATGAATGTTTGATCTCCGTTCTTTGAGTTTAAGTTCGTGTCCAATTGGCTAAACGCTGTCGGTAAAAATGTTCGAAAATGTGCAGGTAACGCACTGGTCATTGAGTGAATTCTACAAATACTTAATTTACTTTAAAATATGGGAAACCTAACCCAAAATTGTACGTGTAACGATATATCGAAGTGTTTTACTATGGACGTAAATATAAACTTTTGATTACGTGCTCGAGTAAATCGATAATCGTCGATTATGATTTACTCGATAAAAATGTTATCTCACAGACACATATCTTTTACTGCTACTGTGTATAACGTTCGTGTAATTCCTGATAAAATAATTACACGCTGCAAACTCATCAACGACTGACATCGTCGATACAAGAAAATGTCGTTACAAACAATTGTAAAGACTAATCGCGTTTATGTACCCTCGCAAAACGTTTGATTCGAGCCAAATGAAAGGACCGATCATTGATCACCGTGATCTTTTATTTACGAAGGCTAATAATTCTAGAATAGTCGCTCTATTTCTGACATCAAGTTCTCTTTGTTGAATTGGCCCTTGTTTGAAGTTATATAAAAAGGAAAAATAAAAAGCAAATTGTCATGTATATAGACATAGTATACGATGTGTTTGAAAAACCATTCAATACGTATATGGTACATAAGACACACCATACTTAGTAAAAAAATCGAAAGCTCGTCCTGAGAGACGAAGGTTTTTTACATGTTAGCATCATGATTGATTTACTACTGGCTTTTCGATATTTACAAAAAGTGTTCCACGTTTTCTTCTTTCATTTCCGTACACGCTTGGCATCTTTTTCTTGACAGAGTCGCGAAATATGGAATGGTTTTTTTTCTAAACACCCTGTATAGTCATTGTATATATGTATATATAGAATTTTATAGAAATCGTAATTCGATCCTGTATTTCATTTACAAATGTAAAAGTACATAGCACAAACGGGAAAATAAATTTTTATGCATCATATATTGCTCCGACGCTATGTAAATAATTCGAGATATATGTTTTCGACGAATTAAATATAGACGCGTCAAGCTTTTTTTGTCAACATTTTTGAACTAATGGCCGTATTCTATTTAATATAATACTTCGAGTTATTTTATTTCATTTGCTTTGTCTATTTTAAAATTAATTTCAAGTTATCAAATATATGTTTTAAGATATTCGTGAAACAGCAAGAAATTTCAAATTAGGTTTGTACAGTTGTCCTTGCGAGTAAGTTTGTATGGACTACAAAAAGAGGAATGAGTTTCAAAGCACGCAAATTCAATTCGAAATAATGCAATTTTCTTCGTATATCATAGGAATTCAATCAATATTTTCACACCACCGATAAACTTGCAAAGCATTCTACGTGAAACGTGATTGTCACAGCAACGAAACAATGGAAACGAACCACTTTGCGTTTGTTTGTACGTAACAAAAATTCAGAAATAAATTTTGATAAGTAAAAACTATAGGTCAACGAAAGGATTATAAGGTTGCCGAAACACGTGGTTTCCGCAGACACGCACAGCTCGTCTTTTTCGAAGATATCTTTGTCGAGATAAATATATTATTCGTTTGAAAATATATGAAAGTATCTATTCAAACGAACGAATGTTTTCGAAACGAAATTACGATGTACGGAATGCATGACAATGAATTGTTTGCTGTAAGAAAAAAAAGCAGCTTACCTCCAGTGAGCACCACTTTATACAGGCGTTTTTGTTCCATGTTTCAATGAATATTTTTAGAGGCTTTTTTCGCTGATCAAGTCCACGAGGTGTTTCGAGTCGACGTCGATGGACGGATCTTCGTCTGGCACGTGAATGGTGTCTACGGTTGCAACGAATACTACATGAAAACTTCACCGTATATCTCGATATATCTTGAAGTTAAATACGTTGGAGACATGGGAATAAAGTGATGATATCTCGACGCAGAAAGATAGCAAACTGCTACTCGAGGAAGCAGACGTTCGCCTTAAAATAAAGCGATCTGCGAGTTTGGTTAATCGGGTTATACTATTTCCTCTGTGTTACTGTCATGCGCGACACGGAAACGTACGAATCTACGACCACTTCTCACGAAAGTACCCGAATAATACTACACTCAACCAGCCTATGACCAATGAATGCTAACTTAAAATTTCGTATTTCATAAAAATACTGCCGTCAAAATTATTTTTCTTTTTTCCTAATCAATATATGAAAAAAAAAAAAAAAAAAAAATTGAGGAAGATTTTCGAAATTTTAATACTGAATAATTTACGTGATCGAACCTTATTCGTTGATTACATTTAAGTACGTCAATTATGCTTATAGAAGATGCAATTTTTAACACGTTCAAAGAACGTAATACATTCCCAGATAAAATTATAGCATATGTGTGTTATTTTCTGAGAAGACAACAAAATAGGCTACTATACGTGTTGTCTCAAACTCGATGTTAACATTTGGCGAAATTGCTCACGAAACAAAGTGTTCGCTGTGTTCTTCAGAAGTGTAAATTTATTTAATGATTGAAAACGAAGCAAGTACCTGTGTTAATAAAACAACGATTAACATTCACAAAATAACGTATTCACTGGAAGGGATAATTTTATTTATTGACGAAAAGAAATTTGTTATGGACGATCTAGACGAATTTTTGTTCTATTATCATGGCCGACGAAAAGAAAGTGGTGAAGAAGTAATAACAAATGAATAGTGGTGACGGTGATCTGAGCCGGAATTGGGTATAAAGGCAAAACCGATTTATGATTCGTTGAAGGAAAAATGAATGTTCAAAAACATATAAATTTAATCTTAGAACAAATTAATAAACATACTCAATGAATTACCAAAGGAAATTTATTTTTCAATGTAGCAACGTTGCCGTTCATCAAGCTGAAGTTGAAACATTTTCTACAAGAAAAAATGACATGACTTCCGCCATGGCTTGCACGCTCCTTAGTTTTAAATATACATATATAATTGAAAATTTTTGAAGAAAACTCATACGTGCTGTATACAAGAATCAAAGGCAATACGATAATATTTAACAATTAAAAGAATCTATCATAGTAGAGTGGGACAATTTATTCGAGAATACCATCCAAAAACTATACAAATTCTTATCATAGTTGGTCAAAGTTATAGAGAACAAAGACGGTTATACTCATTATTAATTTTATATTAATTATAATGTCAATTTTCTTGTTAGGCTAAATATACATACAGATTTCGTTAATTTGCTATCATTTTGCCTCAGAAATTTATGTGTTTTCTCTACATACACCGAACATTGATAATAACGACTTTATTTAATAATAGATTCCTTCTTTCATTATGTACTATATTTCTTCTTTGGTGCTGTGATACATACGAGTCTCTGGTACATACGAATATTCGCTACATTTAAAAAAGTCTTAAATTGTTTTCGAGAAATTAAAGATAGCACACATGTGTCATCATTTTCGCCGGGACTGTACGTGATGCTTTTTTAAAGGATTTTGCACGCTGAATTTAATTTCGGTAATGTAACAGAAAGAAGCAGTTCATATAGTATCTCTTTATCTTTCCATCGATCGTTACCTGTACAGTGGCTATAAATTACAACGAACCTTTTTAAAGCATACAATAAAATTTTCCACTTGTGTTCGTAACGAAATTAATTTACGATATCTTACTTGGCAGTCCGCCATTTATGGAATCAATCACAATGTACGTCTGTAAAATATATTTTATTTTCGCTTCGATGGGTATTGCGCATTTTTGTTAGTTCGAATACAACCAAAAGATACAAACATTAATTTATATATTTAGCTAGTTTAAATATAATATTTAGAAATATATTCTTACGTATTTGATCTCATCGACGTTATAATTTTGAATTCCTTTTCTTTTATCTTCTCGCATCTGTTCATATCATTACCAGAACAATTGAGATATTAAGAAATGTTTTCAGTCTATCGATATTCTATGAGCAGACGTAATAATACCTAAGTAATATATATCTTATCGTTGACGTTTTGCGATCATCGTGAACGCGTGTACACGCATTTAAAGGCACGAAAACAAACACGTGTACTATAAGATACTTTCACTGTCATTATTAATAAGATAAAGGCAACAAGTGGAATTAACATCCAGACCGTCAAATGAGATCTTAATTGCTTCGTTAATGTACCAATTTAGATTTCAATGTAGTCTTTGCACAGCTGTCTGAAAACCCTTACTTCGTTTGGTAATTTCGTTTAATATGAAGTCGTAGAGTATGATATTTCAACTATATGCGATGTTTATAACGATATAGTTTTTACAAAGTGTCTTGTTACATTGCTTTTCCAGATACATTTGCGCATTGTCAATCACCTGTTACACGTATAATTACAACATTTACTATTTCAAATTATAGGGAAAAGATTCTTTTTACACAAAACTTCTTGATCATAAAATTCGTAAGCATTTTCAATACATTAGTTATAATATAAGAAGGGTGTGTGAAGAGAACAGGATTAAGGGTACAGCTTGACTGTATTCAATTTCCTATTTACAATCTATCTTTGCTAATACGTTCGCCTATGGTGCGCGTCCCCTTAAATTTAGATAAATAGCACCGAGAATTGAACAATATAAGAAGAGAAACAACTTTGTGTCTACTTAAATATAATTCGTATGATTTTTCGCATGCCGATACCAATCCACTCGTATGGAAGGTCAATAAGAATTTTTTTTTACTGTATTGTAATTATTGACATATCGCATACAAACATGAATGCATTTAGCTTATCTAATTTTAAGGCAAGAGTTACTTTGCGTTTCATACAAATTCACGCGCAATTTATCTTTCTCTTTACCATCATTTGTTCCCCGAGTTCTCTTCAAATAGTCATGCCTATTAATAATAATTAGATGCATTCTGCATTGCGTACTTAAAGTAACTTTTAAGCTATTTTGTACTCCGAAATTGGTACGCAAATACGTCGTTTGTTTGATATGGAGTTCTGCTTCAGAGAAACTGCGAATACAGAGAAAGGCAACATCCTATATCGTATTGTTTTCTGCCGAAAGAGAAGTAATATTTTAGAGGTTTTTTTTTTTTTATTGGAAGTGAAGAATTTTCTGTATAAAGTCATTTCAGTTTCTTAAAGAAATTTTCTCGTTTTTTATTTTTTTTTTTATTTTAAATGTTCGATGATATTCGATCACTAACATCTCTTCGAAATTGTCAAGATACCTCTTTTCTATGCAGACTTCATAGTCTAGGTATAATTTACTTAACACACAAACGAGAATCAATACAATGAGCATTTTGGTATTAGATTTTGAATTCAACTGCGATTCATAATGTTGAAACTTAGCTTCCAATGTCACTAAAACATTACTAAAAAGTACAAGTTATATCGTTACTGGTTTCTGTTAATCTGTTATTCATGTCCACAGGCCAGTTTATATTTATTAAAAAAATAATAATCTATAATATGGTACAGACAATAAATAAATATTGTGTAATTAATATTCTTATGAATAATATCATTGTAAAAAGGTTGTCGTTTGCAATGGAGCACTTTCTGCTATTCAATTTCCCTGAATAGAAGTAGTAAATAAAATTATTTCGATTATGTCATATAAAAATTAGATTTAGGAATCGTTTCTTCGATGAACTAAATAGAACTGTGTTATCCGAAGGAGTAAACTTATATTGCCTAAAGATTTGTGTATTATTTGTACTGTTGATCTGTATGTGAAAGTATAAAATTTGCTTCTAGCTGTTGTACATTACATTAATTCATATAATTTATCTCTGCAAAACAATAATCGTTTATTATAAACAGAAGGAATATTTTATCTACTGTATAATATATGACAAATGACAATTATATTAGTATATTGCGGTATTACATAAATTTATTTTTCGACATTTTGAACTGAACGACTATTGCAGCTAAAGTGTGATAACATTTTTTCGATGTCTTTGTTTACATGTCGTTATTCTTCTCTTTACACTTCGAGATATACGTATATTATATGAATTATTGCTTATATATATGTATACATTTATATATGTATATACAATGATGTAGTGAATTTTAGTGACAGACGTTTTATAGTGCAAATAAAGAAAAAACAGCATAATTTTTGAACAAGGTGTGTGTATGCGTAGTTTGAGACGAAAATTTATATGCTGTATTATAGGCATATCTGCTGCAAATGTTATATAGTAACTAAATTAATGATCATATTTACCAGCAACCTTGTAAAGCATGCAATACAATTCTTTGTTCGCTATGAGAACCTACTTTATTGAAAGTTCAAGTAAAAAACGTGAGAAGAATAATTCAATTCGATCAAGAAAACAATAATAAAATAAGATGTATACTATAAAAAATACTTTAGAAACATGATTTGAAAATATGTTTCCGCAATTGTTTCCATAAATGAAACTTTGTATAAAAAATTGTATTTACAATTTCTAGATCCACAATCTTAGATTTCTTATAAACATAACTGAATAAAATTTGGAAGAAACGAAAAGATTTTGAAAGTAACATATATGCAATAACTTTGTTATATCAAGTGTATCGAAAGCATCGAATAAAGATAAAACTTTAGAATGCAAATTCTATTTGTCGCAACAAGAAAAAGAATTTATATAAACACATGTCCTGAAACGCTTCTTTCCAGAAATAGAATTTGACTCTAGCATATTTCGATCTAATACGTTTTAAACACCTACATATTTTGAGATTCTTTTGACACTAGTATTCATTTCTGAATATATGTTTATAAGAACTTTTCTCCTATTTTTAATACGTATAATGCGTAATTTCAGCCAATATGTAAAATATTGCACGATAAAATTTGAAGTAAGTAAATTTGAAGAAAGTGATCCATTGATAATATTTGTCATATTAATTGTCCAACACACTATGTACCTTTTTTTATAAAAATATCATAAATAAATTATGGCAATAATGATCAACAATTACAATATTCATGCAATAAGTAACTGGTAACAATGGTCGGAGTGGTAACGCTTTGAATGTGTAGCAAATATCAAAAGAGTTTCTTAAATATTATGCATCATACCAATCAATTCTTTGCACAAATTTTAGGGGTATACCCATGTGAAGCAATTCGTCTTGGGACTTGTACCTTAAGTCTGGATAATAATGAATTAACGCTTGCCAACATATTTCCGATAACTTAGGAATCGTTAACCAAACAGAATGAACTGCGTCTGTCCTTACAACCTGTAATAAGATTTTTCACAAAAATGTAGAAAACTGTATGTATTAAAGCAAGGAAATAAGAAAGCTGTAACAACCTTATCATTTTCCTTAACGATACCACCAAACGTATACATGCGTCCTTCCGGAGTAAGAGCTGCAGAATGAAAATATACAGGACATGGAAGTATACATTTTCTTAAACACGTCCATTGTAACAGATTTAAATTTAATCTCCAAACATCGGAGAAGACATGATCTCCATTATATCCTCCAGAGATTACTACCGACGTGACACCTGTTTTCTCATTTGTATATTGCACAGATCCGTGACAACGTCTAGGTTCTGGCACTGTATTATCGTCGTTATTACCATATGTGTTTAATATTATCCATTTATTTGTTTCTAGGTCGAAAGCAGGGATTTCCTAAACACAATTTGTATTTAAAAAATTTGAACACAAGTATTGGAAACTTATTTGGGAGAATTGTATTAAAATTTATATACCGAAAAACCAAATGCTTCCGTAGCTGTTCCTCCTCCCAGAACATATATAAGTTTCCCATCGAAAGCTAATTCATGTCTATATCGTCCCGTAGGTTCGTTCTGATCTCTTCCAGAACATATATAAACAGCCTCCCAAACACCAGTCCTAAGATCAAATCTATGAATATCACAAGTATATTCGTATCCTGTGGTACCACCGACAGTATATAAATACGACCCATGGCATATTAAAGCTTGTCCATATTGGGGTTCAGGTAGATCTCCTTTCGCAGGAATTATGTACATTCTACCGTCATTAACATTACACACGTACAGATGATTGCTACAACTATGACCAAATGGTACACCAGTTCCACCATAAACTATCAAGGCGTTGCCCCTTAAGATCACTGCATTAGATGCCAATTCATTGGGCATATTATCTTGACCTGGTAAGCGTTTCCATTGTTGCGTAACAAGATTGAACTTCCACACTTCTTTGAAGAGCGGTTTACTAGAGATCCATGTCTGATCATTTTGCATATCAGGATCAGTATCAGGGATACAGGGGTTAAACCCTCCATAAGAATATAAATTCTTATGATCACAGACTATTCTATGTCCGCTTCTAGCTTTTGGACGTTCTACACTCTGTGCTTCATGCTTCGTGAACACAAATGGTTTAAACGTATACATGTTTGTCAATTAATTGACAAACTG
The DNA here is from genome assembly GCA_014737385.1 of Bombus superbus. Classification (NCBI taxonomy): domain Eukaryota; kingdom Metazoa; phylum Arthropoda; class Insecta; order Hymenoptera; family Apidae; genus Bombus; species Bombus superbus. Next base: position 9,187,580 of record JACXIK010000005.1, read on the forward strand.
ACGTTAACTTCCCAAAAAGTAGTTAAAAGTACGAGTTGTTCTCGTCAGAAGTTTTCTACAGGATCCAAAAAAAGATGTTTAAAAAGAACCATGTGTAACAGTCATACATATCGTTCCCTGTCTATCTAAACGAATTACTTGTCGCGTTGAGGTTTATACGTTAAAATAAACGCCGTGCTACTTTGAATAAACATGTGAGCATTGTTTCGATGTGCATAAGAAATTTTTAACATAGACATTTTGCACGAACACTGCAATACATCTGGTGTACTTTTCCCACGTCGGTGAACATGGCGTAACGCAATAAAATTCTTTGCTGGTTTTCTAAACGATCGTTTAGTAAGCAGACGTCGAATATTCTACTCTAATACAATTTTTTTGTTTCACTTTCAAACCACTTTTTTTCAACCGTGCACATACAGCTGTAACTTATGCTTCATTTAAAACAGCAAACTCGTTCTTTTACGCCTATGCAGTAATACAACTGCGACTGCGCGGCGCTGATCAGCTGACTGATTATATTCAATCGTATTCACTAACAGCTTATTGTGAAAATTAGTCTCATTTTATGCAAACAGCGAAATACCATATGAAATCGAACTACATATTTCATAAATTTTGTTTAGCATACAAATTATCTATCGAAGTCCCAGGTAAGTCGGTATTAAGTTCCATTGCTGACCTTATATGGCTCTTATAGCACTTGCCACAAAATGTTATAGTTCACGATAATTTTATCATTTTATTTATAAGAGAAAAGTTTGCTTTATACCTTAGGCAAGTTTAACGAGTTAAAAAGGAGCGTATCCCATATTTTCCGTTTATTTGCAATTTTAAATTTATTTCGCCTACGAACTGTACGAAGAACCTTCGTGCCATCTACTTGCTATATTCGTAAACAAGTACGAATTCTATTAACAATCGGTAAATGTTCACAATTTTTCGATACAAAATATATGTAAACAAATAAAACGATTGATTTATTTAGTTCATAAGATTTCATTTTTTAGAAAACTTTCCAAACGTCGTTTTGTTTCATTTTCTCCTACATTTTGTCGTATCTGAAAAAAGTGAACGTAGTGATTTATCATCCTTCGACATTACCTTTTTTTTTTTTTTTTTTATAAGCAAAGGAATATATTTAAATACCGACTTTCGCAAGCAAAGGGCCAGTTAATTTATCCGAAACTGCAACGTTATCCTCTATTTCCTCTTCGTCCGTGATATTTCTGTTTGAAAATACCGTACCTTGTGTCAAGATCTTAATGCTATTGCGCGAAAGGACTGGAGCAATTAGCGCAGCAAGAGGCACGCTCTCATCAATTAAACCTACATAAAAATCGAGAAACAAATTATAGATATCACAAGTTCTACGGTATTAATTTAAACCGGATAAGACCTTGATTATTAATTCTCTTGGTCTTGAGAGAGGCACACATTTGTCCTACTAAGATTCTCTGAGTGTTCGTCATTCTTCGCAATATTACATGATTTGCGTCTAAATGGCCGAGATCCTGGGCACTCTTCCAAGACTGTAACCACATGGAATAGGAAAAATATTTGTTATCAGATCTCTTCCTTTTGAATATTTCAGAGTTCGAGATGCCGTTGCAATCATTTTTTCCCCTCTTTGCCTTTTTTCTCTAGGGAGGCCTTACTTTGGAATTCGAAGTACGTTTGGCGAGAACATTTCCTGAAACTCTCGGTTGGTCGGCCGCTTTTATCTTCGATGTTCTTCTCAGGCTGTTTCCACACTTTGTCTCCGAGAGCTGCATAACATTATCTTCTTTCGACTCGCCTTTGCTGCGATCTTTATTCTTTCTCCAGTTAGCATAATTTTTCAGCGTTCTCGTTACGTTCGCACCCCTTCTCTTCCCAATTTTTCCTCTATTTGGATCGGAAGATGTCGTACCGGTATTTCTACTTTGTTCGGATTTCTCGTTATCGAGAAAAATGTTATTTCGTATCTCGGCAATCAGAGCATCCAGAGATGGAAGCGACGGCATTTCTAGTGTCAACGCGATTATCTCCTTTTCTAGAATTCCTTCGAATCGAACGTCTATCTCATTCGCCATTGTTGCCACTGAAACGACGAAACTTTCTGGGGACGAGACCAACGACTGACCCAACAGATATTGTACGAAATTTTGCATTTCTGCACGCGATAGCATTTTATTTATCTCTCCCGCGTCTCTCGCGGTATCGATTATTTTCTTCGATTTTTCAGGATTCACGCGTTCAAGAACTCCGAACACCGTCTGCACCAACGCTTGCAGCTGATAGTTGACAAGAATCGGTACGATTTGGTATTCCTTGTTTCTAAGCTCGATGCATTTAACAGGCGCGTTCAGATAAATACATTTTCTATATTTTTTAGTCGTCGTCTCTGGATTCAACGTGGCCGAGACGAGAGAATTGGCGGATTGTCGACTGCCAAACACGCTGTGAAAAGGAGACTTGATGCTAGAAGTTTTCGAAGATGCTTCTTTCATCGCTCTGATGCTAGATTTTATAGCGATAAGATCTTTAGGCAAGGCGTCGTGATTCTTTCTCCGTTTCGGCTTTAACATAGTAATTTCACGATTGATTCTAAAGGAAGGTCCGATCGTAGATCTTCTCGAGGGACTGTACGATTTCGCAATCCAATTTCTAGTCGATAAGTTCGTGGTCGTTCTACTGGAAAAGTCGTCGTCGTCATCGAGACGAAAGGACAAACTATTCTCATCCAATTTGTTCAATTCCGTGTTGGTGGGTCCAGCGTGTCTTCTCCTGACTACACCTTCGGCAAGGGCCTGTTTAATCCGCAGCTCGTGCGAGGCTCCGAGTAAAGAGTAGACGTGAGGCGAAATCGCGGGCATCTTATCGATCCCCTGTAACATTATTCTCTGCGCGTGTTTAGCATTGGACGATAAAGCTCTCTGAAAATCAGCGTCGTTCTTCATATATTGTTTGTATTTCTCCTCGAACTCGTAAATCGCCTGATCGTCCAGAACCTTCTTGCGCGGGTCTTCGTGGAGTTTCGTGTCTGACGAGATTACTTGAGTGTCCACCACGTAACAGGGTATGACGTTGTTCCACGAGCCAGAAAAATGTTTGTTCTTAGCTTCAAAGTTTCACAAATAGATACATAAATGTTGCTTGTTCAATAAGAAGCTTTAAGAATAAACATTCGCGGAGTTATCGAATAAGCGTCTTTTGATTTCGTTCGTAGGAAATTGTACCTTTTTCCATTAAAGGTGTAACAGGTCTGATGGTGGAGTTGTCGTTGCCTTTCCACTTCGTACTGTGAGCGGACAGTAGATGGAGACAAAGAATTTTATCAGGATCTACCTCGCCTTTCGTGAACACTATCGAACGCACGAACTCGTAGGAATCTTTCGGCGCCTGCTTCTGTTCCATCGTCTGGCCACCTTTTTTCATCGCGCCCGTACAATGGTAGCAGAAGCCGGGATTATGAGTTTCGTACATGCGAACATTAATAGCCTGCGCGTCAATTACTGTGCTCGCGATTAGATGGGAAGATCGAACGATGAACCGCGTATCCGCCGATTGTGCGTGTCGCGTAATCGTCGGAATACGCACACGGCGCTGATCTTCGGTCTGGAGTAATCTAATTCGCGATCGAAATGCTGCGCGGTTAACGTTATTTCAGGCTCGCGAAAGTAAACATGTTCCGAACGCGTGACTTGCACGATACAAATTTCGTAATAAAATCTGAAACGAATACTTTCGATCGCTTTAGGGACAGTGTTAACAGAAATCCATCCGTTAGGAACGAAAAGAAAACCGTGCGTATCCTGGATGATACGCGTTCTCCGAGAGATCTTACGTTTGATCCAAAGCAGGGCTGCCGTGCTTCCAGGTTCTTGTGACGCGATCGAAACCGATGCCTCGCGGTCTCTATCATCCTCAAATCCGACTTCTCCACCTTCTCAAGTTTCGCAACTTCTTGCGCCAACCTTTGACGGCTAATCTCGTTCTGCTTAGCAAGCTTGTGTTGCAGCGTTGCGTTGGATTTCATGGTCGTCCCGCTTATGATTTTCGTGGTAGTGGAGAAATTTTGTACGTCGGATAAGTCGGTGGTAGGGACGAAAGAGAAAAGTCAAGGATGAAACGGTCCCGCTTTCCTTCCGCTTTGCCCGATTGTGCAGAAACGTGAATGTAAACGCGCTTCACTTCATATCGGATAATTCTTCTATTTAGTCGTTCCTGCGATTTCCCCTGGCTTTCGACCAATTAGGCTTGCAATTATAATAATAAGATTAATCGAGATAACGATACCTTTTTATTCCTATACTTCATCTTGGGAATTACTTCCTAAGCGCCGGAGACACAGAAATCATTGTTACTATGCGTGATCTTTGTTTTAGATCGAATTCGTTGCACGCTCGGCGTATAATTTATACGTTTAGAGAGACGATAATATACCGGGGGGCCTAAATATTTAGTTAATTGCGAATCAGCCTATTACGTAACGCATTGGAATGGTCGGCACGACCAGACTTACACAGAAACGAACTTCCTTATAGGCTTTTGTTATTTATAGCCTAAAGTATTTATTTACCACATACGAGAATATATAGCAATGGCGACCATGCGCCGTTCGAGCTACTACGACCGCAACGAGCGTAAATACGCGCTAATCGTGCCAATTGTAACCGATCGCTTTTCTTTGATTTCTCTTGTCAATGACAATCGTGCATATCGCCGAGTATTCCAATCTCTAACATCACCGGGCATCCAAGTACGTCGTAATAGCAATGGCGCCCGTGTAATCGAAAACGTGTGTTCTTTGGTCCTACGTGCTATAACATACGTACATCAATTTCTACGGATCATCGAATTCGTCCTCGAACGTCCTCGCGCGTGTTGATCGATACGCTTCATAAATACTACAGGGTTTACGAGTTTCGTGATCGATCTGCGTACTATCGATCGTTACATCGACCTTCGAGAATTACCGACTTTCGAAAATTTCATTGCTCGTATCTTCGTAGATACGATAAACTAATCGAGAGAAAATATTTCGTGTACGTACGTCGTCTGGAATTCGAGACTTTGTTAAAATAAAATTATCTTTCCTATATGCAAGCTGTGTCAAAACTCATATAATCGAACGTCTACGGATGTGAAACGTGCAAATACGTACAAAACATTTAAATCCAAGTACACGCCGAGCTCTTCTGCACAGTTAAATTGTTAGTATTCGTGAAATTTTGTCGTTAGTATTATTATTCGTTATTTGTATTTCTCTAGTAACTGTCTGGTATAACGATAACAAGTTCGATGATAGTGCACGCTGTATTTTACAAACTACGCGTTATCCGATCGTCTTATTTAACCTAAAAAAGTTCTACAACCTATTATTAATCGGTAAATTGATTATAATATGTAAAACGTATAGCAAACCTCCATTTAAACCTCCATCTCTTCGATTACATTCGTAAAAATATCAATTTCCATAATCATTCGATTTCGATCCAGTAATCCATTATTTCGTTTCAATCTACTAATCGATAACGAGAATCTCGATTCTTTTACGTTTCTATCGATTAGAAAACTTCGATAGAAGAAGAACGTAGAAATGAATTTGAAAATGCGAAACAACGACATCGTCGATTGGCTGATAAACAGTGTCCTGTAATTGGTGGAGTGTCTCCAATATGGTAGCTTTGATTGGTCTAACGGTTGGTCAGATTGGTTGAGATCGATCGTGCGCGCATCGGTTACATCAGTGTTTGATCGTGGAGCGTGCGCGCGGGTTAGTGGTTTTGAAATGCGTTTTGTTTACGCGGATTTGTTCAGTAGGGTAGAAGCGAAGACACGACGAGAGTGACGAGAAGGCACGACGGTTAGGAAGGCCGGCAGTGTGACGGGCCGCGTGGTAGGAGGTTGCTGCGATTCAATTTCAGTCGAAGCGCGCCAGGCAGACCGAGCGCCAGCAAGAACCGGCTGCTCTCTTTTCCGCACCTCGTGCTTTGCTTTTCGAATACCATCGAATCTCCGGGTGCACGCGCGCGCGCGCGCGCATCGTACCGTGTCTCTCTTCGTCTCGTTCCACCACGGTGCATATACGTACGTGAGCCTAGGATGCATGTGTGTGCGTAGTCAGCATGAGAGATGTCGGCTAGTAAACGTAAAGGTGTGTGTGCACGCGACTGAGAGCGGCCCTCCAGCATCCGAGCAAGTGTTTACGTCGTGAGTGTAATCCACCGCGGACAACCGTCGCTCTAAAACCAGTATAACCCTTGTGCGTTTTTGAACGCGTTCGAAAATATCGATACGTCGATGACCCACTTTGGTTTGGAAGAGCGACGAGACTGCCGGCAGTGATGTTTGGCTTCGATCGAATCGTATCGAATCGAGTTGAATCGAATTGAACGTCGTGGTTGATCAAATCGAATCCGCAAAGTTCGTTAACAACGACTGTTGGAACAGAACGAGCGTTCGTGTTGACGATTTCGCATGGACGACGCGTGTGCAAGATATCTTTGAAAACAAACGGATAAACGGTGGATCGACTGGTTAGTGTGTTTATGACTCGCGAAGGATGCGTTTGTCGACGCTGGGAGGAGGAGACACGGTAAAGAGAAGTTTCAGTCCAGGGACATGGACGATCGAAAGATTACTACCGTGTCGTACGCGCAGTTCTCGATCGTATACCGTAGCGAAGAGTTTCGATGACTCGCCGATAGACTTTCGTCGAGTTACGATCGCGTAATCTGTGCGACCACGTGACACACGAGATGCGACCGTTTGCCTCCACGAGAACACGGGGATAAGGAAGGAGAGGATACGCGTCTCTCAGAATGGAATTCGGAGGCTACAAAGGTACCGGTCCCCGTGTTAGGGTGCGACGACGCGCGGAATTAGGTAGACGGCTCACCAGGAGGCTATCTCTGGTCGCGAAAATGCCAGCTGCCATTCTTAGCAAAGCGAATCCACCTGAACCAAGGCCAGTCGAGATCACGGCGATCGCGCCCGACAAGACACACCTCACCGTGAGTAAATTCTATTTTAATCTAATTATTTATTTACCGTTCAAAACGAAAGCTCTCTTTGGCGCGTAAAAAGTTGCAGCCGAGTTTATCGGAAGTCAAATCGATCGACTCTACTTTTCGCAAATTCCTCGATTTCGTTATTTCGTTACATGCTTGCCGGTTACGCGATTAATTTACGATTCTCGAAAAACAAACGATTTTATAAGCTTTTATAAGATTTTATAAGCTTCTCCGTCGCAAGAATATGGTACAAACAAAAGCGATCGATTCTATAACGAAACTCTTAAGAGCGACGTTTGTGACACGGACGTTTTTTTGTTATTCTCAGTTTATGAAGTTGATCAATATGGACTCTGGACAACTCGATTAATCATAGCGTAACCGTTATAAGAGAAGAAAGCATAAAATAGATTTCGCCCATAGGTGGCACGGGCAACGAAAAAGCACATTTTTTTTCTCCCATTCGAAACAAAACGATCCCGTCATTTTAGTTTAGTGATTACGAATTCGAAATTGAATACGTTGGCCGTTGGTATTTGGCTCGCGAGTCTCACACGCGTCGACCCATTCGGTGCGATATTTTAGCGAAGAGTTCGTGAACGATCGGATCGGTTCGACTGTATCGCGTTGAGACCCGATTGTTTCGAACTGTGTCGCGTATCTCCGCCGTAACATCGTGGAAAAGCTCGAACCTATATTCGAGCAACGCGGATTCCGTGGTAGAAATCGAAACTCTCCGTGTAGCTTAGGGTTCGAACGATTAATGTACCAACACGTACAGCACATGCACCAACTACAAGGTGCCGTACATTCTATACAAGAGTAAAAGGCGTTACCTTCGGTATTTAAGCGGTCTATAGAAACGTTGCACGTCATTCTCTCGCGTGTTCGTACACATTTGCTCTAACCTCTTTCTCTTTGTCCGTAAATCGTACATACTCTTTCGATGACTTTTGTTGCTATACAGTCGGCGATTAACGTTCATTACAGAGCTACGGATACGCTTAATTATTTCCCGAAGAATCAACGAATGTTTCGATTCTGGTTCGATCCGTGTATTTACAAGATTCGGATTAACAGAATCTACAGGCTGTAGGAAGCAAGATACGACGGTGTAGCGACAAATGGCTGAAATTTTGTTTCGTTAATCGGACGTTGCTATCCCCTCTACTTCTTGCAACCGACTTTGCGGAGCAAAATCTTTGGTTAAACGTTATTAGTGAATTTTGCCCTAGTATTATCTATCTATACGTATTTCGTACCTCGCTTCGATGTTCGATGGTCGGCTAACGACCACTTACTATATATATATATATATATATATATAAAGCAGCAACCTTTGATTCGCAACCGCTTTTCCCTCCATTCTTTGACGGTCTAGCTCGTAAGAAAGATCGGAATCTTTACATACTTCGTCGACTAATCATTGTTTCCTCTTTTCTATTTTGTACCACGGCTCTCTATCGTATAGGATGAGAAATACTCTCAGCTTCCGAATAACTTTTAACACGTGTATAGTATATGGTTGTTTGCACGTGCGTACGTCGAGCTCGCGAAAAGAAAAGTGAAGGCGTCGTTATATACGTATGCACGATGGCGTTCCTTGAACTCCGCCGACTTCTACACGTAATCGTCGTAAGAAAGAAAGTGCGCAACGTGATCGATAGCAGCACTTTCTACCGGTGAACAAAATGCACTTTGTCCCCGTTCGAACTTTTACGAACGGTTCACGTTCGCGATGTATCGATCTCGCGATCGACCGCGATATCGGAAGTTGTGGTCGACGGAACGCGTGGGTGGAAACAAATACGTACAAACCGAGTATCGGTGATTTCATTTTTGAACGCGTTACGTGTGCTACGCGTAACGCGTTAGAAGCGTAATAACGTTTTCTCGATCACGGAAAACGCGCCTTTAAAGTTATCAAATGCAGCGCCGATGAATTTCGTTAAATTTTCTACGTTTCGCTACGTCTCGTACAAATCTTACCTAAGAAGTTTCTTTTCGTCCGATACATTTGCTTTTTACGCTGTTAACACCGTGCAACGTTTCGGATACTCTAGTCGTTTACGTATTCGCCTTTTCTGCCTAGAATTCTTTACTAAATATTCCCCAACTCGAACTGTATCCTTTTGCTTTCCTATCGATTCTCTCGTAGCGGTAGCAAATAATCTCTACAAACTTTCGCGACACAACTTACTGATAATTTACATTTCGGAATAAAATACGCCGGAAGATCTATCTGTGTGTGTGCTGGTACTTTTGAACGGGGGTGTACCTATACTGTGTACCTATGTTGCTCACGACACGCTGCAGTTGCAACTACCGATCGCGAACCAGATACCGATCGTTTAGACCGGAATGATAATTTTTCAATTTTTACCTGGACCTACGTATAGCTGATTGCACAAAGTAGTCGCACGTGCACGCGTAACACGTAGCCGCGGTTGCATCGCGCGGATAACTGTTATTTCGAACGAGCTTTCGTGCCGTTTACCTATAAACAGAAAACCCTGATTAAATGCTAATACGGCGTAGACAAGTGTTTTCGCCGTTGATCGAACGATCTCGCGTCTTTAGACGCGTTTCCTGGGATTTACGACGTAATCGCCGGATAATTTGTAGTCCTGATCCCTACGGAAGGAATAACTCTTTCCGTTGTCTCGTTAAACCGTCGACACAACGCTCTCCTCTCTACGATCCTCTTTTCATACGTTTACAATTTTCCTCTCCTTCTTTTTTTCTTCTTTTCGTTTCTCCTTTATCGTCGAAAGATTTACACGTCGTTGCGTTCTTCGCCGAACGAACCTTGCTATTAAATCGTCGTTTTACAATACCACGGCAGGTTGGTTATATAATAAGAGCGACGCGATCGCGAGCGTTAGAAAATCTGTCGAAAGAAAAACGCTTCGTTCTGCGTCGTTCGTCGGCGACGGTGAAATCGTATCGAACCACCACCGACGAACGATCTCGCTGCTTCGCCAGCTTTTCGCTCGTTCGTCGCCTCTATCGCGCATCTTGAAATATTGCCACGCTAGACGGACGTTGCTCGCGCCGTGCTGGCCGATTACTTTGGAAAATTCCATGGTAATTTATTATATAAATCGAACGAGACCGGGTATAATCGGTGTGGAAAAGAGAGCGATCGGATCAGCGCCATTTCCCATTATACAGACGTAGATTTTATGCATCGCTTTCTCCGTGCAACTTCGTACGATTACCTTGTCGAATCAGAAATAATTAACGGCCAAACATCCGGCCGTTAGATGACTTTCCACGTTACTCAGGGCAGAAACTTGTGCCCGCTGTTCGAGGAACGTATCGCAGGATTGCGCGTGAAAATGATTCTTGTCGGGTCGTAAACTCTAGTATCTTTGGAAGCACGATTCTGCTACAAATAGAGGGACTTTTGACGTCTTGACGGAAATTTTACGATTCTCTCGCATTTTTTCTTCAATTTAAGGCGCTCCTTAACGACAGGAATCTATCGAATCTGATCCAAAGAAAACAGGGGTAGTCGAGGAGTTTTCTTTTTTTGGAAAAATCGTCGACAAGACGAGACGATGAATCGGGTAAATTGCTGCGCAAGATTTCGCCGCGTTCGAACCGTGATATCTCTTAGAAAGTTTCGTTCTTCTTACGTTTATGTATATATATATATATATATATATATATACACATATGTACAGAAAAAAAAGCAAAGGAAAGTTTCATAATAATTCAACTACGTGACTAGAAAATGCACCAATATATTTACTCAGCGAGCGAACGAATCGCTATTAAAGCGAGACCTTGAATTCTCCACCTTAACAACCTCTTTCAAACATTGTCGACTATAATAATCCTGCTCCAATTATACTTCGTCGGATGAACCGGTCTATAAACGAAAGCAAAGTACTTTGTACGTACGATCGAGCATCGAACGAGTCACTTTCTTCGACCAATTACAGTTACTACGCCATAAAATGTCTCATGACGCCGAATTTATGGTCGATGGTATGTACACCGGTCACCGGTGGCATCACGGTCCTCGTTTAGCTCGATCGACACGCGAGCACCCGTTTAAAGGTCACTGACACTCGGTGGAGCGCGAAATTCACTTTCGACTTCGAAAATCGAGGGACCGTGGCGACGATCGATCCCCGCGTTGACGAAACCAACGCCGTTCTTCCAACGAAACGGAGAAAGTGGCGCTCCAATTGGCCGCCTATCCTCGCGTTTAACACAGAACGCGTTGAAAATAGCCGGCGCACGATCGTTCGCGGCCGATTCCTGCTAATTACGCGCGTTCTCGTTTATCAAGTCCCGCGTTCTAACGAATAGGAAACAGACGAAAGTACTTGCTTGCTTTATCTCGTCGGTATATCGTTCTGATTGCCCTTGTCCGTAGCATTTTTACCACGGATAGTATCGATCATGGTGGTGACTAATGCAACGTTGATCGCGTTCGATCGGATCGTAGTTTTTATCGCGAGGAAACGTTAATCTTGTTTCGCGTAGAATAGAAGCGAATCTGTTGGAATTTATCGCGGCAGAAACGATTAATATAACAGGGATTCGTCGGTTCTCTTCGCTAAGATTTTCCAGATAGGCGGATTTAATTGGTGGGCGTTCGATCGTTCGATCGAGCGTTACGTAATTAAAATTTCGTTGCAACGAACCAAGTTCCACCAAGTTATCGCAGGCTGGATGGCGGCAGCGGTTGGTCGAATTTTTTTCTAGGCGAAACTAGTTGGGAAATTCGGTTCGGGCTAAAGACTTTACAGCTTGAGTAACTTCCGTACCGCGCGTAACTTGCGCGAAGTAAAAGTGGCAAGAACGAAATCTACTTTATCGTGTTTCCGCGAATTCGAGGATTTTCCGAGTAAGAGGCTGGCTTGACCCGTGTAACCCCGCAGGCGCGCAAGCGTCGTTACCGTTTAGCACGGATGCGTGGCCACAAACGTGTACCATTGCGTCGATGTATCGGTTGGCCTTCCACGATGATTTCTATTAGGTTGTCCCGAAAGTTTCTTTCCTTTCGTATGGAAATAACAGGAAAGCAAATAAACCTTCTTTTCGTTTTATATTATTTCGTTCGATCGTGCACGATCCACTTTCTTCTATTTCTATTATTACGATCGTACACGATTCGACGAAAATAATATAAAAAACGGAGATCGCGGTGCGTGCGTTATTTCCTTACGGAACGAAAGAAACTTTTCCGACGATCTAATATAAACACTGACATGCTCCTTCACGCGTGATCATTCGATCGACTCGTAAATTACGAATCTACCGAATACGAACGGAAAGTATTCTCAAATTAGATCGCAATCGCTATAAATCTCGTTCGATCGACCATTTATCCCGTCGTTGGATCGATTCCATTTAGCCGCTCTCGATTCCATCCTCGTCCAACACCTATCGATTATTATTATCATGAACGCGCGAGAGATTCCCTTTGCCGTGCATGCGCGTCTTGTTCTCGTTGTAGGCTATAGTATGAGTCAACGTCAGTCAGACACAAAGAACACCGGCGCTGAGTATCGTTTTGCTATGGCAGAAACGTCTGTTGTTTCTGGCGTTGAGTGCAATTTCCGGTATGCGCGTCGAACCCGGCCTATTTTCATAGACACTGCTCCGGTTTAATCTGTACAGAGAAGGCGACACTAACGCGTATAACTTAACGAGGATTTAGGTGAAAATATCAGGTTGTCCCGAAAGTTTCTTTTAGTATAGAAATAATACACGCACAACCTTTTCTCGTTTCATATTATTTTATTCGATCGCGTACGATCCATTTTCTTCTATTTCTATTATTACGATCGCACACGATTCGACGAAAATAATGTAAAAAAAACGGCGAACGTGGTGCGTGCGTTATTTCCTTACGGAACGAAAGAAACTTTTCCGACAACCTGATACACGGCGCAGGAAATAAGTAGGCGGCCGAGACAAACGATAAAATGCAGTTTAATAAAAGCGATAGGTTAACTAAACTCTGGAAAGATGTTTAAATTCGAATGCTCTCCCATAAGAGCGCCAAGGACACGGTCATCGCGGAGGTTTATCCGGTAGGAATCAGGCATTACGCCGCGTTCTCGCCCCGGAGGACGCGGGGTGTCTATGAAAGTTCCTCCACATTACAAAAAAAAAAAAAGTAAAAAAAAAATAAAAAAGGAAAAGAAAGATATTTAAACGGGGCCACGCTCTTTCCTATTTCCGTTACCTGCTCTCCGTTTTACTTTCTCTAATACACGCGTGTCATGCGGTTTGATTTGCGTACGTAACCGAGAATTGCGAGAGTTGTACATCTGCGGCTGATTGTTCCGAACGTCGGAGGCTAGCGATTACGGTGTCGTAATTAAGCGGACTCGAGTGGATTCGTTCGTGAGATGGCGAATTTTAGATCCCATTCTGCTCTGATTGTCAGAGTCACGCAGCCGTACACTCGCTAATAACGCGACAGTGGGAACGCAGCCACGGTAAACAGTCGAGCGTTTTATCACGCTTGACCGCGACAAAGAAGAGAGAACATCTGCTTGAAAAAATCATTTCCGAACGACGATCTGTCGTTGAGATTAACCAAAGCGGACGACATCTGTCGACGCGTTCTTTAACATCGCTTAGCTCTTTGCGATTCAAGTTGCATCGAACCTCTTGTTACGACTAATTTATATTCGATAAGTTCGATTCAAAGGCCACTGGCGATCCAACGAACGAAACGTCGATACGAACGAATCGACTTTACGCGCTAAAAGCAAAGGGAAGAGCGTGTCGCATCGTATTCGAGTTTACCGCGAGACCGCGAAGAGATAATTCTGGTTTGATCGTATCGCGTCTGGCAAAATCAGTTGCGATATTTCTAGAAGTGCACCCAACACCGTTTATCTGGTCGTCGTTACACTCTAGAGTTTCTATCCGTGTTTTCCAGGCTGAAACGCCTCGCAGGTACGACGAAGCTGAAAAAGTAGCAAAGGTATACAAATTGGGACGAACAGCCTCGATAAGAGCGTCGTTAAGGGTCGGTGGAACCTACCGAAATTCTTCAACGCGACAAAGACTCTGAGGAAAACGCTCTAAAAATTCTCGTCGCCCGTATTTCCAGGGATTTGCAGCGAAACGTTTACGAGGATCGATAAAGCCGGTACCTTTTAACGTTTAACGGCTTTTCAGGGTTCCATCCCCGTGCGTATTCTCCCGCAAAGCGATATATCTTTGGACTGTAAAATGTTTTCTCGCCGATCGTCCCGGAACCTATTTCGTTTCCGATACGATAGTAATCTTTGGCCGTTGTTCAACGTTCTGAGCCGTGGCCGAGCGAGGATCGCGCGGAATAATTACTTAGACGGATTAACGAAGGAAAGTTGCAGCAGCTTTCCGCCTTGGTCGAGTAAAAAGTCACCGGGCAGCCGGTGGCTTGTGTCGTTGATAAGTTGGTATGCGTAACGCGCGAGAGAGATAAAATAGTGGCGCGTTAAAGCGCGATGCTCGCGTGCAGTCGCCGAGAAGAAAAGTAGGTTGCATGCGACGAGCAGCCGGGCCGATTCGAGACAAGACTCGTCTGAATGAACTGAAAACCGCTGGATGCCGCGTCTACGGAATTTTCAGGAAGTGATTCACGTTTCTGAAGCCCGCCGAGAGCTTTCACTGGCCGCTTACGTCAGCCTCGAGCGAAGCGACGAGCGCGTTATTACCGATCGAAATTATTACCAACGCGATCGCGCTAAACGCGTCCCACCGAATAATTACGAGCCGACGAATTCCATCGCGTCGTAGAATCGCTCTTTCGAAGCATCGACGAGATATTAGCTTCGTTCCTTAATTACAGGTCGCTAGTTTCCTACGGGTCTCGCGTTATATTCGGTAGCTCCGTGTATTTTGGGTTGTTCGAAAAGTTTCTTTCGTTTTCTAAGGAAATAATGCGCGCACCGCGTTCTCCGTTTTTTATATTATTTTCGTCGAATCGTGTACGATCGTAATAACGGAGATAGAAGAAAATAGAAGAAAAAAAAAAAGAAAAAAAGAACGAAAGAAAGGTCGTGCGTCTATTATTTCCTTACGAAAGGAAAGAAAGTTTCGGGACAACCTGATACTTACCGCGTTACCGCGTTACGTAGAAATTCGCGTAATACGAGTAATCGGTATCGGATCGAAGTCTAATTATTATCATTCGCCGAGCGATATACGTATATCTGTTTGGCGAAATCGTTCGCTGTGCAAGATACTCGAACGTTGCAGCTTTCGACATTCCCTGCTGAATCGCGTTAACGAAGCTAGAAATTTGTTCCTTCGAAGGGCGACTAAGTCTGTAATTAAGGGTCAAAGTTGGCACACAACGAGCGGAAAAATTCCTGGTGAACGCGTTTTTCCGGCAACCGGCCGGCAACAAGAATAGTTTGCTTTTGCTATTTGCATGTCGATAAAAGCACGCATCGCGGTGTTCTTGCGAAACTGGCCATTCGACGTACGCAGGCAACTCGGACGCCGCGAACCAAAGCACACAACGTTGTCTAGTTTTTTGTCGTAAATAATCAATCGCGTGTAAACATCCTCGCAAAGTATCGGCTCAATGCGGCTGCTCGTGCAACGCGAATATTATTCAATTTAAAGTAGTCTTTTTCTCCGGCGCCACTCTCTCGTCCCATTTAAACGACACTTTGCGCGTTTCTTTATTTACCCGAGGCGGACTCGGCTATTTGCGCAACCATGTAATTTTGGCTGCACAATCTCTGCACGAATAATCATCGTGGGTAAATTAACTCGACCGTAAGACAGGATCGTACTCGAAGAATGGACGAGACGATAAGATTATTTATTTCGAAGCTACCCATCTGTGTAAACAGAGTGGATTCATCGTGTGACACGGGGCTGGAACGAAAGTATAAAGTATAAAAGTAAGGAAAAGCGCGAATAATTTCGAGCGGCAACGTATCAAGTACTCGTGGTTTCGCCATTCGATCTCGCGTCGTTTTAAGAGCGAAGCTCGAAGCGCTACGATTTCGAAAGGGAAATTGAGTTACGCGTAATTCGATAAAGGAAGTTCTTCGTGGAAACGGATACTCCTATTGGGTGGAAGTTGTAAACGGCGAATGAATGACGTCAGCGTGACCGATATAGTTAAAACGACTTACAGTACCTTGCGGTTATGGTGTTGCGCAACCCTCGACTAAGGTGGATTAACTGGCGTAAGGTTTCGTCGGATTTCTCGAATTCCTTCCACATCGGACGTCTCCGAAGACAAAATAATCTACGATTAACGTAGCGGCGATTAGCGTCGTAATCGTTCGTCAAGAAACAGTAGCCGTGTGCCGTCCAGTCGCGTAGAATACGCGATAAGCAAGAAAATATAAAGCCGACGTAATTCCTGGGAATACGAACGAGCAATGTTTCAGAGCGAAATCGCGTAATCGGAATTCGGCTATCCTATATCCTCTCCTTTGCTCTCGTACTTTCTTAAGGACGTTCGTAGAAAGCGAGATGGAACTTGGAAACGACGAAGGAATTATCGAAGCATCTGGCAATTATTATCCGTTAACGTAAATTAACGCGAATAAAGAATTCAGGCTGACGGGTCGGATCGGTTAATCGTTCGATCGGCGATTTAAACGATTTTCCGAGAAAGCGGGAGATACCCTTACGAATATACTTTAGAAACGAGCGTGTGCGTTACGTAAGAAAGTACACGCGTCACGCCACTGTGACCTTGCTCCGTGTGAACTATTTTAATTGGACTTGAACGATTTCAGTAGCGTATTAACGCGATAATTTTCATAGCGAAGCACGAACGAACGAACGAACGAACGAACGACAAAGTTTCTACTCAATCGGTGGCTTGATCCAAGTGCTGCATCGTTTCGCAATCTCGTTGCAGTCTACGAATTCCTTCCGTTCTGTTATCGGAGTAACGATATTCCCAGGCGTCCAATAATCGATCGTAGTATCTCTCGACCTCGAAGAATTTGAAATACAAATAAGAGTCCTTGGTAGGGAATAGTTTCTCAAAGTTATCGGCTTGACTGAGTTCGTCCTCGTAGCGGATCAGCTGCCTCAGGTCGTCCCTCGTCAAATTCTGCAGGATTCCGTCCAGGTACTCGTCGCGAGTCTGCATCGCGTTGATTTCGTTCTGTTTCATTTTCTCGCCAAGGTTCAAGGCCGTGCTGTACAATCTGTAATTATGGGCGATCGAGTCGTACTTTTTATTGCAAACGCCGTCGCTCGAAATCTGCTCGTTCTTGGGGATTTGGTAGCCAGCCACGTTTAACACGTCTCTCACCAGAGGGCCCTGCAGAATAATAAAAATCATAGCCGGACGACGCTGTTAATCGCCGCTTATGACACGCGTGACTCGATCGACGTAACCATAAATAATTTATCGCGCGTCTCGCGCGGTTTTCGTGCATCATCGCGGAGGAATTCGAAAGTTGGAAATTAACACCGGTGGCAAGTGGCAAGTGGCAAGTGGCAAGTGGCAAGAAGGAATCACGCTACCAGCCATAAGCGTTAGGATATCCTTTGACTACGCTTATTTCGAAAATTCTGATCCACGGGCTGTTTTATCTTATCGAAGCTCGTATCGGGAATTTGTTCGCGTATTCGCTTTCGCGTATTTCACTTATGGACAGAAGCGTACGTGTACTATGAGATCGTCTTTGCATATAATTATCCGCGAGTCTAATTGCTCCTTTCCTCGTGGGAAAGTCAGTACCACGATGGTACGCGTTAATTTCCACTTAGCCGGCGAACATCCATTTAAATCGTAAATACCTTAATAGCGATATCGAGTGGCGAGTCTGTCTGCAGCGACGGTAGAATGTTCACTTCGAGTAACCACGGTCTTAAACCCTCGTCGAGAAGCACGTCGAACCCGTACAATTCGTAACAGGTGTAACTCGAGACCAGACTCTCTAAAATAGTGGCGTTCATGCTCGATTCCACGGATATGAAAGTCTTAACGATGATATCCTTGATCCGAGACCATAGGTCAGCTACGTCCACCCTTTCCTGCCTCAGATACGACCATAAACTGGCGAAGGACCATTTGTGTCCCTTGAGCGAATTCGCTCCATCGTTTATTACGTACGCCGGATTTTGTTTGTTCACGCTGCTGTTGGTCAGGTGCATGTATTTGTCGCTCAGATTTGCTCCGCGAACGTATCTAGACGTTTAGCATTGCTTGAATAGGGTACGGGATAAAGCAGAATTATCGGAGTCGACGGGATACTCGGATCGAACTGTACGTAATTCGGTTATGAATCATTTTCGAACGATCCACGTTTGAAATTGATCGATTATTCGCTATAGATCGGCGCTGGATCAAAGTTGACGTAATTAAAGCCGAGTATCTCGCGGCATGGAAATTTTGATCGTTGCGAGCAAAGCGGCAGATAAAATTTTAACACGTCCAAGTTTAATCGACTCGAGTAGCTCTGCTTCTCGCTGCTCGCGATGCTTATGCAAATCGCGAAACGAAATCAGGTTCTGATCGTTATCGCGAAAATAGATGAAATATCGAGTAAGTTAGGGTCGTCGAATTACCTGACCGAAGCGAAACGAACCAAGCCCTCTTTGTAGACATAAATTCTCATCGGGTTAATGCTTGTTAGGAGAACGTAAATTCGCAGATCGAATTTCAAGCCGTTAATGAGTTTCGGCCTGGCGATGTATCGTTGAATGATTACCGAATGCTTTGGTATCTCCCACCATTGATTAACGATCTTGATACCCTGGCCACGACCCGCCGACGGCGGTTTAATTATCCACGTGGTACCCGTACCGTGTTTGCTCCACATGCTTTCGAATTTCTGCAGCTCCTTCGGCAGTAAGTACGTTCTCGGCATAATGTTATATTCCTGAGGTCCGAACTTTCGCAACATTCTACTCAAGTGCATCCATAACAGCTCCTTGTTGCCTATATTTTCAGATCCTGGTATGTTGTTTATCTGATTGTCAACATAAATTTCATTGGAATCGAGCAAAGTACATCGGAAACTTTAGTTCCACTTTCCTAACTAACGCTAGCTAGCTATCTATCAATTCGTAATTACAACGGTCGTTAAAGAACTTTGAACGCAAAGATTCAACTATCTGGCTAAAAGTACGTATCTACGTATTTTTTTTTTTTTTTCTTTTTTTCTTTTACTACGAACTTATATAGATCTTTCATTTTACGTTTTTCCAAAAGATCTTGTCGCTCGATTCGTACCTTTTGAAAGCTCTTCATACGTCGATACCTCGTCGCGTCTTTACTGAATAAGTTCCAAACACCGGACCAATCGGTCCCTTTATTTACCACTTGGTATCCCGAACTGATTAAAATTTTTATCAAAACCCTGGGCATAGACGTGGTAAATTTCCATTTAAGAAGTTGAGCGAAATCCTTCGGCAGCTTTTTGGCCGTATGATCGTGACTTTGGAAAAGAACGTAGGGCGAGACGTTAGGGAAAAGACTTGCCCTCAACGGCAGTGGCGAAACGTTCTTAGTAGCTTTATCTCCATCGGCCCGTTTATCGAAAATAACCGGTTGGGCCGTATTTTTCAAAACGATGCTCTTGTTCTTCCTTAATTTCACCGATTGACGTCGTATAACGTCCGCGGATTTAGCTTGATCGTTGCGCAACGAGGCGGGTCGGTGATCGGTTGATTTCGCCTTGCGACGAAGGAAAACTATCTCCGTGAGTTTTTCGTAGGTCAACCACTCTTCGTCGGTGTCTGGATCGAGGTTAACCATGCGACCATTGGAGGTACTGGTGGTCGCGCATCGCCTCGACGAGCCTTCGAATTTCCGTGGTTTAGGATGGCCGAGGTCAGCCTGCATCGTTATATCGGTATACTCGTAAATTTTCCGTTCATTATCGCTCGATGTGTATGTTTGTACTGGGAATTTTAGTGGAGCTCCATCATCGAACGTTCGTTAGATCGGCGCGGGTTGAAGTTGTTCGCGAAACTCGTTTCGGTTCGCACGCTCGATACTCGATAAATTTCTGAAACCGCGATACGGCGAAGCGTGGCCAAAAAATGCGATCCGTTCGCCTAATGTCGAGGAGACGCGTCTCCGATCCCGATCGCGCTCTCCACGCTCCTCCTTCTTCGTCGCGATTAGACTCACGGAACGAGAAGCGAGGGCGTGCGTTAAATCAGTTTCTGTTCGCCTATTTCCTATCACCGCGTGGCGAACAATGCCGCGATTGATTCGACGGCTTTCCGCATTTGCTTGCGTGCCAGCCACGCGTTTATCTTGCTCGGCAGAGCGCTCGAACGCGGTAAACACGCGGCTGCACAAGCAGGGGTTGGTTTATGCGCGTAACGCGCGCCACGTACGCTGCGAACACACGCGCTTCTCTCTGAATTATTCGCTCTAGGGCAGCCGTCTCTAATGGCGCGCGTCTCGAACGAAATATATCAGAATTCCCGCGAAATTCAACGTTCCAAGGGAACTTGAAATCTCGTTGCTTCTGAAAGAAGATTAACGAGAGAAGCGAACTCTCGGTTTTAGTTTCTTAATGTTGGCTACGGTTCGGTCGACGATCACTCACGACAGATCGCAAGTATACGAAATAAAGGCAAATTTCGTAACGATTCCCACTACCAGTGACAAGAAAGGACCACGCGGACGTTTACTCCGACTGGTCCAACTAACCGATTCTTTGAAACTATCCGAGGAAAAGGACTGATCCTACGGAGGAAGAAAAGAAGCAAAGAGAGCCAGGAGAGCCAGGAGAGCCAGGGAGGGTCCTAGATAGATCGGCAAATACGCCTATCGTTCTGCCGTAGTTGTGCCATCCGGACTCTAATGGCGATGCTGCTCGATGCTAATTTGATTCCCGTGTAGCGCAATCACGGACCTGATTGCCGATGTTACGCGCATCACGCGCATTCCTGCGTGCGCGTTAGTTGTGTTTTCCATCTTGCACGATTAATTGTTCGCGGCTGCGATGCGTGGCCGTTGGTTGGCTACTTTCGATCGGTCGGCGAGCCTTCCTTCTCGGCTAGGAATGCGAGCCTCGTGTGTCTCTAATCTGCGCGCAGTCACACAATACCCGGGACAAACGCGAGCGAGCACCTAGTGCTCCAGCTACACGGCGTAATACTCCGGCGATGCCAGATATAACGCGCATTTACATACTCGGCAGCCCCGCGCGCGCGCGCGCGCGATCCACGATCGCGAAAACAGCTCGTCCCGGTCTTCCGGCATTAAGAACGCTCACTTTCCTCGTGACTGTCCGCTTTCGGCTTGCCGGTTCGTGTGTTGCAGCTCTGCGAGCAGAAATATCAGAAAACGCTTGATTCAAGGAGATCCAAGCTCGCACGTTTCTGATCTAACCGCGCACCGTTGGATCTCGGCAAACGTATATAATGCATCGATGTTAGATATCGCGTGGATTTACATGGCAGGATGAACGATCTTCCGAGGTATTCTTCCGGCATTCACCGATCTTTCTGGTTTCGTGGTTTCCATAGCTAGTAAAGCGATGCTTGTTGTATCGTCGCGACGAACTTTTTGCGCGTTAAACGATAGGAATTAATTATTAGACTCTTCTTTCAACGTAGGATCCGTGGATTCGAGTAAGTGGAATATACGAACGGCTGCAAAAAGTACTCGATGTATATCTTTGTTTTTTTTTTCTTTTTTTTTTACTCCGGTTACGATTACAATGTTTCGCGTTAATCTTACCGGCACCACGATGCCACGGCAATTTTTACGCGGCTCTTGATGGACGGTCTACTTTTTGCTCGGTCGCGTTGCACCCTTTATATAGCCTCTGTAGATAAACGTATCTTTTCATACGACGCGAGTGAACCGGGTCGTTTATATCCAGGCCCAGTTTTTCTCGCTATTCTAAGCTTTTAAAAGATCCGAGAACGTTCCTTCCGAGATACTTCCCTGTGTCTCTACCAGTGCGACTTTTCCGATCGTAGGTTTGAAACGTTTCCAATAACGACAAAAGTCTTTGCACGCCTATCGTATACTTTTGTCGGCCACTTTTCGCTTATTCGCCATGCTCTGATAAAAGCTGGCTTAATTTTCAATTGTTTATATATCTTCAGGCTTCCGTGTTCGCTCGGGTCGCTCACGCCACTGCGCAAACACCGGGGTTCGTATTCGTTTCGCACGCATTTGGCGTTACACTTGTATCGCGATTCCGAAATAAGATTCAAAGTAAAAGGGATACGCCGCCGTTTGTTTTCTTTCGAAACGATCCCAGAGACTCGTACCGTTAGCAGTCGACCAGGTCCACCGTAAATCACGAGCCTCGCGATACGTTTTTTATCGTTCGGCTTGAATTGGGGAACGAATCGGAAACGGTACCCATAGAGGTGTCTCATTGTTCTTCCCAGCACTTTTTTCTCCCCTCTTTCTCCTGGTTTTGTTTCAGCACTGCATTACGGTATATATATATATATATATCGATTCTGGCAGTTTTACGCCCGATATACGCCCCGCGTTGATAAAATGAAATATCACGCAGCGACACACGCGTTCTCCTACGCTCTCACGGTTCACGTGACGAATGTAACAGGCCGTGAATTGCGTACAGCGATATTTTCAGCAGAAATCTGTCGTATTAAATCCGCCGTTACCGATTACCGCGTAGCGTTTGGTTCTCCGTGCACGCGGATCTCGGGGAGTCTCGGAGAAGAAATTATTTCGAGATACGTAGTTGCGTTGAATTCGGATTGCGCGATTATCGTTTCCTTGGATGATCGAGAAAATCTGTAGTCAAGGAGATATTGGTTTCACGTACGTACCGGTGTCATCGCGAAACCTAACTTTGTGTCGATAACACGGACACTCGACGTTGTCGAGTCGGATAAAATCGTTCGCGGATCGTTCGCGTTAGTCTCTGGAATCTCGCACGGTTGTCGCTTTCGTTCGTACCGAAGTACGCCTTGATCGTTCATTTCTCTTATCACGCCTCGATCGTTTATTTCTCATATCACGGAGGGCGTACAGGTACGTTAATTTCTTAAGCGTGAAAAATATCTGAGCGAAAAGCCTGGTAAAATAGCGTTTACCGTGACTCTGCCGCGTTCCTTCGTTTTATGCAAATAAAGTACACAATCTCAGAGATGTGTTCGGCGAAGATCGCCGGGCGACTCGTAAAAGGGAGAAGTCGCACGGCGAGAAAAATGGCGAAAAAGGAGGCCGCGGTTTTCTAAGGGCGCTCGAAGCGGTTAACGAAGAGGAGGCCGCGTTACGAAACTCGAATGCGCGAAGGATGGGAAGAGAAAAACGCGACAGATAAGAATGGAAGAGGCGCGAAAGACGCGTAGAAGCCTTGGAGGTGTCGTCGAGATCGCGGACGCTCGTTGAAAGCGTTTGCACGACACCGTTCCAAGAGCTTGGTGCGAGAAAACGCGGCAATCCGAGACCTCCGTATCCCCGATGTATCTCTGGTTGCATTGTCTGGACGACGGGGAAACGTCCTTCGGTTCGCGAGTCCGTGCGAGAAGATTCAGCGCGCGTGTATCGGCTAACGTAGCAGCTACGCATGCTGGTGCGTCGAGTACATTAGAAATTTCGCAACCAGTCGACGATCGATATACGTGCGTGCTTTCCTGTCAGGCATGGTCCTCTCGCGAGCCGCGATTCCATTCGTTGGATCTTCGCGCGAGAAGGTCTAACCTCCGATTCGCGACGAAAAACCGATCGGCTTTATTCGAGCAAACCGTTCGAAGAGAATCTCAGACGGGAGATTGGTTCTTCCGTTGGGTTATTCGTCTGTGGCGTTTATTATAGTTGCCGTAAGGCTGAAAATACTATTGGATTAACTCGGGTAATGGATGAAATTAAAAAAAAAAAAAAAAAAGGAAAGAACGAACGAACGTTGCGATTCGACGTCCCAACCCAGTTCCCTCGTAACTGGAAAAGCTGCATAAAAGTCAGATTAAACGACGGGTAACTATACACCTATCACGACCGTATATTTTTCGCGTGCTGTTGATCGGCACGAGAGGTCCATCGATTGTCAGAGAAACGCCATCTTATTGAATTAATTAATCGCTAATTAATCGGCGGAATTAATCGCTTCCGGATATTTCTCGTCAATTTCTTTCGATACGAAACTCGTTTAACCGTGTCTTCCCCGATTCCATCGAACGCGAACCATTGATCGTCGATTGTCGAACACGCTGCAGACCTTACGAACAGGCCGATATAAAAAAAGAAAAGGCCGATATAGAAAAAGAAAAGGCCGATATAGAAAAAGAAAAGGCGCCTTAGAAAGTACCAGCTAGTCCATTATTCGCGTATCGTGGATTCTCTCGCCTGCCCCTCTCGTCGAAAGGTTGCGTTCGTTGATACAACGCGATCGTTGTCTGCGCCGATTAGACGGTCGACCGCACCGTCTTCGTCGATTCGTTTGTCTCACGTGCGATTCGGTTCAACGTACCGCGCGAATCTCCTCGCGTCTACGTATTTTTCCTACGTTCGCCTCCTTCCCCTTCTCACGAGCATTTAAGTCGCTCCGTTTCGAACGCTTCCATAAGCAGAAGGGAATTCCAGCCGTTGTTTCGCTATTCTCGTAATTTTGCAGTGCATCCACGGCTACGTTCTGTACTCGCGATGCATTAGCGATGTCGCAATGCCGACATACGTATATGCCGCAGTCCGCCTCTCTCACCGAAAGAGAGTTTAAATCTTGAAAGCGCAACCGAACAGCCACGGACGACAGATTCGCAGACAGAGTTCCACTTCTTTTTCGAAACTCCATCCTTCCACGCTTTATTCCAAGTTCTTTATCTTTGCTGAAACTATTCGCTGTACCGCGTTCTGCACTCCTGGCGCATTCGTGATTTTGCAACTCGCTCGCATACAGGCACGCACGTACGTACTACGAAACGATCGATTCGCGCTGGCACAGAAACAATCGCGACTACGAACGTTCGTACGAACGGCGGACGCGCTGCGGAGTCTCTCGCGCCTTTCCAGAGAACGTAATCCTTCGAAAATCACCGACGATTTAGAAAAAGAAGAAGCAAAGAAGAAAAGGAAAAGCGTTATTAACGAGTAATCGTGCAAGCATTTGGGACGTTGCGCTATCGGTTTCTGTATTATTACCATTATGGACGTCTGATCGTGATGGTCATTAACTGGCGGCGATGGTCATTAACTCGCGATGGTTCTCGCGTTTAGCCTCGTTCACACTCGCGGGCAACTAGAAAATTCACGACTAGAGATAGGAAAGCAACAGTCGGTTTTGCTCGATGGAGCAACGTTACAGCTCCTATGTGGAAGTAATTTTGAGTTTTACTGCAACGTTCGTCTCTGTCTGACAAACGTAGCGTATAGAGTTTCGTGGTTGTTTGCTAACAACGTTCTTGACGAAACTCGTTGGAGAGACGAGAATAGACGAGAAACGAAACACTCTGCGAGCGTCTAGAAGCTACTCGAAGCAACTGGTTATCGAAAAAGACCAAGAGTTTCTCGGCAATAGCAGAGATGGCAAAGAGTCTAGCTCGAATCGTTTCTTTCTTAGCTCTCGATCTGCCAACTATTCCGACAGTCGAACGACGCGCTCTCTTGTCCAACTGCGTCGAAAGATCAACGGCATTTCAAAAGGCACAAACGCGAATAGTAGCAGCGTTTGCCGACAGACATCATTTTTTTCTACGGAGAAGCCGCATAGAGCGCGCATTCGGAACGACGATTCGAATTTTTTCATCGATCGCCAACTTTAACGAAGAAAATAACCGGGCGAGTAACGATCGCGCGAATTATTATTATCGAGACGTCGATGCGGTCGATTTATCATCGACGTCGTGTTTCGATAGCCGCCCTCGGGCAGGTGAGAGCATAATTTCCAATGCACCGCTCGGAACGCTTCGAGAGCTCGCTCTATTCGTTGACCTCGTTTCCGTCCAACCTTTGCATCGTTGAAATTGTTTAGCAAAGACAAACGAGCCGTTGCGGATTTATTTAGTCGGACGAAAGCTCGTAGATACGCGCGGAGGAATCGAGGGACTCTCGCGTGTCGCGTAGGCGAATATTTTGTTAACGCATTTAACGAGGATCGTGATCGTCGAACGGTGTTTCGCATACGGTGACCCTTTCTTAATAAAACCGTTTCGACACCGATCCGTTACGAAACCGTTTTCAACTACGAGATTCGCTATACGTTTCTTCCTCTTGAAAATAGAGGCAAGAAAGGAAAGAAAAAGAAAGAAATATCTCTTTCAAGATAGAACGGTTGAACTCTATTCGCCGATAAACCAAAGTATTCGTTAACATCTGATTAGTTGGAACACCTACCGACCGAATCTAATTATCGCAACGTAAATTTCTATCGTGCGAACGAAACATAATTGATAGCCGTAGGTGAATTCTCCCGATTCTCCTAGTCGGACGAACCGTTTGTTCTCGGACGAGTTTAGCAGAACGCGGTTGCGGCGTGTCGGTAGCGAGTACGCGCGTTGTACAAACAAAGTGCCGAATCGTGGCGTCGAATTTGAAAAACCGCTTCTTTCTGCGAAAGAACAGGAAACGCGGCGCGTATCGTCTCGAAGCGGAATCGCGCGTAACGTTGCCTGGTATTTGTACAAATGGAATTCGATCGCGATGATAAGTAAGACATCAAGGCGAAAGCATAAATATTCAGCAGCCTTTTTTCTAAACACGCTCGATGGAGGAGGATGAATTCCACCGATCGCGCGTTTCAGCCTGAATTAATCCATTTATGAGAGACTCGCGAGCGTCGCTTCGTCAGCTGCTTCTCGTTCATTCGACGATTTATTATCGGCGACGTACTATTTATGCGGAATTCGAACGAATACGCGTCTTACGGTTGTCTTTTATGCTCGACTTGTCCGTGATCCTGCCATACCGACAATGAAATATATCGCCATCGTATTTTATTTTCCATCTCTTGCCGGTTCAATTAAAAATAATTCCACCGCGGCCCGACGCTACCAGAAGGTACGACGATATATTCCTCTGTCTGACTTTCAGGTAATGACCACGCGAAACGACCTAATATGTAAATTCCACGGAACGTGATTCGTATGCGCTTCGCGCGGAACTCGAGGCGTGGCGAACATTTAATAATTCACTTCCCGGTGAACAGATGCGTTTATCGTAACGGACACCGTTCGTAGATCGTGTTGCGTGTTTATCACTTAGTGCGCGCGGAAAAAAGATCGTCGTAACGCCGACTAAAACGCTCTTGAACGGTCTATCGAATTCTTCGTTGCAAGAACAAACGAATTATATCGTTGTTTATTCGTTTCGCGCGCCTGATTCCGTTGCATCGGCGTACACGCCGGATCGAACAAGCGTTCGCGCGACCGATACGATCTTTCTGTTCGTTAGGATCAGAAGCTTGGACAATTTTCGACGTTCGTAACTTACCGATCGTCGACACGAATCGCTCCGTTATTACTTATCACGCGTAAAAGCATAGTTGCACGATACAGGCGTATAAATGAAAGATGATGTATCACGCAGGCTGGACGAAAGTTTTCCAATGAAATTTTCGGAAGAAAGGATCTAGTACGATGGTAGAAGGAGTTCGCCATTGTCGCCATAGGCACGATCCGTGATGATCATGACTCGAGAAAGCGATACTCTCTAACGACGGTAACCTGTATTCGGCGCGACGAGGCTCCGTTTGAATAGGAAAATTTCCGCTGGATTTCTCGTTCGGTGCAAAATAAGAATACCATCGATACTGAGAAATCGCAAACGTCGTCTACAGGGAACGACGAAGGCCAGCCGAAGATATTTTCGGCGTTTGACCGCCGAAAAAGATGGAACAAGTATTGAAAATAGCCAGGCGCATCGTACCGATGTTAAAGCGAATATTTACACGAAGAAACGATCCAAGGAAAAACTGTATCGGCGTAATGTTGTGTTGCCGTGGTTGAGCGCGTGGCCTATGAATGGTGTCCGGATCGATCGATCGATCGATCGACCGATGGCATCGAAGAACACACAGGAGGCAGTTAGGAACGCGGTCGGCACCGATTTGTCGAAGCAGTTGTCAATCTCTCTCCATGTTGAGAGATACGAACGCGTCAAAGGCAAGAAACGCGTCAAGGCCATCGTCATTGCTATAGTGGAACGAATACCAGTACTGGAGCAACTGGAAGACGGATCGAATACGGTTCAAAGCGGATCCCAACCGCGAGCGCGCGTTATCCGCTCCGAGTCTCGAGAAGCTGGCAACTTTTCTTGCGGTTTCGTGGTACACCGGTCGGTGTCTATTTCCGATACGTTACGTAGGTCGCGTTTAAAAAGCGTTAACTTTCAAAATGGCGTATCCAGGTGGCATTGGTCCACGAAATCGGTCGAGGTGTACGCGTTGTCACGGAAAAATTGCCAGTCGATCCTCGCGCACTGCTTTAAACGACCACTTTGGTCGTTAATCGCGGTTCCATTAACCCCACGGCAGGCGATTACGAGGCGATCGACGATCGTTTGAAATTCTACGGACCAGATCCGATCGATCCGATCTCGGTTCCGTGTCGCTACCGATACCGCGTTGAACGTGCATCGATAGCAGCGTGCGAGCTTCCATCTTATACTCGTAACACGCGTGACTCATTCGCAAGTCACGTTGATTCGTAAATTGAAGCGGCAGAAAAAAGCGACGATGCTACGAACGCTGCTTTTTGTTCAACGCGAAACTTGCTGTTATTTATGTCGTCCTCTTGCGAGGACTCGTGCAAATGGGTCGTTTGCTTTTCGAAGATCGAACGCGTTGATCGGGCGCCTCTATCTACGAAATTTTGGAAAAGGCGGAGTCGATCGTCGTTCGGCTTGCGAGAGGCTCGCGTATCCTATCGATCGAATCAGTCGTTGGCCGTCGTTCGTCGCACGTTGATTCCACAGACGAAGCGATAGAAATATTCCTCGTTCTTCTCGAGTACGTCTCGATATTCTCGGACGACGAGTTCGCAACCGTGGTTGCGAGAGGTCGGTAATAGCGCCAGTATTGTTCACGCTCGATCGATCAAAAAATCGGTGAGAATTTTTCCATAATTGCAGCTGCATTCGTGCAGGATCGTCTCTTATCCGGCGTGTGAAATTGCACGTGAGAATGGATTTCCCTCGAATTCCATCGGATATCTTCGACGAGCGAGATCGCGGCTCGACACAGCTCGAGATTCTCGTTTTTGGATCCGCGTCAGGGTCGAAGAAGAAGAGAGGCATAGAAAAGTGCGTAGCCACGTGGGCAGCTTTCACGTATCCGTCGATGTCAGGAAGGTCTCACGCCGTCAAGGTCTCTCGAGGCGAACTGCAGCCGCATTATGCAGTCGTTGTAGACATTTTTATGCAAATCCGCTTGGTACTATGCGTCGTGCCATCCGTTCCACTAATCGAACGCCGATGCATCGCGTCGGTTGCTCGCGCAGAAAATCACGCTGCGTCCGCTTTATCCGCTCGATCTCCTAAATTTACCACGCGTTACGCAATCTGTACGTGTTTAGTTTCACGCGTGTCATCCATAAAGCTTTCCTGCATCGTTTCAGACGTACGTCTGTACACCGTGCGATTCGTATCCAACGAGTCGACAAACGCGCGTCGATCTTCCGAGAAACCATCGATCGCCTCGAACGCTCTTTTCTAATTCTAGCTTAGATCGGTGGAAACGGAGTTGGACTCGGCGGTCGAGTGTTTCCGCGAAAAATCCGTCTTCGGAAACTTCTTGGACAGAGGCCGAGGAAGCGGCAGGAAGGTTCGTCGCCTCGTTTTCGTTTGCTTGCTTACCAAGGACTCGGAAAAGCTTTTCGTCGGACCTTACGCGTTTGCACGAGACGTTTTTATGCAAATGCGACTGACATTGTGCGTGGAATCACCGGGTTGGTCGTTCGTCAATGGAGTCGAGATAAAGCGGCTTTGCCGCTCGTCGGACGTTTTAATCGACTCCACCGGTAATTTATGGCTCGAGCTGACGAAGCTGTTCGTGGATCGTATACGTAATACGCGTTGACTGGAATCGCCGTAGGAGAAATTCATTTTCAGTCGTGTTTATCGAACGCGAATCGATATCCTCTCCGGTCGATTCTTTTCCTTTTCTCTTGTATTCCTCTTTTATTTTACCCTTGGACCATGCGCCTCGCGGAGTCTTCCTCGTCGAAATCGTAAATCCACGCCGCAGCAGCAGTTATCTTCGCGCTATTGCGTATAATTAGCGTTGACTTATTAACTCCGCGATTCCCCGTTATCCGCTGCTATACCAGGCACGCTTCTTCTATCACGAGCTTGCAGACTCGCGTCCCAGTATACGGATCTGTTTTCGCGTTCGTGGGAAATCGTTCGGTCCGACCGACGACGAACCTGCGTCCAGACATTTACGAGTTTTTCCTTCTCGCGCACGTTGCTCGTGTAATTGGACTTTCGGAATCGAAATACGCTCTCGCATAATCGCGTTCGCCGCAGGAACGATAAAATTATCGTCGCGTATTAATTTGCTCGCTACGAACATCGAGAATCGAACCTGTGTTTCGATTGGGTGGAACGATGCGCGTGCGTCCCTGACCAAAGCGATCTTGCATATTAGTTAATATACACACGTATATCGGCTCGTGCGCACAATGTGTCCACTGTTCGCTAATATGGTTACACCGTGCATACCTTCGATCATATCGATACGCATATTCATCGACGCGGCCAAGCCGTCCAACTTTCGACCTTGTCATCGCGAACCAAGAAGGTGCACGTCGTTGGAATTCGAAGTTAGATCGTCCAGCCGCTATTCCATGCCGATAACAGCAGGCGATAATCGCAGCGAGTAGATCGAGAGTCGAACAGATTTCACAGGCTGATAAGAAATCGAGGAGATGTTGCGATTCAGCTCGGTTCGGCGGTAATAACTTGTTCGGCGTGGTAACGCGGCATGCACGGGTCCGAGAGAAGCGGACACTTTATAAACCTAGTGTTATTTACTTTCGTACGTTTCACGCGTTACACGCACGATTCAAGAGTTTCACTCGAGGCGATATTTCTATTCGATCGAAAGGAATAAAAGTCACCTCGATCTGGCTTCGTCGTTCCATGGAAAACGAACGGTTGCTTTTCAATCAGAAGCAAATTAATTGTTCAGATCTCGATACGATGCATCGGAGCTCGTATCCTCCTACAGGTAAATACAGCGCCGATGTAGCTTCTCCTCGTGCCGGTGTGCGAGTCAGGTTGTAATAACAACGTAATAACAGTGGATCGAGCGTTCGGCTAACCTTTGTTGTTATCGATCTACGAGCGATCGCGGTTCAAGTCGAGCGAGTAATTGCCACGGGCATTTGCTTATCCCCGGTCTACGTATTAAGTCGGCCATAGTACACGGCGTGGCGCGAAGTAATACGATAATATCCGCCAAAGAACTTGGAATGTCGAATAGTATCGACGGAGGAAAGGACGGTGGATCGATTATCGGTGCTTACGAAAATAGAGCCGCGGTTATCCGCCTGTGTACAATTCATCGAGATGGACGATAGTCCGCGAGAGAACTTTGTATTCGATCGAAACGCCAAAGATTTGTCGTATCTTCGACGATCTAACGGAGTGGCTCGCGAAGGAAACCGAACGCGTCTTACGAAAAGACGAACGAAACGCTAGTGAAATCTCAAAGTGTCTACGCGACGTAAGTCGCGCCTCTTGTTCTTTCAATTTCCCAATTTACGCCAGAAACTTGGGAATTTATGAACGAGAAGGGGAGAAGAAAGAAACGTGGAAACGGAAGCGGAATGGAGATCGCGTTTGATCGCGGTTCGGTCCACGCGAGAAAACAAAAATGGTGTCGACGCAGTGGTTCGTGTCGAGCTACGATTTATCGCCTCGCGTGCGTCGTCACCCCGTACTATTGGTTATTTCGCTCGCTCGTAAAGCCCTCCGGTTCTCGTTCACCCGATAACCTTTCAAGAAATTCCTTCCCGCCGCTTCGCGCCACAGCGTATTCCGCGCGCGGTCTTGCGTCGAGTTTCGGAGAAATTTCCAGATAAAAATTCCCTGTCAGGACGCGCGACTCGCTGCGGAAGTTGGAGATCGTCGCGAATGACGTTTCGTTCGTGCGACTGCTGTCGTTAATAGTCGCGATTAAAAGCGAAATTTTACGTTGTTGCGAATTTTTCAAGCCGAGATAGAACGGATTATCGATGAAAAAATCGAAAGGTAAATAAGAGTTAGCATAAACGCTTCGATGAAGAAGGAACTTTATCGAATTTTATTTTTATCGTCGAATTTTTCGAGAAGCTCTTTCGTTCGTCTGGTTGGCGGTTTATCCGCGCGGACGAGCAGACAAAGTCGCGCTCGCTAATAAAGTATAATTGGCACGTCGACGTTACACGATACAAGATTGTCGCGTTAATTACGCGATACGGTTTTCGCTACAAAGTTATGCGCAAATGTAAGTACCTCTTCTTATCGATTAGTCGTCGTGCGTGCCGGCCTCGCCACGCTATAAGCGTAATATATGCATCGACGATCGTTGGTCCGGGTCGCGAACCAACTACAGCCGGCGTAATTGCTAATTACTAATTAGACCAGCGAAACCTGTATTACGACAGTGTGACAATAATTTCTAATCCACTTGCAAACCAGTTTTCAGTAATTGCGTCTAAAGATATATCGTTGCAAGATTCCCCGGTAATATTGTCTTATATCGTACGAGACTTTTCTCTTTCCGTTCCGAACGATTTATAGAAAGGAGGAGCTTATCGATGCGATTTATGATGTAATTTATCCAAACACCTAATAATATCGCACGATAAATGAACTTATGGAAATGTGTCGTTTATTCTTAACGATCGAACGTTGATCGCGTTCTTACGTAACGAGATAATAAGTCGACAAAAAGATTTCGCTTCCGAGACGCTCGATCGATAAAAGACCGACTTTCCTCAAAGTGGAAGAAAGTTCAAATCTACGATCTTGAAAGGATCGTAGTTAAATGCGAAAGTGTACGTACGTGTGAAAAGATAGTCGTAACGAGCGGTAACGCAGGTAACCAGAATGCGCGTTGGTCCATCGACACGCACCGAGTCTCTGTCCCCTTTCTTATCACGCCGTCCTTGTTCGCCATTTTTCACGATACGATTGGCACCGCCGACAATCTGCCAGAAGGAACAACGAGCGAGGAGAATGTCGTCGACGGAAGATTAAGAAAGAATCGCAGAAAACGCGATCGATTCTCACCGTCTCTGATCGAGTCCCGAGGTCTGAAGAACACGCGCGTCCTCGACGAAGCGCGCTTCGGTACGCGGAAATTCCGAATATTTTCTATCTTGTCGTTTTTTCTTAGCGTAGGTTTGACAAAACGCATTAGCCGTCCACCGTCTGTTCTCCCGTAAGCGCATTCGTCTTGCGAGACAATATCTCACCTTAGATACGGATCTTTAAGGATCTCCTTTCACCGTGGCAAAAAGAGGCGCATAATAGGATGAGTAACGACAGGAGACCAGCCGGTCGTGATCGTTGCGAAAACTTGCAGGCTCACCGTGCCAGCCAAAGATTTATTAAGCTCGATACTGCTACACGCGCGTGCCGCTCGATGGCCACCGACCGACCACCTTCTTTCCCCTCGCGATTCAATAACTGAACGTTATTTCCATGGAAATTGCGTCGAACGTCCACCACGCCTCGCTCGGCTCGTTTTATGAATTACGACGTCTCTGTGCCGCTGTATACCTAAAGTCTCTCGTCTCCTTTATAGCGCCCGCTTACTTACGTACGTTGCGTTTCGTCGTATCCCCTAAAGAATTATAACATCGTGCACGGAATCTCTCTCGCGTGGCGCACGCGACTTTCGTTCGCGCTCCCCTTTCAGCCGTACCGTTATCGAAACGAAGCGGTTAACCGCTTGCAACAACCTGCTATCTCCTATGGAAATGATACAGCGACAGGACGCGATGAACGATAGAGAATGGACGGAGATAATGGCATCGGCTGTAGGTCAATGCGAAGATGCGATCCTTGTTAAAAGTTGAGAGTAGCCTAGGCGGAAGATCCGTTAGCAAAACGGATTCGTGCGTTCCCTTCTCAGAGATACCGACCCAGAGGTACGTTATATCTCTTCGCGATATATTCGTCTCGCCGCGCCGATACGTTCGAGAAAAAGCAATCGGAGAATCGGCCCAGCCTCGGCGTTAATAACGGGCTAGTTGGTCGTTTTCCAGAAGTTTGACCGATTTCCGAGTTCGTGCCAGATTCCGATCGTCGAGTCCGCCTTATCCGTTTGCCGAACGGAAGCGACCGACGCTAAAAACGCAGCCACGTCGCCGAGAGTTGTTCGAACGGAGAGTTTCTCTTTTTCGCTTGGCGAAATATGGCAAGGAAGGAGGACCCACGCGTTTTTGATTTTTAATGCCGATGACGTCACTCGCGCGCTGGAAGACATTAGGCGAGCGAACGTAAGTCGAATTCGATTCCGCAAAGGCGTTGACATCGTTTCTGATATCCTCGTAGATCGCGAGCACGTTTTCGGATTCGATCGACGTGGAAAAAGTAGGCGGACGGAGGCATCGAGGAAGGCGAGTCGAGCCAAACGCCGATGCTAATCGCAATTTCCTTCGTTTCGGTCGCCATCGTTGGCTCGTCGTGCCGCAGCGATGGCGTTCCTTAAATCGTAATACAATAGCGTGTTACGTATCGCCCGAAACCCGCGTATTCGATTAACATCGAATTCCGCGTGACGTAAAATTCGTCTTTCGCGTATAGCGCGCCGGCAACGGCCGCGTTTTGCCGCCTCTCGCTACGTGGAAAGGTCGTCGATTGAAATATTAAGAAGCGGTAGCTGTTGCGTTGCAGCGGCGATCGGTGTCACGCGCGGCGTTCCATGGGAACGAATCAAGGTGTACCGCTGTGATATTAATTTAAGAATAAACGAAATATCCAGGTAATCGCCCGAGGTATCGAAAGCCGACCTTGCCGCGTCAATCGTCGCTCGACCGTGGACGACGTTCGTCTTGAGGTCAGGCGCAACAACGGTCACTTTCTTCGAAATTATTCGCCATGAGTCAGCGCGACGATTACTTGATTACCGTGGACGAGCGATAACGCTGCGAGTTGGAGCTTGTCGACGAAAACGTCGGATTGTCCTTTGCGTAAACGTTCGCTGAAATGTTACTGCGATTTCGACATTTAAATTTAGAGGG
This sequence comes from Bombus superbus, assembly GCA_014737385.1. Lineage (NCBI taxonomy): Eukaryota > Metazoa > Arthropoda > Insecta > Hymenoptera > Apidae > Bombus > Bombus superbus. Next base: position 9,222,652 of record JACXIK010000005.1, read on the forward strand.
AGAGAGCCACGTTAAACTCGACGAGGTTAAAAGCGTGGTCGATATCGGCAGAAAATTACGATAACTATGCTAATCCGCGGTTAACGCGGTGACGCATCGGGGAACAGCAAAGGCTTCAACAAGTGGGTGTCTCTACTTTCACCATTATCGTAACGGTATACCCCTGTATTCTAATTCCTCTGCGTGTCGCCGGTCTGTTGGCCGCGTGTATCGAGTTCTCTCGCGTATAATATTATATTTTCCTTACGATGTGCGCCTGTACGTTCGTTTTCTATTTAGAAACGTAGCTCGCTCTTAATATCCTTATCGTAGTACGTATTATTACGTACGCGTTATCCGCTGTATCACCGTGCACGTCGCTTTCCACACATAACACGTAGATGTAAAATTTGCGAGAACGACCGAATCGAACCGCGTCGCTCTAGCTGTCGGCAGAATAAAACGCGCAATTTTCAAGAACGGTCAACGAGTAACTTGGAAGCACGGTGAACGGGTAACGGTGAAACAGAGTCAAAAGTAAACGCACGATTATCGTTAATTATAAAACAATCCAGAGTCGCGTACGCAGCTGCATCGAGCGTGAACAGATATATTTCTCTCTTGCGAAACGTTGTTAGGCCATCCGAATGCCAGCTTTATCGTCTAAATACCAGCTGATTTTTCCCTCTCGTCGAATACTTCGCCAATGCATCGGATATTCGTCGTTGGCAAACGCGCGTTCCCCCGCGAAACCGAGCCTCTCCGAAGTCAGACGGATACTCCTTTTTCGAAATTTCTCGATCCCGTTGCCCAGGTATATGATCGACGCGCAATTTCTTCACAAAACGCGCAACTCGCCTCTGCGAATTTATCTAGCCGCGCGTAGCTGTAAATCAACAGCGTTATAAATAAACCATAGGAATTCGAAAGGATTCTCAAAAAAAAAAAAAAAAAAAAAAAAAAAAGTTTACGACATCGTCGCTTCTGCCATTTTCTACTTTCGGCTTGTGGAACTGATTCGCGCGTCCATGCGAGCGGCTCTCGTCTTCGACCGCGCGATTAATCGTACGCGATGTTCATTTCGTCGATCGGTCAGAGCGCGACATCGTCCGGAAATGCAGCGGGTCGCGATACCGGGTTGCGATAAAAATTGGAACGGTTTTATGGAGTGAAAAATTGAAAATCGCCGAAGCGGGACCGAACGGCGGTCGATCGTTTCGCCTTTCCAGCGAATCTCTCTGCCCGTGGTCGGGCAACGATTTGGCAAGAGGCAGCAACGAGGCTCGCAGTCACGGAATACCGAGCGAATACTCGATCGAATTTTCATGGAAACGCTTAGCATTTTCGCGAGACTGACGGTTGTGCAAACGCGGCTGTCGTTGTTATTCCGAAATTTCCATTCGGTTCTCCCGATCTGGTTTTACGACTGTAGGATCGCGTTCGTTCGCGAAATCGCGTTGTGCTCCGTTTGTTTCGGGAAGAAGGCGATCGTGAAAGTACAGCACGGGGGCCGAGACGCAAGGAGGCCAGAAATTATCGTGCCATAAATCGTATTAACGTTACTTCTTCGTCATCCACTCTCGAAATTTCTTAAATCGTCGCCTCGTTCGCCGAAACATTCACGATTTTCTACTCGCCTAACCGTATCGCGGATCGCTGTTCTTCTTTCTTTTATATCTCGCGAGCGAGAATTCGCAAAGACAATGCTCGCGCGTTTTACGTTTACAAGAGATTTCACGTTTACAAGAGATTTCACGTTTACACGATCTATAGTCGTGGGCTTGCCTGTCGCGTGTTTGCGCATTCGAGCAACGACTCGATCTAGTGCACGCATGTCGTCGCGGAAACGATTAATTATCGTTACGCGTTCGTCAAGCAACGTCTCCGGGCCTGACAGGCTTTCCCGATGCGATCCCCGACTCGACCGAGGGCGAATTAATTCCCAACCCGTACGGACTCGCGCACACTTGCGAATCGTCGCTCGTGTGATTTGTAGGATAGTGGTTTCGTCCCAGGCGACACAGTTTTATTAGTTCCGGAACATCGAATCGTTTAATTGCAAGCGTTGACTCTTAACCATCGATAAACCGCTCGTCTCCGAGAGCAGCGTAGCTTCTCGTTTCGCTGCTACGATTTGATCGACAGTTTTCGAAATTTATGCACCGTTTAAAAGCATAAGAGGTAAATTAGCCGAAACTGTTTGGCGAAAATGGTAGCCAACGGTTAAAATTATTCGACGATTGGCATTAGGATTCCAACTATCGCAGATCTACGTCGCGTAACTTAAAAGGGCAAGATGTAAACGCGCGTACTTTGTCTGCGGTCGGGTCGAGCTCGACGAAAATGTTGAGGTTATTTTTGGATATTTGAATAGAGAAACGCGTGGATAAATTGTAAAATAGAAATATACGTAAGACAAAAGCGTAAGTACAAGTACGAATACGGTTGGAGCTGGTCCAGATCCGCACGCTGACAATGTTACTTTTTAACCGAATGTCCGAGGCCATCGTCGCCTGTCTATCGTCTGTAGCCCGCTGTATCTCATCTGCGCAAGGCGCGTTCCAAGATGGCTATCAGTGATCGAGAAAACTAAACAAATCGGACGTAGAGTTTTCTTAGAAGCGATAACCACTTCAACGGAGAATTTGAGCGCGCACAGAACCGTTTGGTAACGCGTTCGTCGTAAGCAAAGATTCCAATACCATTTTCGGAACGCGTCTCTTTGTACACGTATCGCGAAAGAGAATAGCGCGCCTGTGCAGATTAGTCATCGGGCGAATTTTAACGGAGCCAGTCGGTTAACAAGTCGGAAACAAGATGCAGCCCGCCGATGCGGCCGCTGAAACGATTAATCGGGCAACAGCAGAGTTAATTAAAGACGCGCGAACGTGCGCTGCTTTCTTCCAGCGTAGACCATCGAACCTCGCGAAACTGCAACAAGACGGGTCGTAAAACCACGTGGAAAACGTTTTTAGCGTTGTTTCTTGCCGTGTCCGTCGTCCGCCACAGTAACCGGATATTCATTCACGCAGAACGATAGAACGAGTTTCGATAGACTGCAACGGAACGCACGGTCTTCCAATTTCGAAAAGATCCAGGAACTGACCTTGCCGGCCGATCTAAAAAACCACGCGGATTCCGTGTCAGTGGGTTAGCCGCGCGAGCTACGCGAACGCTCGGTTTCTACGCTTCGCCGTTTTCTTTTTAACGTTTAGAAAATTGTTGCTTATCGATCACGGATTAACGAACGCGACGAATCGATTATGGTAAACGATTATCCGCGGCTATAGCATTCTTTTCTGCAAGGTCGCCGCGCGAATGCTATTAAGTCTCGTAGCATAAACGCGCGAAATTTATCGCCCGCTCAAGGATCTGTGCGCGGTGTGAATCGCCGAAGCGACACCGAGGCGTGAACATTTTCTCAGCTTCCTCGACCGCGCACCTGTTAACATCGGCAAGTTGACTTGCCACGGGCAAAAGAAAAGAGAAAAAGGAAAGAAAAAATACGACACACGCACGGTGGCTAGCAAAAGTATCCTGACGTTTGGCACGGAAAATTTATCGCCAGCCACTGTATACTTGGTAAATTCGTACATTGCGAACGTTCTCGGCAAGGATCGGCGCAGTTCGTTATCCACGATCGTAACTAATCTCAACATCCGTCGGTTATCCTTGAATTCGCTCGTGGATCGATCGCGCACGATAATATGCGCAAATAGGCGTGTACTTGGTAAACGGACGATCACGACGCGTTGCCGAGAAACGATTATTCGGTAGATTAACATCAAGGTTCTCGCGTTTTTGAACAAAGTCCAAGACGAACGCGTTTACATTGTACAAACTTGCAACGAGTTCGATAGCGCGCGCGTAATTTCGGTCGGTCGCTGAACGAATCGCGTGGCAAAGGAAGAAAGAGGAAAGGAAGGAAAGGAAGAACGGAAGCAGGAGGAAAGAGCGAAAAGAATCTAACGCGTTATCGCCAGCCAAACGCGTCTCGTTCGCGCAGAATCCGACCGTTAAGCAGTCTGACACGCGTGCAACCACCCACGCGAATCGTCCTTCCCGACAGCTCGTTTATCTCGCCTTTTTCGCTCTGAAGATCATCCTGCTGACCTAGAGAACCGAGTGGGCGTATCCTTCTTTTTCCCTGCCATCGTTATTCGAGCGACAATTAATGCAGCCTGCTGGCAGGTATCACCTTGACTTGGCGCGAGTCGGCAGAGTTATGGTAGCTTTTTTCTGCAGGGACGCGTTTCGAATCGAAATCGCCTCCTCTCGGGTCTCGACTTTCTGCCGCGTCGAATTTCGATAGCTCGGAAGACAGAAACAGAGAGACAGAGAGACAGAGAGACGGAGGACAGACAGAGAGAGAGAGAGAGAGAGACAGAGACAGAGACAGAGATACAGAGAGAGAGAGAGAGAGAGAGAGAGAGAACGTGGCCCGAGAGCGATTAGCAAGGTCCTCGGTGCCTCTACGACGGAATTCCACTGTCGGCTGTCGAGTAACGTTGACTAAAATTAGAAAGTATCATCGAGGAGTACTTGTACCGCGAAAAATCTATTTTCGAATGTATATATTGGGTAATGCAGCGCGCAATACGTTACGAAGTGACGGTTCCAGGAAATTTACTTTCGACGATGGGAGATCAGTGGCCCCTCATTGGGTCATGCAAATTTAGACCGAGTGAACGTCTATTCTCGAATGCGTAGCCCAGGCCCAGAGCGAAAGAGAGAGAAAGAGAGGCAGAGAAAGAGGATCTACACGCGATTGAAACCCTGTGTGCCTCTCTACCGCGACAATAGGGCTGAATTAGCACCACTTTGCGCTCTTCCAACAACCAAACAAGTGGCTCCACTGGCCGGGTCTCGACAAAAATCCATCCGTTTCTCTCGGAATTGGTTTATCAACAATTGCCTTGGAATAGAAAGGGCACGAGTAGACGATGCAACGAGGCGGAAATTGTCGCGGAATATCGCTCCGACCACCGTGAATCGTGTCGTGAATTCGGCTACCGTGGTCTTGCGTATTCGTCTGCTCCAAGAGTCTCTTAGTCAGTAGACTGTAACGCAATGTCCTGTTTTCGAGGAGCGGAGAATTAAACCGATTGGACGATTACATCAAACGCGTGCATATTTTTATTCTCTCTCCTGTATCGTATTCGTACCTTGTCCTGTGACGAAGAACGTACTTTGACGATGCGTTGTAAAATAGTCTCTTCGCGAAGGTTCTCAAATTGTCGATCCGAACAAGAAAAAAAAAAGAAAAAAAAAAGGAATGAAAAGAAAATGGTCATAAATTCAAGCAATAACGCGTAAGAGACGTCGGTGGTACCAGAATTATACGTTGAAATCGTTGTCATAAAGATAATCGCCTCCTCCACGTCGGTACTGTTCGCGCTATTAATCTCATGGGAATCGTTAACGCGGAGAAGTAGCAGAAGAAGAGGATATTAACGCGAAGATGAACGAAGCTCGTTGTTGCGGGGAACATGCGCGTACCGAAATCGGGTCATCCGGCTCTCTAGCTCGATTTTACTATTTTCGACCGCTGCATTACCACTTCCGAGACGAGACAATTATTCGGCCGGGGATCTAGAGGATCTAGGATAGCTGGTCGCGTGTCTTCCACGAAGCCAAGTTCTCGTATTCCTCTACCTCGTGTTGTGGTTTCGCTTTGTACGAGAGGCTCTTAACTGCTTCATTGTGAACGGCATAAAGCGTAAACAGTCGTTAGAAGCTTTAACCTCGAGAGTCGAATAGCGGAAATACCGGTGAATCTGCGTTTCCTGTCGTAGCTTTCTACGCAGGAAGGAGCGCTCGTCGTCGTTCCGTTATGACGAATTTCGGCGAATATTTCCTCGCGAAAAGATCATGACGATAGCGAGCGACTGTTCGACTTTTACGATCTGCTCGCAGCGATCCGCTGGCCGACGAAAAAGTTCTTGCGTCATCTCTTTATCGCTCTTCTCGAATGATTCATGTATGCTGCTTGTTTCGCAGCGACTCGTGCCCGAAAGCTTACGAGATCGCGCGACCACTCGAACGTTCCAAGTAGATCCGAGCTCTACGTTCGGATCGCGTTCGGTCTAGTTTTCGCTTCTTGCGAGTTTCAGTTAGACGTCCTTTCATCGCCGAAGCAACTCGCACGATAAAACGTACAAAAACTTTCGAGACGTGGAATATTCTAAGACGTAAACTCTATCGATCGTAGTTGGCGTTTGTCGTTTGACGCATAGAAGCGCGAGTTCATCGGAATTCCCTCGCGGAATCGTTTCAGCTGGAACGATAGTTTTCAAGCAGCGATGTATAATGCATCGCGCGCATCCCGCCCGATCCGCGCGCTGAATCGCGATTTTTCATTTAACACCCGTGTTCTCACGAATCGACGACGCGACAAACAGCCTCTTCGCGTTCTCCGGGCGTTCGTTTGTCGTCGTGGCAGACCGATTCGATTCTCGTAGCGAAAGGAATGAGAGTGGCTGTTGGTGCTGCCGCGGTTCGACGAATTGGTTCGGCCGTTCTAGCATGGGCGAGGCCTAGAACGCGCGTGCACCAACACATTTCTCACTCTCTTTAAGCGTGTTGACTGCATTCACACGCTTTTTTTGCGTGCACACAAACCGGTAGCTTAAAGCCCATACTGGTCACACGTGTCTACATACTGCGGTACACACTTGTACCGGGTGTTTGTCAAGAAAATATTCGTTTGTTCTTGAACTAGATTCGGAGTAGAAAATTGGCGCGATTATGTTCGCTCGCGTAGGGGAACTTTGCCTTTTAATTTTGTTCGCGAACGATTTTTATCGGTAGAGCGGATGTGATTTATTTATGTACGATTATTCACATTTTTTTTTCTTTCTTCTTGCTTTGAAAACGTTTAACTTTGACACGGAAGTACACGATGAAAGGAAATACGAATGATATGAAAGCGACGAAAAAACAAATAACGAGATACTTTCTCTCGTTAGCTAACGAAACTCAAGCGGCTATTCTTTTTCTTCGGTCCGTTGTCGGTGATTTTTGTTAAAAGACGTGGATCTTAGTCTTCTCGCTGCTGATGCTTGATTTCGACGAAGGCGGGAGGATATCGAAAATAGAAATTTTCTCTATTCGGCAAAGTTCGAGTGGAAACGAACGGAACTCGGCGATGGTTCGACCGAATGCGTCCTACCCCCGGTGAGCGACGCGTGTCAGTGGTGGGGGCGACCTATCTGGATGTCGCTACCCTCTCTGCGATTTTTGTCGAACGTCGTGTACAGAATTATAGGAGATCTTGGCAATTTCGTACTCGCCAGGGAAATGTTTACCATCTGTACGTATATTATCGATTTCTTTTTGCCAATTTTATCGCGCGGTTATTTACGCTTTACGGCCGAACGATTTATTTGAATCCATCGAGAGAAAACAGCTTACGTAACGCCCAGTTCCTTAATTCTTTCCGCCAGCTGTAATTTTTCAGTCAGGCGGATTCGAACGGTCGGTTTATTTAATTAATCGTCGAGTAAAATTTCCTTCCAATAAACGCAGTTTAAGTAAATTAAAGCGACTTTGCTGTAGCCTACGCGTACCATAAAACATTGCCCCATCGCGCGTATGTATATTTTATAAATTGCGACAACAAACCGTTGGTCGAGTATTCAATTTCAGAAGATCGATCTTCGATTTGGAACGTTAATTCTTTAATTAGATACCATGGAATACCTGTGAGACCGAGTCTCGAATTCTTTAGGCTTGGGCGATCTATTCGAAGCAAGCGTATCTCTCCGTGTACTACGCAAGTACTTACATTCTTCTCCGTGCCACCACTGTGTCGAGCTATATATACATGGTATGTCCTTCGTTCTCCCGGTTGCATGACAATCATACCTCTCGATCCATTATTGGCAGCCGTTATTGGGTAACGATGTTTTGACTAGCGCGTGTACGTTCAATAGGTTCGTCGATATAAATTCCAATAAAATAAATATCATTGATAAAATTAACAAGGTGCAAAGGTATTTTTGACGTTCGATCGTCGAAACGATTTGTCGATTCGCTTTGTTAAGAGTAGATCCCCCCCCCCCCACGTTGAAGAACTCTTATAAAACAATCGCAGACACGCGCACAGCCCTCGATCATCCGTCGCGGCCACTTTCTTCCAACCGGAGCTCCTCCTAACCGGTAATTGACCAATGATGTAATTCTTCGAATTGAAAAAATTAGCCTCGTTGCCGCGTGCCTCGAAAATCATTTGCAGACTAAGAACCGTCGTTTAAGATAGATCGTTTCGTTACATAGTTGGAAACAGCGTTCACTTTGAACAGCGACGTCCGAGTCGATTCCGATTCGCGCGCCTATCTCGAGATTATTACTTTTCGGGTTACGTTTATTCCCTTTTTTTCTTCTTCCTTTCAAGCAAATTTAGTTATCGCTGGGCCGTGGATATTTGCGCAAATTTATATGTCTACGAACGGCGGATAAGTAGAAAGTTTCGGTCGTTAAACGTTAGAGAACGAATGCTCCGCTTTCCACGCTTTATACAGTTTTAAACGTGGTTGGGTAAAAACGCGCGTTTGCGTTTTCCACGATGGCGTAATAATCCGCGCGTGGTATTTTAAAATTCGCTCAACTTTTCGCTTTATCGCTGTGAAATAAAATAAAAGAAACTCGACGTTCGTGAACCGCGGATTATCTCTCGCCGTTGCTGGTAGTCGGCGATGACACAATCGGTGCGAAATTCTTGCGTCACGTCGTCGAGCAGAAACTGTATCGCGGAAATTCTAATCGAGTTCAAATTGGCAATCGAGTTTGAGGCGGCGATCGTACCACGATCGATGATTTTTCTGCACGTCTCAAGCTGGCCATGCTTGTCGTTCGTAACGCGGGAGAAATTAATCGGCGCGTTGCATCGATCGGCTCCTCCTGCTCGTGGCCACTCGAAATAGTCCGCTCTCTTCCGCCTCGACAGAATGGCCTGGCTTGTGATCGATGTAACGACGCTCATTGTCCCGTAATGAGTCTGGGAGGGACAGGATGCTCGTGTACGCGTATTTTCAACAGACACACGCACGAATCGACGTATGGAACGTACAGTTCGATAGACGCGAAACGTTCGATTGCCGTTAAGCGGAGAAACTTTGATCGATTCCGACTCGTACCGATATTTCCCATTTATTACTTTGCAAGTGGCGTTTAGATATTACCGTTCCACGTGGCAGATACGCAGATAGACGGTACTGACGCGGATATTATCGTTCGGTTTGAATTATCGGAAACATTGTATTTCTCGAGCGAATGCAGTTTCGATAGGGGCGAAAAGTCTTTACCATCGACTCTTTTCTCTTACCGCTGGCAAATGAAATATCCGATACTCGACGATGATTTCACGCGCATCGAGTAATCTTTGCTGTAATTCGACGGCGTAGAACGTACACACGAAAATTTGTCGAGCTAGTAGATTTATACGGCGAGCCGATGTTTTGTAAATGAAACATTCGCGAACGCATAGCGTGCGTTTAAAGAAAGAAAGAAAGAGAAAAGCGTATTATCAACTCGCAGCATCGACGCGTCGTTGTTCGAGCACGACCGGTCTCAAATCGTCCATCGGAACGACTCGCCTTGCGATCGAATACCGATTCGGGCTCGATCGTGGACGACTCGTGGGACAGAGAAATATCGTCTATCGGTATTGGTAATGGGTTCGGTAACAGGTTCGACCGCGTTGAACATGACAAAGAGGCGTTTGCTTTTGTGAGTCGTGCTCGTTTAAACGAAGGACGGATGATAAAGCGGAATCCGATTAAGCTTAATGGAGAGGGATTTAATCAAAAGACGGTGAAGATGGGGGAGGGGGTAGAGAAGGAGTCGCGGATATTCAGCATGAAGAACGAAAGTTTGCGAGGCAATTAGAGGCAATTTCCGGTCGGCAGGGGCTCGAGTGATTCGCGCGGTGGAAACATTCGCGATCCTCGGTCGTTTTTCTCTCGAGCACCGTTCGCGAAGCGTACGAAGCGACAAAGAAGGAGATAGAATGAGAAGGAAAGAGGGAAGGGGAGAGACAGAGACAGAGACAGAGAGAGAGAGAGAGAGAGAGAGAGGGCAGAGGCAGAGGCAGAGGCAGAGACAGGCTGTTTCTGTTTGAACCCTTTGCTCGAACGACTTGTAATTTTGTTGCTGTCCGGTCGGCGAGTGATACATTAAAAAAAGCAGCAGGCTCGATCGTTAGCCTAATATTAACATCCATAAAGCGCAATCGCGTGTAGCGCGAGACGCGTGAGCCCTCGTACGTCTGGTTCGTATCAAATGTTTAATTACAATATAAAGCGGCGAGCGAGCGGTTGCGGTTGCCGGTGCTGCGAGGCATTTACTTTTGGCCGAATAAGGCCGGTTTTATAAGCCGTTGCAACGGGGGATGCTCGCTGCGTACTCGTATTTCGCGCCAATTTATAATCTTGCTCGCTCCGATGTCTTCGTATCGCCACGGCGAAAAGAGGAGGGAGAGAGAGAGAGAGAGAGAGAGAGAGAGAGGAACGTTCCGAGGCGAAACGCACGAAGGCTGCGAGAGAATCGAAAAGAAGCGAAGGCGGAGGGTGTCGAAAACGAAGCAAACGAAGCAAACGAAGCAGGGTCGGTCGTTGGCGATCGAACGGGATACAACGCGAGATGGAAGGGAGAAAATGGACAGAGACAGACCGGTATAATTACGCAATTTAGATTCAGTTTTACGATTCCGGTTTGACTTTATTAAAAGCGAGAGTGGGCGTATACGCGAATTCGCCCTTTCTCCGATCGAGAGTAATCTCGCTACCTTGCCGGTCGTGAAAGAACTTGGTCACAGAGATAACGCGCTTCTCGTTTAAACGAGCATCGCTCTTCCACCTTCCGCCATCACTCGATGAGAATCGTCCTCGATACGAGAGAGACTCGTAACGCTAGCAGCGAACGCGTATCCTCCCCCGTCGGTTTTCTCTTCTTTAGTCGCGTTTTCATCCACCGATCTATTAGCCGAGGAAAAACGCTCGTGAATGGTCGCAGAACTCGCAGATTTTCTTCTTCTCCCGCTTCTCTCTCGCTTCGAGCGTTCTACCGTCGAAGAAGCTCGATCTTATCGCCGGACGTTATCCCGGTACGTATCGTCGTTTAAACGTATCGTAATTTCCGAAGGAAACGGCTTACGCAACGGAAAGGAACAGTGCGACGATCGTTAAGAACGCGGTTGTACGCATGCTCGGGCTGGAGCGCAAAGTCGCGAAGAATGTGCGACCTGGGCGAAACGAACGCGCCGAATTCCTGAACGAGGCGCGCGCCAGCCACGTTACGCTGGAAAAAGAATCGGCGATATGATTAACGGTACGCTCGGCGTGGTGCTCGTCGACTACCGGATTCTTCCGAATCATACCGATCGTATCAACGATCCTGGGTGATCGCACGCTCCTCGCCGGATCGTCCGACTCTGCCCGATTCTGCTTGAACCGTCGATTATTCGGTCGAGAAGAAAGAATCTCGCTCGCGTCGCTTGCCCCGCGTTCAGCGGCTGCTCCTCTCCTCGTGGAAGCCATTCCGAGAACGACGATTAGAAAAGATCGGCGTCGGGTGTAAGCTTGGCTGCCGTAAACCGAGATTAAATTGCATTGTCCGACCCGTTACTGTGCCAGCGATAATTGCCACGCCGGCGTAAGGTTACCGACGAGGTCGCGGGTTAAGCACAGTGGGCAGCCACGAACTCGTGCAACACGTTACAATTTTCGTTTGCCCGGCCCCGATCGATCGATACTCTCGCGGTTATCATCGTCCCGTCCGGCTATATATGGCTCGATTTAAACTTCCATTAAACTCGTTGGCTTTGTTGGAATTCATCGAAGGCGTGGATCGAAGCGAAAACGTATAGGTAGATGGAATATAGTCGTACTTCGCAGAGCCACGCGTGGTTATTACCTACTACCAGACTGCGCTCGGCCGCGCGATTCCTCGGATCATTGGATATCCGAGTCGATCTGGTAATTTCGTTGCGTCGATCGCGGAGTTTTTAATTTCCGGAGAATTCGGAGAATTCGCGACAGTGCAGGCGGTTGAAATTTTTCTCGCGACGTTTCCGACCGTCGAACGAGTTCTCCGGCTTTTACTTTCAGGCGCGTGCAACGTGGAAGACGTTTGGACGCGCGTTCCCACCTCGCCCCGAAATTTCTAGTCGTATCGTCCATCCGCGATCTCTATTCTATCGATCCGTCGATGTTATCGAAACGATCGTATCTGCGAATGGGGATCGTTAAATGTAAATTACGATAGGAGACGTAAATCGATAGCGGAAGAAGCTAGAGGATTCTTGCGGCGACTGTTTATCGTTGCTACACGTTTATCGACCATCTGCCGTGTCTGATTGCAGCTACCTGGTGCGTCTCCCGGAGCTATTTCGTCCGTGGTCGCTCCCGTGCTATTGAAGTATCGGGTCTGCAGGCCTCGGCTGTTGCTCGCTGGCTCCAGAGCAGAGATCGATCCTGCCGCCGATGTTGCTCTGTTGCACGGAGAAGTTTTGCTGATCGAGGACTCCGCGAGACAGTACGATCCGATAGGAGGTGAGTTGGCACCGCTTCGATCCGACTTTATTCGCCGAGAAGCTATACTTGCTCGTGACGCTATCGTCGTCACTCGCGCGTACGTCGATACGCGAAGCTTCTCCGCAGCTGCTAGACTCTAACCGGCGAATTAGCGGACGCGATCGTCGAATGTTTTGTTTCTTTGCGTTGCAGATACGGACAGACGATACAGAGCTACGGAGAAGCTTCTCCATGCCGAGGACGAGTACCACGAAGCTCTGTGCAGCGCGAAGGAGCTGTACGCACGGCCGCTGGCGCGAAACTATCCCGAATTTCACGATGTTATCTTTCAGCCGCTCGCCGATCTCTCGGTGGTCACTTCCGAACATTGTCAAAGGGTGAGTGCGATCGAAAGAATCTCGGATCGAAGTCGCCAACGTCCTTGGAGAACGACGCGCGCCGGTTCTCCGCGCGGACGATGGTAGAGCTCTTCTTATCGACCGATTTCTCACCTAATCGCAAGACCGACCGAAACTCTCGGTTAAGAGATGGCGACACTCGAATCGAGCCGCGTCGTTCAAGTTCGCGCGGCACCTGTTACTTCCACCACGTTGCGCCTTTCTCCCGGCGTGTCGCAATTACGCTCTACTCTCCGATCCGCGCAACCTTTCGCGAAAGGCAATTCCTGACGGCGCGTGTCTCTCCTTCGAATCGTCTTTCGCCTAAAAGAGAAAAACAAGAAAAAAAGAAAATCCTCCTCCTCCTCCTCCTCCTCCTCCTCCTCCTGCGCGAGGATGTAGGTTCGATGTCGCGCACGAACGTTTCTTTCTCGTCGGTTTTGCCTTCTCTGTACTCCGATATCGATTCGTCTTTGAACCGCGAAACCGGGCTTTCAACGTGGGAAGAAACTCTCCAGTACGATGAAAGTACGATTCTACACGGTACGAAAGATGCGCACGCTCGGTCGAAATTCCACTCGAACAGCCCTCGTTAGAATTCAATGCGCAGTTAGTTAGCTCCGCGAGCCTCGTGCGTTTCTTATACAACAATGTAAACACCTACCGAGAGTAGCCAGGAGGCAGAACTCGCAGCTTACTTCGGCGCGCAGACCAGTCCCTCTGGATCGGTCGGAAGAAAGCGTATAAAGAGAGAGAGAGGGAGAGAGAGAGAGAGAGAGAGAGGTTGGTCGGGCGGGCGAACGAGGTGTTTTCACTAAAAACAGCGTGGAAAATACGGTGGTCGGACAGAGCGGATACTGATAAGGCGATCGTGCCCGAGGCTGCACGGAGCTTGGCCACTCTGGATGGCCAACGGTGGACGTGTTTTCTTAGGGCTGACGATAAAGAGGATGGCTGTCCTTCGGATGTAAACACAAAGCCACGCCGGCGGAGCTGGTTAACGAGTCGGGATGAGCGATGACGGTGGTTAGCATCCTCATAAATATTGACTTTTACAAGACGCGGCGAGAGTTCGCGAGGATGCAACGGCGTCGTAAAGTGAAAAAGCCTGTCTTCGCGCCGGCGAAAGATCGTTCCGCGGGATTCGAGCGAAACCGACTCGCCGAGGAAACGCCTACCTTCTTTATTCCGCGCGCCGAGACGCCGATGGTCATCGATAACAAAGTTGCCGCGCAAAAACCCGTGCAAACGTAGGCTCGGTTCCCGACGGATCTGGCGCAGAGACCGAGACACCGATCTTTTTCCCGCGAAACGATTATTACGATCGACCCGTGGATTAATTATAGCAGGCACGCACGGCCTCTCTTTCGAGTTCCTCGCTCGGTCGTTGCGAAACGTATTTTCGAGAACGCCTTTGGTCATGGAATATCGCTGGATCTGCTCGCAACTTGTGCAACGCGACCACGTACGCGGTGTCCGAGGAGAAGCGAACGATACGCGAAGAAACGACGCGAGCAACGCGCGACGCGAGTGACGCGAAACGTCTAGGATGGAACGGCGACGATCGTCGGAGCACGCCGGACGGATTTACGTTCGCGGAAACGGCGTTTCGTCGTTGGAACGTGTCGTTCGACGGTCCGAACGTCTCCTCCTACGACACCGTGTATCGCTTTTTCGTTTTGCTTTTCGCCGTTGCTCTCGAACCGCGCCGACCAAAGACAATTTTCCGTGTGTTAGATTTACGGCAAGGCGATAGATAGCCATTCGCGGCTTTCCTTTTGTAATTCGCCAGTCTCTCTCGGAATGACTCATCCGAGCGATTTGACCCGATCCGTCGATGGAATCCGACGCTTTGTCATAGGGTTACGCGAAAGGAGAGACGGCGTTTGCAAACGTCAGCCGTCCTACGTACGTCTTATACGTACGTACACGAAACTGGTCGAGGTTGATCGGAGATGGCGAGGATGACGCAAAACCTCGGGCAGGACCGAAGGTTAATTAATGGAAACGCTTCGAATCGCAGGCAGTTTGCGAAGCGGCGCACGAACCCGGCAGTTCTCTTCCCTGTACCCTTTTTATTCCGGGCTCGTTGTCGCCGGTCGGCTGTTGGCGCGATCTCCGCTGCCACGGAGCAATTTCACTTTGGAAGCACCTCGGGGCCAGAGCGCGGGCAATTAGAAGCAATCGCGCACCTGGAAGGCGAGGGAGACTCGTTCCATCCTTCTTCCTCCTCCTCGTCCACGCTCCCTTCTTCTTCTTCCTCCGTTTTTCTCTCTTCGCGGAGAACGCCGAGGGACTTACTCTCGTACGTTTATTTGCTCCGAGGATTCTTCGAGTTCTGGGCGTCCTGTGGCTAGCGATGGGCGTTCGAATCTCAGCCTCGAGGTTTTTCAAGACTCGCGGAATACGAGGATCACGGAGGAAAAACGCGATACGTACGTACGTGTTTTAACGTCGCTTCGTCGTTAAACCGACGCGAAATATCTACGAACGGAAAGTTCGTATCGCGATACGAAAGACGAGCGAACGATTTCTCTCGAGATCCCGAAGGGACGGAGAAACGCTCGTTTCTTTCCAAAAGCCGAAACACCGAGACGATCCGACGAATCTTCCGATCGCTTGCCCGTAGAAAATAGCGGTCGTCCTCTGGCTTCGTACGTACACGGATCCAGCCTCTTCTGCCTCTGCCTGTTCGCTTCCTCGACAGACCTCGCAGGATTCCACGAAAAGTAACGTCCCTAACGACCGATACGTCGTTCGTCCTCTTCTGTATCGTTTCATCGTCATCCGGAGCGGCGTCTCTCCCTTCGGCAATTGAGCGTAGAATTTCGAGAAGGACGGATGTAAAGTCCGGCGCGGTCTTTTTGGTCCAATCTCGCTCCGTTGCTCTTTAGGCCTCTTCCTTCTTTCTTCGTTTCCCTGGGACGTTCTCTACTCGCTACGACCGTAAATTACGTTTTTGCGGCAGAGCAACGCGCCACGGTAACCGCGGTCATGGCGGCGGCTCAGGAGTAGCTGCATCGCGATGCGCACGTGCACCTGCGCTCGTTGCCCCGGCCACTGGCAATGCGACAACCAACGCCCTGCTATCTCTTGCTTCTACCCCCTCGTATCTCGCGTCGTTCCTTCTTCTTTACGAATCTGCCGGTTTACGGAAGAGGATACAACGATCGAACGTTGGCTCGCCACCAGCTTTCTCGATCTCGCAAAGCGCAAAGTGATACGCGCGAGGAATAAAAAATCGCAGGGCAACTTGGAGCGAATAACATCTACGATCTTCTTGTCTGTCCGCGTACCGGACCGGGTCGATCGGCGCAGCCTATCTCCGCAGCGTATCGATTCTCGTTGCCATTCGGTAATTAGAAATTGAAGAAAACGAGATCGGGATAAGCGGAACGATCGGAAGAGGAGAATGGAAGAAGAAGAAGAAGAAGAAGAAGAAGAAGAAGAAGAAGACGACGCGAGGAAGAAAGTGGAGATTTATTTGGTCTACTTGGCTCGTAGGAATAAAACGCGGAATGCAGCGGAAAAGAAATTACTCGCGCGTGAATCTGGTGGACACGGGCGATAATAAACGACAGACGAACGTCGTTTTTCGTCGTATCGTGCCGATCATCGTTATCCGTGTCCGTATTCGTCGCGGTAATATTCATGCAGCTGCAGGTCGACGCTTTTTCGCGGCAATGTGAAAGCACCGTCCGAAGCCGATGATCTCGCGAATATCAGCTTTCTTGCGACTCGTTCTTTCCAAAAGATTCCGACGCTGAATTTTCTGGAACGCGATCGTTCGTTCGTTCGTTGGTTCGTTGGTTGGTTCGTTGGTTGGTTCGTTGGTTGGTTGGTTGGTTCGTTCGTTGGTCGCGCGACGCCTTCTTCGACGAAGGACCTTGGGTCGCTTTTCAAATCCGCGGAAACGAAACGTTACGCCTAGAGCGGGCAAACACCGTTCGTTGCCGATCCTCCGTGACCGAATTCCGCGATTCTTCGGCCAACTCCTCGACCCATAGATGTTAATCAGACCGTGTAAACGTACTTACGGATCGAGTTTCGGCCAACGATCCCCTGCTGTACTCGCCGATAATCAACGCGCTTGCTTGAAAAGTAAATGTACACGGAGCCGTTTCTTTACGCTCGTTGCCGGTCGGCTAACGAGTAAGTAGCAGTTCGAGTCTGCGGTTAACAGTCCTTCTCTAATCTCGAGACGGAGCAGCACGAGCCGGATATTGTTCGTAATCCAGTTTGATGGTTATGGATGTTAATTACACCGTAGATGCCGTAATCGTGCCACGGACGAAGAGGAAAAACACCGGCCGATATGTACATTGTCGGAGAAAAGGGAAAAATTTATCGTTACGCGCGAGTCGCGACGACCGTGCTCGTCGACCATCCTGTACTCTCTGCGACCGATCCTCTTTTCGAAATTTCACGAGTTATAGCACCATCGACGAGTACTTTGCCGTATTAACGAGCCTGCTAACGAAAGGGACGAGCCATCTCGTTATCCTATCCGACCAAAGTACAGCTCGTAACTCCTCTATTTACCAATATCGCTCGGTTGGTAAATCATCGCGCGAGATAGCTGCTCTGGTAGAAAATTGAAAAGGTGGCGCGTTGCGGTGGCTCGCGAGTCCCGAGTGGAAAGGCTGGAAAGGCTGGAAAGGCTGGAAAGGCTGGAAAAGTCGAAACGGACGAGAAGGAAGTTGGAAGAATGCCGCGAAATTAATTAGCCGCTGCGCGATCATCCGGCAGCGTATACATTATCGCGGCGAAACGAAAGAGTTCTCGAATACCGACGCTTAAGTCGAGTTCCTCTTTACCACCTCGCTCATCGACCGATGAACCAGTCCGTAATAGCGGACGAGCTCCGGCAGACGTAATTTTATTCGCATTAGGGCATCGTTCGGCATCGTTCTATCGTCCTTCTTCCTTCGTAGGCTCTTTCCCCTTCTGTCCCCTTTTCGTTTTCCTGGCTCGCGGAAAAAGGGCACACGCCGGTAGAAAGTAGAGCAGCGGCCACGGAAAAAATGTGCCGCTCGGCCCGGAGCACGCGCGGGTTAACGAGAGAAAAAAGAGGAGAGACGAACGCGTCGCAGGAAAGTGGACGAACGTGGTGGTATTTTGTCGGGAAAGTAGACTGCCGGGATAGCGGATGGCCGAGAACGGTTTCCATTTCATCGGCAAGGGTCTTATACGACGCGGTCCAGTTTAACCCTTTGCGCTCGAGAGGCGACTGTCGGTGTCACCACGACGTTCCGCGTGGCAACTCGAGCGGAGAGCGACAGTCACCAGTCCCCGTTTATGCTAGATTTCCATGTCTCTCCAACTTACGAGAGCGCGGTATTGCTTCGTGAATAGACACCTTGGCTCTTTGTATCGTTCGTTAAGAAGCGCGAAGCGTTACGCAGTTGTAAGACGCAGTTACGAATTACGTCGATCGTTACGTACATTTGCGTTACCCGCGAGACGCTCGTCACACACGCGCACAACCGTCGTCTCGAGTTGCTGCTCCGCCCGACTCGAAAGGTCATCGAGCGCGAAGGGCCAATTCTCGCGACATTTTTCTAGCCGCCTTCCATCCCCGATTCGCCAACGCGTATCGTTGTCCGTTGAATATTTTGTTGGTGAATATTTCGTGGTACCGCGATCAGGTACCGCGATGTTGTTCCCGGATGTGTCAACAATTTGCACGGTTATAGTGCGAATCGTTATACACGGAGGACAGATATAGAGCGAAAGTTTAAAAGAAAACGCGTCAGTTCATTTCTCGCCAATTCGTGTTATCATACGCGAGAGTCTCGTCAATGTTCCGCTGAGCGAAGAAGAAAGAGAAGTTCGCGCGGAAAGTAACTTCGCGTTGCGAAAGAAGCGGCGATCGCTTCGCCAAATAGCCATTCGTCACGAATGTTAAACCGACTTGGCAAGCTTAATACGCGCCATTCGACCTTCCCATCCGCGTCTTCCGGGAACTTGTCTTCTCCGACAAAGGAATTCCACGGTCGGATTATGTGTAACGCTGGTCCGTGCGATGACGCGCGAGCTTTTAGCGCGAGGATAAGCGGGAAGCCAGGCGTTCGAACGAGGAATCGAAAGAAACGACGAGCCGAGAGAAATAAAAAGTTTATCTACGCGTAGGGCTTCGTCAGCTCCGGGCTTCGCCTTTTGGCAGCGACGTTTATTTCCGAGGCACCTCTCGGGGGCGTCGAGTAGCCGTTGAACGAGAGACGACGCGATAATAGCAGGAAACGATAAATATACGGATGCGGAATTTCGATCGTTTCGATGGCGTCGCTAATGGGACCAGTTCCGCTTATCGATCTCTAATTTCTTCTCACCTTGTGTCGAATATCTTTCGTTCGTGTCCTTGGCGGCAAGAAGCTACCCAAATTAACAACGTAGCTTCGAAAATTAATCGTCGTCGGTATATCCGAGTTTGAAAACTAGCTTCGTTCGTCTCCTTTCTTCCTTTTGCCGCGGCGATCTCCTCGATCTTGGCCACGATCGAAAACACACTGCGCAAGTTGTTATAAACTCTTCGGTCGTGTTGCGTGCGCGATGGAAGAAGGCGGTTTTCGAATGGAAATCGAGAGAAAGAATACGAGGACGATGCTCTTGTCCGGTGGCGGTGGCTGCATCGATCAAACCGATGCTTGCCGACACCCTAGAAAATCGCGAATCGTTCTCACCGCTGCGCGGCTTTTATCTCAGACAGGAGAAAGTGCGTCGCGCGGCGGGTTTGTTGATCGTGCGCGCGAACCCAGCACACGTTGCCTCCGTTCGCAAAACGGTTTCGCCTTCGCGCGTCGGGTTGTTTGGCGGGCGATGAGATTCGACGTCCGTATTGCGTCAAACTCGGCCATTACCGAAGAATAAGTTCGTTAACGATTTCTATCGTTGGCTCTTGCCGATCGAACAAACGGGGTTGGCTCGCGTAACCAAGCCGAGAGAAATTAAGCATCGCGATCCCAGAGACTCGTTAATCGATCGCTCGGAGAACAAAGGTGCGACCGGTGGGAGTTACGATCGTAGCCGGTCCGAATCGACGTTGATCGTGACGGATCGATAAATTTTCATCGGTATCCGTGCCGTCCCGTAACTCCTAATAATCCAATCGTCGTTGGAATTCCAGTTGTTCCCTTTTCACGGCGTTACGTATCACAGTTGAATGGGTATCGCGAGAGAAACGTACGCCGCTCTGACTCGCAATGCAATTCGCGTAGGAAAAGATTCATCTGTGCCAAATAATATATATATATATATATTATTATATGTATGTATGTATGTATGTACGTACGTACGTTAAAGGTACACGAGGAATTCGCTTGCGCTTCGATGATTTTATTCCTCTGCTGGAGCCATTCGTTTCTTTACGACATCGAAACGATGATCGAAGAGGAACATCAAAGGTAATAATAACGTATCTTGGATAACCATTGGTTGAGCGTACGCAGCAGTTAACGGTAGGCAAGAGAAAGAAGGATTTTCAAGCGCGAATATGCTTTCTCCGCGCAATCGACGCGCGGTCAACGCTCTCGTTACCGACGAAGAGGAACGCGTGTACAGGAGCGTTGTTGTTAACCCGGCGATGAAAGAACAAAGAGATTTACGCGCGGCCCACGTGGCTAGGTCCGCCTCCGGTGGTTCGGCTCGCTGCGGCCGAAAATGTCGTCCACGCGCCGGTAAGGGAACGATACACGCGCGTGAAACGCGTTCCTTGCGGCAGTTACGCCAACGAACCGGCCGCGTGACAGAAGTGGAACGTATTCTCGAAAAATCGCGGGAAAAACAGAGGAGCTCGTCGTAAATCGTCGGTCTCCGGTTGCTCCTTTTTGCCGGTTTGTCATTAATTCGCGATTAATTTGAGGAAACTGGGACAACGCGAAACGAGTTTCACGCGTGGCTCTTTCGAGTCCTCCAACTCGTGCCAGTGTCGATAAACGAAGAGCAAAAGCCGAGCCGTTGGAGCGCGCGACTCGGGAAAACGCGACCGAAACGAGACCGAAGGAGCTGCGAGCCGGAACGATTTAAACACTTGGTCGAAATTAGAACGACTCTAAAGATTCTCTCTCGCGCTTTCGTAGGATGGGACGAGATGCTGACGAACGCGGCGGCAAACACGTAGCATCCGACACGCGTCGCTTTAACGAAGAAACTGGTCAGTTCGGTTGATCACGAACGTAACGTCGAACAGGATCCGATCGCGTATCGATTATCGAGTATAATCGTAGATCGAGTACGTATAACGGTTGGCGCGTGCGTTTGTCAACGGTAAGAAACAAGAAGCGCGGCGATAAATGCAGGCGACGATCGACGGCGATCTAAAAGTTCCGCGTAATTTAATTACAAATTGTTTTCGTCGTTCCCCTCTATCGATACGTCTCGGAGAAAAAGCCTGTTTGCGATTTAAATGCAGCGAAGCGTGTAATTATTCGCGAGAGCCGGGGCGAAAATGCGATTCGGTCGTACCGGACGAAAAAGCTGATTTACATAAGCGAGATGGAAAAGCGTATTGACATCGCGGTCGGATGGACGCGACAAGAAGAAGCAGAGGGAGTAGGTAACTTCGTGCCACTCCGCAGGTGCACATCCCGTTTATCGATCTTCAATCTCGGCTCACGGGGTAAAAAATCTTTATAGAGAGACCGTCCGGACGACTATAAAATAATAATGGGTGGTTGAAACGCCCACGCGTAGTCCCTAATAACACGTGGTCTGGCCTGTTTTTTTGGGAACGCCCTCCGGAGTACTCATCCTCGAGAGCTCGTCCTGGATGGATAATACAGGCTCGAGGGGACGATCGCGGTCGCGCGACGTGTAATTAAAACCGCCTCCAAGAGGATGCGCGTCTTCTCCGCGCACGGTTCGCTCGCTCGCTCTCTCTCTCTCTCTCTCTTTCTCTCTCTCTCGAGACCGAAAGGAGAGGGGACCAGCGAAAAATTGGACACTCCGGAGACTCTGTAATATTCACCAGGCTCTCGAGATAATCGGTGATCGGCTACGATGATCTATCGCTATTCCACGAACCTAGATACCGAGGAATCCCCTCGTCCTCTTTGTCTCTGTCTCGCGACTGCCCGTGCATGGCAATCCGACGCGGCGGCGACCCACGGTAGCCGAGACAACGTCGTTCGGTTTCGTACCCTGTTGTAACGTCGGAAAGTAAAGTTGGATGTTGATGGAGAGAGAGAGAGAGAGAGGGGGGGGGAGAGGGGGGTTTAACGAGGAGGTTGCCGGCTATTTTCTTCTTTTTTTTTTTCTTTCACTTTATTAGTTTCTAAACCGATTTATAAAGTCTCTCTAGCCGGTAGAGCGCCTCATGAATATGAATAATTCATAATTAATCTAGGATTGGGTTTTCGAGAATAAGGCTCGGAAATGAATGGGTCACGGCGTATGCTCGGCCTCGCCGGCGCGTATAATGCGATGCATAAATGCATGGGCGCATGCACTGCGTGTGCGCTTAACATAGATACGTATCTGACAATAAGAAACACATCGACACGCCGACGCACCGTCACGCCGCGCCGTCGCCGACGTGACGATGCAACCGACGACCATACGTACGACGATGCCCCTTACAACCACACGCATCCCTTTTTTCAATTTACTCGGGCGGCAGTCGTCATCCCGCTGACGTTGCACCCTGCGCTCCGATCCTATACGTCCTTGTCGAAACTTTAACTCGACGAATGATACCGCGAAAATTCATCCTCCAGGTTCGAACGCATGCGCGTATCGCGCATCGATACCCCTTGATTTCCGATCTTGTTCGCCGGTTCGTTCGTTTATCTCGACGCGGTTTATCACCGATCGGTACGTACCGATCCAACGAGATTCTTCTTCGTAACGCGATAGTTGAACGACGACCGTGCTGGATCACCGAGATCCTCCCTCGCACGAATTCTATGATTTCGGGAATCAACGGAGAAACGTTTCCAAAAGACGAAGCGACTCCGAACGCCCGCGCGCCATATAAACGGCCTCGTCGCCTCATTTTAGATGCCTTATCGCGTACTTTATGACTCAGCGGGCAACAATTGTAGGCCGCCCTTTTAAGGTACGGATAACAGAAGGTTGACGACCGTTGCTTAAACTGGTAGTCGCACGTTTCTCTCGTTCGTATTCTCCGGAACGCGTGGCAGAGACGCACGAAACCACGTGGTTGCGCGCGTATCTACCAGCCACGTGTAACGCGTACTTGCTAAAATCGGCGATAGACGCGGATAAAGTCGAATAAAGTCGAATAAAGTCGGATAAAGGCTTCTCGATCGTTGGACGACGACGGTCTACGCGAAACGTAGCGATCAAAGCGCAACAAATTGCTCGTTAGCGAAGCTGCGTACAGAGGCGAGCAATTTTATTATGATTACACGGTGTCCGTGATAGATACGTATTCGTAGCTCGGAGGCAATTAGCCGTGTATCGTCGATAATCGCACGTCCTGGCACAGCGTGATCCGAAAGCAAGTCGAAACTATACGATAAATATTTTTATTCGATGTAACGGCGGGCCGTTTAAAGAAAGAGGAGGAAGAAAGAAGAAAAAAAAAGCGCAAATATCGTACCCACGGGTACCACCTGTCCGTCGGTCTTTATTTACGCGACTTTCTCTCGATTTTACGACCCCGCTGAAATTAACCATTAACGCGCCGATTAACATAACGTCGATACTGTTGCCGTACAAGCGTCTTGCCACTCGTACACGCCGCGCCGACCGGTCGTTTTCTCTTTACTTACTGTAATGGAAACGTATCTGGTAAGTGGATTCTCTCGTGACAATGTTACTCGTTAAAGAGTTAAGTGGGCGTCGGTTCGTACCTTTACAAGGTCCTCGCATCTGCGTGGTTGATCGATTCATCGAGCTTCGAGTCGCCGTTGCTGGAAAGCGGTCTCGAAGGAACACGCGAAAGTCGAGGCGTTCGTTTAAGAAGCGATTGGTCCGTGCGTAAAAGTCGGATTACGGACGGTTCGGGCATTTTGCTCGTCGATACGACTCGTCGGAAAAATGTTCTATCGGAAGAAAGTACCTGTTATAGATACGAGAGCCGATCGAAAGTGCCTGAAGGACCGCCGAGCTTGTTCGCGTGCCGATCGGGCATAACGCCGCGTTATAATTCAAGGAAACAAGCTCGTTTCGACGACGCGATTCGACCTCCGAGCCGTGGAACCACCGTCGAGACCGAAGCGGTAAATTTGAAAAATGTCTTCACCTTCTACTCGCTGCGTTTCTACTCGATCGTCGTTTCCTTCGTAAAGATCCGTAAAAGCAACGGGTTCCTCGATTCCGTTTGAAATCCAATCGCGCGTGGTCCGGATGCTCGCCTCAGTTTTTTGTCCGTCACCTAATTCTTCGTATTTTGCTACGAGAGAGCAAGGCCAGTTTGCTTTTTCTTCTCGGATATCGTTTCTTCGTCGTACGAAAAAGATCAATTGTCCGGTAAGGCTATCGAGCGGACGATGGAGAGAGGAGTATAAAAAAGGTAATCGAACGATCGGTCGAAACTCGCCCGTTGTATAAAACTGGCGTATGGCGCCCCTCGAGCTCCGCTCGTTCGGGCATTATGCTTCATGTATTATACATGGTCCCCGGTATCCCTTCCCATCCTCTCCTCGTATCTTGGTCATTGTATTTTAAGAGCCAATTCTACCATGGCCGTTTTGCTTTCTTTCAGATCCGCAGAGCGCTCGACAATTGGGATGGCGGTACCTTCAAATCGGGTGAGTGTACGCTTTCGTCTTTCGCCAGATTTCGTTCGAATACTCGAGCCGTGTAACGCGATAGAGCGAGAACGCCAAGCGTAACGCGAACGTTCCAAATAAACGTAAACCGCGTTGAATCGCGGTGTCCTCCACGGGGGTAGTCGGTCTATGGCGAGACCAAGTGGGATAATGGAGTCGGGCGAATGACGTAAAAAAGCCGAAGGATTCAATGGTAAATGATTGGCGAGATGCGCGAGTGTCGGTGGAGGGCTCTGTCCCGTGACGGCGAAGACCCCACCTGACGAGGAACGGCGGGGTGGAGAGAGAAAAAGATAGGAATCCTGAAACGGAAACAAGTTTCGTAGGTAAGGTAGCGAGATGATGTATCGCTGGGTCGAATCATTTCGAGGAAGATTTTGGACGCGAGCTTCTCGTTCACGGTTATTCCATCATCGCGGATAAATTTTGCATGGCTTCCCAGTGTGTCTCCTCGTGTAATTAACTTGCTCTCTCTCTCTCTCTCTCTCTATCTATCTCTATCTCTCTCTCTCTCTCTATCTCTCCCTCTCCCTCTCTCCTTCTCTCTTTCTCTCTTTCTTTCGCTCGCTCGCTCTCTTATGTTTTGTATCGTCGATCATCCTCTTAAAATGGGTCAACGAGCTCACGATTTAGCCTCTCCCGGGACGATCGGAACGAGCCGAGAGAGAATTTATCGAATTCGTCAAGCACAGTGGGTATACCGACTTCGATACGGTATCTAATTGCCTCGTTCGGTGTGTCCACCAGGTGACTTATTCCCTGGCTCGTTTTGGAATTCTTACTGGGAATACCTGGAGAGTTACGGCGAGGCCAGGAGGATTCTGGACGAGCTGAGAGCATCCGAGGACCCCCTACTGCACTTTCTTAGTCTTAGGCAAGCCGCGGCCAGGCATTCCCCATCCTCGTTGCTTCTTCTACCGGTAAGTTATTAATAGCTACATGAAATAGAGACACGATGTTTGCTTGTAAGCGATCGAATTATCCCGGCGATTAAGTCGAACCAGCTCGAGAGAAACAACACCTCGAGCAAACGTACGAGAATATAGATCCGTTAAAACACACCGATAGGTCGACACGAATATCGATAGGATCCTCGGCTCGAGGATGAAATATACGGTAGTTAGTTAGAGCTCGACCGGCTACACGGTTTTCACTTTTTACCGCGCTAATCCGCAAGGCGTCCAAGTATCCGCCGTTTCGTGTTACGCGTACAGCCAGTACCAGCGGAGATAGGCTTGCCGTAGAAAACTCTAAACTTCGATCGTCCGTATTTCGCGCGTTGTAAAAGAAAGAAAAACATTTCGGAATCTCGTTAGCGCCGCGATGGCGCTCGACCGTCGCGATCCAGCGGATCGATAACGCGCGAAACAAACCTGAAAATACAAAACGATGCTCGCGAAACGATCGAACGAACGAAGTGAGCGACGTTCGACGCGATTCGTGAAAGGCGTCCTGCGAGTACCGAAATCGGTACGTTTCGCGAGCCACCGTACGACGTTACGAGCACGGTGCTGATATACGCGGAGAATATTTGCAGCGAATCCTGCCGTGGATATCGTATAATTTATATATAATTAATCGCGCGGTCGTTAATTCTAACTACGATCGTTCGTGGGGAAAAGGAATCGGCGTTTTTCCGGCCGCAGCGCCTTTGACGAATTACGGCGAGGGCGTTTTCTCGCGTCCGAGAAATCGACCACGGTGATCGACCTTAACGATCTCGAGGCAATAACGAGAACCCCCTGTCTTTTTGCCGCTTCTCGAAGAACGACGAGAGATCGTGGTCGCGTTCGCGCGCAGTGAAAGTCCTATCACGCGGCTGGTGACGCAACGGTGTACAAGAACGTCATCTTCGGTTAACCTTTCGAGTTCCTGCCGCGTCCGCGGACAGACAAAGCCGTCGATGTTCCCGATCGGATCACCTAACCGATCAACGACAGCGTCCACGTACGTGTGCACCGACGTTCCGATAACTTTCGTCTCGACGATGGAACGCGTGACATCGTCCTGGTTAGGCTTACGCCGTCTATACCAGCACGGTCGAACCATTCGCGAGATCTAGGTTTTGGGTCGGTCGGTTTAGGGATTTTATACGTACGTGTTAGTAGCGGTTTGACGCGTATTCGGCGCAACGACCAAAGAAGAAGAAAATATCGTACGTCGAACAAACTTCTTACCTCACGACGAGCGGACGTTACATTCCGGAACACGTACTCCTTAACGCGCGCGATACGCAATTTCGCCGTACGTCGTTAACCTGTCAAACGCACTCTGTTCTCGAATAAATACGGATCGGCGAGAAATAGCTTACGAGGCAATTTAGCGAATCACCAGCGGTGAAAATTGCCCGATCTGGCCCAAATATCCCACTGACCCGACAAATAGCTCTGGCTTATCCTGCGTCGAGGTACGTACGTATGTATATCGCAGGAATAATTGCGAGAGGAGAATATGGTTTTTAATCGTTTTGTACACGGATCGTTTTGTACGCGGATCGTTTTGTACGCGGATCGTTTTAAGAAAGATGGAAAGCGACGCGCGTAAGTTAGCCAGCGTCGATGCGGGGCTGATTACAAAATGGAAAAAATGGCAAAGTACCCCGGCGCGGGGTATCAGTGTGCGGGACCGCGGCATGTGTGAGATGAGCTATGTGACAGCTTGTAACGGGTGTAATGATCGGACGCTTCGAACAGCGTCTCTCGGTACGATGGAATCGACCTCGACTTTAACGCCCGTTGAAATATAGACTCGAGGCTTGTAAGTCACGCAGCTACCCGAGAGTATCTTGGCGTATACCTAATGCTCGTAGCACGACGATCAGGCCTCTCGGTAAATGTGGTTTTGTCGTGAATACTTAACGAGCAACATCGTTTCTCCCTAATATCGCCATTGCCGGTATCGCTCGTTACTTTTGAAATTCGCACCGTCCAACCGACTTTTCTCCCGTAAAGTAAGTACCTCGGATGCACGGCGACCGCTTGATGGGAGAAAAATTCATTAGATCACCGAGCGCGATTCTCGGATATCATCTATCCTATCGTCTGGTTGCGCTAATGTTGATGCATTCGCATCGATCATTCCGATTTTCCATGCTTTCCCTCGCGCCACAGTATGCGCGTAATTGAAACTTTTCCCCGGAGCATGGCGGATTAATCGCGTTATTCGCTATGAAATTTCACCTGCCCATCGAAGCACCTGTAGCCACCGCGGCTAGTACCCTGCCTACGCTAAATGTCCGGGTAGATTATGCGATGCCTTGTCACACGTGGGTGTCCCTGGCACTCCGGTACTCGTTCGTATCAGCTCCCCGGGCCGCGTCACGATCGTTGCCGCTTTGCCTCGTTTGCTCGATCCACCGCCTGCAAATCCGAACGTACACTTTGCTCCGTCCGTACACGTGTCTCGCCACCTACCGCGTTACAGAAACCACCCTTCGATATCTCGCACGCTCTTCTATACCGCCGGTTCCTTCGATCGTGAAACTTTCCTCGCCTGTTTACAGCCGTGATCCGGATTGTCTCGCGAATTTCCTCCAAATTGTCCTGTGTAAAGGAGCGTCCCGTAACGTAGGAGCGAATAACGTGCTCGATCGCAAGTACGAGGCGCGTCGTGCGAGGTAAAGGAATCGTCGTTGTCGCCAGCAACCAATTGCACGGAGCGAACAAAATACGGCGCAACTTTTGTCACTTTGGTTCGTCGAAAATTATACGCGTTAAAAAGAAATCGACGAGCTAGCGACGAACGAAATCGAGGAGAACCTACGCGACGTCGAACGTTTCGACTCGCCAGTCCAGAGAAAGCTACGCACGGCGTTGCTCGCTTGGTACGCACCTGCGTTCGGATATACGCGGCCGAGCAAGCGCTCGTTGTTTCTCTCTTCCACCTTTGGCGCGTTGCGGAACGACGAGTGATTTACGAGGTGCACTCGTCGTACGCCGGTAATACGTGCTTCGCCCGAAGGGGCTGGCAGATAATTTTGTGAAAGGCGAAGCCTTCGGGACGCGTACAAATACTTTACGATCTAATTGATTCGGCTAGGTATATTGTCTCTTTCTGTCGGTGCCTTCTAAAGACGCGCGCATCTCAGAAATATATAGCCATCACCGTTGTTCGCGCAGACCGTTGCACAAGTCGCGGAAATAGTTAGGAGCATTAAAGCGAGGAATCATCGTGCAGGCAATTAAAAGCGTAAAATACTAACGGTTTCCCCTAGCTAGTGGATTATAGCCGTACGCAGCGGACGGAGCGATGCTCGGCGGATGATAAACGATCCTTCGCTCTCATCGATGGTCTTGGCGTAAAATTCTGACGTTAGTCGATGCTTCTCGAACTGTGGAAAGATACTCGATGTATTATCGCGGCGGACGAATACGAGCGGCTGCACGATCTCTCTTGCGTCGCAAGAATAAAGAATCTTTGATTTTTCACTCGAGCGTATCTCGAGAATTCTCGTGAATTCTTATCGGCGTTAGTTGGAACTGCGCAAGAGTCTGAAACGAAGATGGTACCATCGGTTGGATGTTTCATCCCGAGTTGATGGAAACCGTTCGAGCTAACAAGGAGATACAGATATTCGATTAATGGGATTACCCCCTTCGCTCGTTCGAACGGGGATTAAGAAGATTGTCAGTTTATCGCGGTATTTAATGTAATTTCTTTTTTCTTTTTCTTTCTTTTCTCCTTTTCTTTTTTTCTTTTTTCTTTTTTTTTTGCCCCTTGAGTTATTTAATATTCCCGTATAGTTTGGCGGTATAACGACGATACGCTTGGACGATGACAACGACGCTAATAGGGTCGATCAGGTAACCGAACGACGATAATTGACAGCCTTGCGCGAAGAGATTTACACAAAGTTGCTTGCGCGATGGGAGTAGCAATCTCGCGAGTTGGACGAGCTGGCGCTTTTTTTTCTTCCGTTCGAGCGTGGATGAAAGAGGATTTGATGGGCGATAAACGCGATAATATAAGGGACAGTATGGCGGATCGTTTAAAGACGAGCAGGCGCGACGCGATACCGGGAAAAAGGAGCGAATGGAGCCCGATTGCGGCCGTAGAGAATTTACTACTTTGCTATAAACTGTGTCGCACGCCACGACGCGACGCCGGTGTCCGTATGGAAAATAAAACGCCGTCAGCGAAATTAATTAAGCCCGTGACGGATTCGCGTGGCCGCGCCGTTTAAAAACCGAGGATCCGTGGCGGAAGAAGCGATCCGTAGGAATTTATCCCGTGGTCGAGTCGAACGAAAGAAACGATCCCAGTTGCCCGCGAGCTCTTGTTTCATGCAAACGCGGCCGTGTTCGTCTCCTGAATAAGCGCGCATTCCTCTCGGTGCCGCGCATGTTGCAACGATTTTGCTCGATGATAATTAAAAAACGCCACCGGTAACCTGTTTCCTGAAAGCGTCGAAGCGCGTTCGCTCGCGACTTCCTCCGTCAACGACGTACGTACGCGCGTCCCGGAGACGCACGCAGACGCTATTTTAGACCTGTACGAGTAGAAGCCGCGTACGCGGGTACGGACGACGAAGGGACGGATGTTGCACTCGGCGCGCCCTCGACGACCGTCACGCAACGCAAGAAGAAAAGGAAGAACTAGAAGAAGGTTATTAGCGATCGATCCGAGCTTCGACGGCCGGATAACAAATTGTTGCCGGACCAGTTTCTCGAATTCGAAGAATCGTCGCCAAGTTGTAGGAAAAAGACGAGAAGAAGATGGGACGAGGCGGAGGACGAGGGAGAGGAAGACCTACGCGGTGACGCGCACTTGCAAGGTCTCGGCGTTTCAGGCCGCGCGTTCCCCTTATTCTTTGGAATTATTATCAAGGTCGGAGCACGGTATCGCTCCTCGGGCTTAACCGTCGCCGACAGGGATCTCGCGATGGTTGCAACTCGCGACGAATCGCGTTGCGCTCGTTGGACACGATTCGTCCGAGTGCGACGAGGAATTTTCGACCGAAGCGCGAGCGCGACGATCGCGTTACCCGCGTCGATAGAGAGGGTAAGCACGGTGCGCAAGTAACTCGAAAAAGAAGTTGTCTGCGATCCGTAGGTGCACAAATCGCGAGGGAACGTATCGGCGCGTTGCTATAAATAATGCAACGAAAGCTATTAGTCATAGCTGGTGATCGCGCAAGAAGCGGCACCGAAGAACGCGGCCTAATCGATCCGCCGTAAAATCGCGTCGCAGCGGTTCGGTAACGGTCGCTGTTAGCGCCGTCGATTTTCCCCGCGAGCAGGACGATCCTTGAAATCGACTCGCGCGTCCACGAGATCGAAGGAGATCGTTAGGAAACTAGATGGGTTTTTTCACTTTCGTGCTTTCCGTTTCTTCGGACGGGGGGCGGGGGGGGGAGGGCGAAGAATGGCGAAACAGTTGACGGATAATTGAACCGTTTGCTGGGAGAACTGGTCGAGTCTATCGAGCGTGACATCTGTCTTGGAAAAAACGATAAAAAAACGCGTTGCTCGTACGTAGTGCTTCGCGTGTATGCATAGAGAAGTAATCGACGGCGTTATTTTCTCGCAAATGGAGTAATTACGCGGTATGCGTCGACCGGATGATAATAACGTTATTCGTACGAGGAATAATCACGGGAGAGAAGTGCCTCGTGCAACAAGGGACGCGTAAGTGTTTCCTCCGACCGGCCAAGTCGGGCGCGCGTAAATTTTAACGCTAACGATTACCATAAACGCGGAGCCGGCCTAGGACGACCTCGAAAACGTTCGAATAATTGACAGGAGGCCGGCAATTAGTCGAGAATGGCTATCTGCAATTACCGTTCGGCGAGGAATAATAGACTACGCCGAGGGAGTCGAACCGAATGCCGCCGAGACACGGCGAGACGAAAGTGGCACGAGAAAAAACCGTGTAACGAGCCATTGTCGGTGGAAAACGCCGATTGGGCAACGTACACGCGCGTACCGAGAATTTTCGCGGGCATTAACTTTACGACGGATAAGTGCGCGCGCGCGCGTATATAGCCAGGCCGGTGGAGAGGAATCGGGCATAAACAATTACGATGGACCTTTACGCAACCCCGAATTATTGGAATAATTGCCACGTTGGTGGTAGTTAAACGACGCTTATTGCGCCTTGCTTGCATTCCACTGGTCTCGGGCTTACGGTACGTTGGTAAACCAAGCCCACTGTGCGTTACATTCTATTGACATGCCCGACAACGATCGTACGGTACGTTCTACGCGCGCGCCAACTATCCTACGCTCGGTATCTCGGTATTTCTCGGCAAGCGCGAGAATTATGGGCGAAATGGCAGACATTTTGAAAAATTGTCGCTCTGCTCGTAGGCGACGATTTACAAGGGAACGTTTATTCGTTATATAATGTATTATCGATAAAAAAAAACCTGCTATCGGCATGGAGAGCGTCTTTGAGACAGAGTCGCTGCGTCTTCGGCATTGCGAAAAACGTTCGATACCTACTCGTCGACTCGACGCTTTTGCGTAAATAGTTGGTTAAACGAAAGTAAAGGTAAAGGTAAAGGTAAAAGTAAAAGTAAAAGTGAAAACGTATCTCGACGTTGAGACGTACGAATCTTCCGACTATCTCTGTCTTCCTTTGGTGGAAACGAGAAGCGCCAGAGAATAGTCGAGGATCCGAAAACCAGACGAGAAACGTATACTTTTCGTCGTGGAGGAATCGTTACGAACGTTGTTGGTAATATTTCCGCGAGTATCGGAGAGGATAAATCCTGGATAATCGCCGGTGATAAGGTGCAATTCTCGGACTCGTCCGCGTATCTCGATTGGTCGGCTTTCCCCTTGAGGGACGCGAGCCCGTCCGCGCATCCCTTGCACGGAAATTTATCGACGATTACTCGAAAAGCGATAATGGACGTTCCGTACGGCGAACGAAAGTTGCTTTATCGGTTAACTAACGAAACTAAATCGATCGCGGCTGACGATTATCGTCGCGATGTCGATTTATCGGCCGCCTTTGGACGCGTCGCGAGTCGGCCCAGTGTTTAACCGTCGTTTCCGTAATTCGTCCTGATATTTCCAACCGCGATCCTACGATGGAATCATCCTGCGATGGCTGAACTCGCGTCTGTGGGGAAAGAACAATGGGTTGTTCGAGCGATCGTGATTTTTCGAAAGGTTGCTCCTCGCACATACCTGGCGGACAGGTTGATTTCTCGTTAGAATCGAGGCTAATTGCTCCGTTATGCAATGCTCGCGGAGAGAGATCGTTTGATTTATCAATTCTTGCGACACCTTTGTCTTTTGTTGCTCGGGTTTTTGTCGCGGCCGCGTTTCCCATACATCGTCGAATGATTGATTTTAACGAGCTGTCCATTGTTGAAACGAAAATTAACCTTTGTCTATGTAATTTCTGCACCATATAGTCGTCGTACCGTACGTCTGCGCTAATTTCCTTCGAACACCGATCGCACGAGAATATTTATCGTCCACGATTTACCTATCTGCGAGTAAGTAGATATTTAGCATCTACGCCGCGGACGGGCGTTCGTTTGCCAATTTCGTCATCGGAATTAATTAACCATCGGGTTTGCGCAATTCTCACGTCGTCTATCAAGATCCCTATCTACTTTCGAATTTCATTTCCTTCCAGCCTCCGGCGCTTCCGCTCCAACTGGTTAATTAATCGCAATTACGGCCAGTGAAATCGAGCCGTAGTCCGACGGAGTATCGCTTTTACCATAATTCGATGTTTCTCTTTCTTCCTTCGCTTGTCCCCACCGACCGGTTAATTGCATTCGCGCTGATTTACGTCCGTTTCGCGTTCCACTCTTCGATCGTAATTTCTTCTACTTTTCTATTCGGTCGCAATCAGCTTCGCGACCCATCTATCGATTTCCACCAGCGTTTTCTTCTCTTCTCGATAAACGCGTGCCGATGTTAAACGCTACAACGTCCGACAACTATCAGCCGCTTCGGGCAATGGCGATTCATCGAGCCGGTAACGACGACGAGAGAGCAGGCTTGCTCGACGGATTCCGCTCGACGGATTCTACCCGACGTCGAGGATCCCTCGTTGGCGAGTCTTACGTAGTATTCTGCTTAATTTTGCCAGACCGCGAACGCGTCGCTATTGATCCAACGCGCCGATAACAGAGATTAAGAAAACCGAAGAGACGGTAAGAAAGACGTCGAGATTCCGTTACAGAGCGATATCGTGATAATGGCAATTATTCTCAGTCGTGGCCCCTGCGGGTCGACGTTGCTCGTGGGCGATTACACGGCCCACGAATGTCACACGAGCAGAGAGAGAGAGAGAGAGAGAGGGGGGGGACGATATCTCTTATATTTAATATTCATTCGGTATAAACGAGCCACCGTCGTTAAAGCTCGGTCGTCGTAAAGCACCGTACACACCGTGGCGCGCACGTGTATCGCACTCGTCTTTCCTTTATGGTTTAAGGCTGGCCAGTACGTACACGCGTAACGTCGTTACTTGCGGCACGTCGTAAGTAACACGTGTAAAGGCGCGTTTGCACGAGCGCGAATCGTCTCGTACAACCTTTTCTGTCTGAATATAAATACTGCGATCGGTGTGCGCGCGTGCGTGTGTACGCATACGGGCCCGTTACCCTCGCGCCTGTTAAATGCCTGCCGGAATTTCGTGGAACAATAAGTTAAAATAATCATTCGCGGAACCGTGCGAGACCAGAGAACGCTATCTTACGTCCCGGCGCGTCTTGGATTAATTGCCACGAAGGTTTCGCGGACGCCGGCCAACATAATTCTCGTTAAACCCGAAAGCAACGGGCGGAACGGTGTTGATCTCGCGCGGCAATCCCTCGCCGACGATACCGGCTACGACGATACGAAAACGCACGCGCGTTACCCGATTATCGGATTATTTCGTTCCTAACTTTTTCGACGTAGCCACGATCGGGTGCAATTTTATTTCGTTTGAGAGTTGCAACAACGGGCAACCAAGGTTCGTTTAGGTAGCTGTCGGTCGAAAAGCCGGTAGAACGCGAGATTTAGCGCCACTCCGCCGGCCACGCTGTCGTCGCGTCGTATGTTTCGGGTAGGAATGCATCGTTGGGCTGGACGAAAGGGAATAAGAATTCGAACGTGGTTACGCAACGGTAGGAAACTCCGGCGTGTTACGAAAGGGCTGACGGAGGCGCGAGGCGATGCATTAACAATCGCTTTAGCGGAGAAGATAATGGAGAAGCACCGCGTTTCGATGAGAAATATTCCCGTGCAACGTTACGTCGCATTCCGATACGACGCTCGATGAAGATGCACGATGCACGCGAGGACCCGCGATCCTTTTAGTAAAATTCAAAGATGTACGCGTAGACGCGAGGGAGAAGGGACCGGATGTCACGCGTACATTGCGTGCGACGCAAGCACGGGGGAATTGCCGCAGCATCGGGACACCTCGTGGAATAATAAGCCGTACCCGGGACGTACTTGTCCCGCTCGAGGACGGGTATCGACCGCGAAGGATCAGGCAAGGATGCGAACATTTCTCCGTATCCGCTTCTCGTCGACTCGTTGAACACGAGGATAACAAGCGTCGATTTACGGGAAATACGGAGGCGAAAAGCGAAACTCGCGGTCCGCTGCTTTCTCCGAATCTCTCGCCCGGCAAAATATTTCTCCATCTGCTCGAGGCGTATCTCGCCCCTCTGCAACGCGGTTCTGTCGATCGCGCGTTCAGCCAACGGGGCGAACGTCGGATCGGCCGGTTGAAAGCCTTTCGGTGGATCCCGTGAAAACGATCGTTTCGTTAGGATAGAATTATCGAGTAAGAACAGGCCGGGGTCATTAACGTCGCGCGCTGTACCTGTTTGCCGTTTATGAGGCGAGTTATAGTCGAGCGCGCGTTGCTGCCGCCGCGGAGGAACAGGCCGCCGTCGGGGGAGGAAACGAAAGTTACTTATTATCGAGAGAGGACGGGTTCGAAAGGTGGATATAATCGCGGTAGGTTCGCGACAGAGACGAACGTTCGGCCGGATATCGGTTGGAAACACCTCCATGGGAAATGCCGCTCGGCTCGAGTTCGCCTCGAGCCACGCGTTTTCACGCGTACTTACCGGTGTTCGATTCTTGGCGATCTAATCTTCTATCGCTCGGAGATCCGTCCGTTGGTTGCCGGTTCGTTTCCGGTCGGTGAAAAAGGAAGCGCGTCGGGGAAAAATGGCGAAATGGGAAAAGGCGGTTAAATCGATGTTCGGGTCGTCCGGACATCGTTGACCCGGTCGTTGATAGAGTATCGAGCGAACGTTGATGCAAGATGGCGAGCCCGGCGTGTAATTATCATTAATTATGCGGAGGAAATGGGAGAGCGAAGGTTGCTTCCGTGGATGGTAATTTGTTAGTATTGTTAATCGCGCGGAAGGTACGACCACCGTCCCGGTGTACGATCGAATCGAAGCCGTGAATCGAAAATCGAGAGACACCTATGCGCGATGCATGGCTGGCGTAATTACAAAAAGGACGCCACGATCCTCGTGAATAAAACATCCGGCTGCTCGCAACGCCAGGCACGCGCTGAATTATCGAGAAAACATGCCGTTTGATCTCTCTGGGGCGTGATCTATGCAACGATCGAACGACGCGGTGGGACTCTACTCGGCAGGACTTTGAACTCCGTCGATGCGGAGCGAAGAGCGCGCTCTCTGAAATCTTCGAAATCGCCGCTGCTTTTCGAGTTTGCCTCCGCGGAACGTTCAATCGCGTTTTTCGTTTCTTTCGCGAGACGGAACGGAAGAGAGATCGCTTCTATCCGGCGGAGTCGGTCGGGTTCCAGGGACGTCGCAAAATTTCGTCGTCGCGCGATCGGAAGAGGAATTCGAACTTGGCGACGACGGGAGAAACATCCGTGGCTCGAAAGCAGTCGATATAAATCTCGGCTGGCTTCTCGACAGTCGTATTCCGTATATCCCGACCGTTACGTAAGTATTTCAGCGAAGATTCGCGCGCGAAACGCACTTGCGTCGCGTATTCCCTTTGAAGCGCATCGAGAAAAATGCTCTTCCCCCGACCGGTGATGGCGCGTACTCGCGCGACAAGCCGATGCGCGTGCATAGAATCGGCAAACGATGGATGTGTGCGCGTTTGGCGTACACGTACACGCATACCATGGTAGGGTCACGCGCCTGTGTGCACTTTCACCGTCGCGCACGGCGGAACTGCAAAGTAGCCTACATGCAGGGCGTTAAACTCGGCTCGCGGCGGTTTGATCCGCGACCGAGAATCGAGATATCGATCCGTTGCAACAGCAGCGAATTCCTGCAACACGGAGGACAGCCTGCGCGCGTTCCAGTCGAGTTCCATGTCCGAGCATAGCCTTTTCGACCAGCATCGTCCGAGATCGGTTGCGTCATCCGCGCGGCCAGCTTCGTGCCGCCATTGTGACGAACCCGCGTGCCATCTTCTCCCATCGGTTCACCGATTTTTCGCCTTCCGTCTCGTCCGGAGCAGGCGGGTTCGCGCAAACGGATCGTTCTAAGCGCTTTGTCAGGGATGGAACGACGATAGAAGGACGCGCAGCAAAGTTTAACCAACTACTTCGGTGCCACATATACATCCGGAAGCGACGAGCAATCGGTTCGTTCGACTGGAAACAACGATCGGTAGTCGTTCGCGCGGTAGAGGCTCGGTCGAAGTTGGATCGATCGCGCGATTAATACGTCGCTCGTACGAATGGCACTCGTAGGAAGAAAGTCGTACCGTAGGCACGATCGACGTGGAATTTTCAACGTTCCGTCGGTTATCTTACGATTTCGCCGTAATAGGCGGGGTATTCGTCCGACGAAAGTATTCGACACCATTGAAATCGATCGGATATTTACGCGGTGTCGGCCGGTTTGCGAAGTTACCAGCGAACATCATCGTCGAACGCGCGCGGTTCCTTTGTAACCATCGACGATCCCGTGGAAGAAAATCTTAATCCACCGTAATTTCGCCGCGACTTTACGTACCGAGAGAACATACTCTACGTGCCTGGCGAGATTCGAAGTCTCGTTCCGGAGAATATCTTCCGGTACGTTTCGCGCAACGCGGCATCCTCTCACCTTCCAACAATTTCATATTCCGTGGATACGTGCGCGTTCGAGAGAGTTCTGCCGCGTTTCCACCAACCGGACCGACGAACTACATATCGTCAGATACTTGCAGATTGGCGAGTAATACGTGTCCGCGTTTATTCCTTATATAATATACACACGGCCGGTTTCACTTTGGCGTTACAAGGGATTTTGTAAAGGGGCAAGAACGAAGAAAGCGACTCGCTTTTCGCGCAATGCCTGTATCGGGGCTCGGACGACGATCGCAGTATCGGATTACCAAGTTAAACGACGATCGGAAGTTGATCGTTTCGTAGGAAATCGCAGCTGGAACCGATCGGTTTGACCGCGATACTTCGTCGGTCGGTCTTTCGCTCGATTCGCGGACGAAACGATCTGTTCCTTGCGCGAAAGAAAGTGCTCGAACGTCGGAAATTACTTGTATTCTGTACAGCCCTGTACCGCGCAAGGTATGCGTGAAATATTCCCTTCGGACACGCCTGCTCGATTCGGATCGCTGTTCTTTCCACTTAATCCCGCTTATCTCGGATATGGCAAAAAAATACCATCGTCTTAATTTTCTGCAGCCATACGCGTGTCGACTCTGAATATTCGTAATTATCGCGACTGTCAAATATTCGTCGAGAGAGAGAGAGAGAGAGAGAGAGAGAGAGAGCGATCTTCCTCGTCTCGACGACTCTCGCACGCACTACCGACTTGGCGGAGGGCATTGTTCATAAGCGTATCCAACGGGAAAAGAACCGGAGACCGCGCGTGATAAATTGATCGATGCGCGTCTTCCCTCTGGAATCGCTTTCGAACCGATCACCGGGATACTCGTTAAAGATTTACGAAGACAAACAATCGATACAATAATTTATATGGCTTCATTGAACGCGGCGCGGCTCTTCCTCTTTCTCTTTGCCCGGCCGGACAAATCGTTCGTCCGCGATTCGAAGCGTACGCGTTCGCGTGCGGTAATAAAATTTCGCGCGGAATTTATTTATCGATTCGCCGCGTTTAACCGCATCGGCGCGGCCAGATGTATTCTCTTTGTCGGTGTTGGCCGGGTATATATCTCCGCGAGCAGAGCGAGCGGACCGTGCAGCGCGTACCTTAGAAGGTAGACGCACGATAACCGGCCGTCCCTTATCTTGCGCGGTTCTAAGCTCGATCCGGCCGTCCGCGGCGCGCGTTTCAACGTATTTAAGGCTTAATCCAATTTCCACGACCCTCCGAGATCGCAACGCTTCCCGCGAAAGGATCGTTTCGTCGCGTTGACGTTTACGGGCACCGCGGTCCGATCGCTTTTACCACTTCAAGGTCTCGACGCCGCGTGTCTCCGACGGAGACGAGCCGTGCAACGTCCGCTCGATTTAGCGGCGACGTTGTTCGCCAGGATTGCTACGTTTTTATTTTAATCGCTTTGTTTTAATTACTACGACTTCGTGGTTGGAAACGTCGTAGCGTCCAAGCGCAGCGAAATTGCGACCTCGCGGAATAAAGGTAAAAGCTGCAGATGCGAGATCGAGCGCAAAGGTGCAACGATCTTGGACGATTTCGACTATCGTAGCGCCAAGGTTGTACGGGCGCGAGTCGACGAAGGAAAGTATATTTCGTACGAGAATGAGACGACCACGGACGAAAATATCGGATCGAGTACGCGAGACGTACGTTCCGAGGAATCGATATACCGCGTTTAAACCTCGCGACGAAGAATTTTTCCAGAGACGGGTACTCGTCGTTGGTGACAAGCATCGTGCTTCCGCTTTCGTCGGGACGAACATGCGTCCCGAAATGAAAGATTTTCGAGACTGTCGGTTTAAAGTTGCCGATGTAACGTTTGCGCCGTAAATTCGTAACAACCTTCGTTGCGTTTATCACCGGCGATTTCACTTTTGCTTGGTCGATCTATAAATACGCGTATAGCGGCACGCAGACCGCGGGGCCGGGAGATTTCAACGCGTGGAAGCCGCAGAACCGCGCGTATTCGTTCAGCCGGGCCCGCGTCCTATCCACCGCGTCCGCGTAGCTGCGAATTTTTTGCGAAAATGCATTCTCGTCAGGACGTCGGCCTAACGGGCCGAGAAACCGGACACCGGAAGTCATCCGGAGGAATTTTAGGCACGTAAATCGAGCGTCTTCCGCGTGTTTCCAGTTTCCTCGTGTTCGTTTCGCGCGCAGCTGACGAAAATTAAGACCGCTTGGTCCGAGCGGACGACTCTGTCGAGGATAATCGAGAATATAATTTCGATGGCGGATTTCGTCGTGGCGGATGCGAGCGGAATATAAATAGGCGTGTTCGCTTGTCCGTGAGCGTACGCCGAGTAAAAGGGAAAGCCGAACAGAGAGAAACGAGAGGAGACCGTTCCTTTTTTTTTTTTTTTCCTTCCTCCGATCCAATTATTTGGCTGGCTGGATCGTTATTAATGTAATAACGTCGGCAACAACGAAATTGTGCAGTCGGTGGCCATCGAGGACAGGAGAAAGAGAAAGAAAGGAAGGGCAGTTGGACGTAGTGAAATCTCGCCGCGTTTTTTTGATCGGTCGTGTACGGTACGCTTGGCCACCCAATGCGTGTCCTACAAAAGGCAAGATCGAAACGACAGTGAGAGGAAGTCGATGCCTCTGGACCGCGATATTACCGCCCGAATATCTCCTCGAGGTGTCTTTATCGCGGCTATTCGACGGCTATTCGACGGCTGTTCGACGGCACTTGGATTTCGCGCGTATCGTCGGGCTGCGGTCGAGAGCTTCGTTGGTCGCGGTAATCGTTCAGATTTGCCGGACCGACGTTGGACAAGAGAGAGCACGCAAGTATCTGTCGCTACGTAGCTGCTATGGCGCGTACGCTGAAGCAAAGTAGCTTCGAGTCGAGCGCGCTTTGCGTCTTCTCGACTTTTATTCAGCCAATTTCCATGCATCTCGTCGGGGTCGGCCGCGGATGGACCGAGAAAACCTGTTCATCGATCCAGGGATTCTAACGAACGGTATCACGGTCGAATCGTTCTGAAGAAATTAGGGGTCGAGACAGAGAGTCCGACAAGAACGGAAAGATTTAGTGGATACGGAAATACCTGTTACTCGAATCGTCGAAGCTGGAATATTTAACGCAACGTTAACGAGAGATATTGGAAATCGTGGGCGTCGTAAAGCAGGATACGGTTACGGTATATACGCGGTCGCTGTGCGATTATTGCATCGAAAATGGGAAATATCGTTCGAAACTCGCAGCGACGAATACACGGCCCTCGCAATCGCGATTTCGCCGCAACCACGCCACGAGGTTTCCCAGATTGGCATCGACCGTTCCTAGCGGTACCAAAACGACTCCGTTACCGCAATTTCTTTCGGATCCTGTCGGTAGATAGCGCCTAGATCGTTATTAAAAATATCAGAAATCTCACGGCGCACGCAACGCACCTTCTCGAAACCCTCGCGTTACCTAGCTTCACGCGCCAACTCGGTACTCGCAAAGGCGTGCGTTCATCAGTAAATATGCTCGTAACCGCTCTATGAATTTCCCGCGATCGCCGCTTCTAACAAACTCGGCGACGGTTTTCGAAACTTACAAACACGTAACACGCGCGATACGCTACGTTACACCGTGTCGCCGAGAATTTTTCCACGGACTATTCAAAGAGGCGCGTACCAGTTCACGAACATCTTCGAACACGTTACTCGGACGGGGATGATAGGCGCGGAATTATTCGCAAAGACCGGTTGCGACGCGGCGCTCCAAGACGCCGTACGTAAAACTTGTATTTCCACGTTGTCGTTGGCGTTTCTTATCGTTGCTCGATTCGATCGTTTACCGAGTTTTATGGTCGTTGGGGTAAACAATGCTCGCTTTTCAAACCTCGCCTTTATCGTGCTCGCGCGAACGAGAAATTCTAACGCGCTGCTTGTATTATCGGCGAGATTATTCGTAGGCGAAAGCCGATGGAAAAACGTTGAAAAACGTAGGTAATACGATCGCGTCGATTTACCGTCCGGTCTGATAAAAGTTGGTTAACGCGTCGCCGACACGCTTCGTTCTGTTTTCTCGCGTTTAATTAATTTTAGCGCGACAAGACGAACAGGTTATCGCGAAGAGGACGCGCGAGTCGAGCTCCGGAACGAACCTTTTTTCTCTCCGCCTTGAACGAAGAAGCGTACGAAGAAACGAGTTAGTAAACGGTATCGATATCACGCGTCATTGTTCCTACGCAAAAGGAACGAATTTCAGATGCACCGCGTAGTTAATTATTCCCGAACGAGCCATTAACGACGTCGTTATCGCTTGTGGACACTCTGCTTAACGAGATTTCCTGCGAGTTTCTCCTATCGACGATCAAGGATATGGCTGTTGTAAAATGAGCTTTACCCTTGGTTTACGACTTTTCCAAGACGTCGTAGCGTCTGCGTTTCGCGGTTTCCATCGTACATAAATTAGAGAGAAAAAGACACGAATTGGTATCTTGTCGAAGCAAAATACTCGTTGCCAGCAATCGTTCATGGATCCGCTGTCGTTTCGCGATATCCGACGATGGATCGATCGAATCTTACGAACCTGTCGATTCTTTCTCACGTTTGTCTTTCCCTATCCTCCTTGGCTTTCTTTTCTCCTTCTTCCTCTTCTTCTTCTTCTTCTTTTCCTTTTCCTTTTCCTTTTCCTTTTCCTTTTCCTTTTCCTTTTCCTTTTCCTTCGTCGAAGCTCGCTTCGCGGTTCGACTTCCGTTAATTTTTCATCGACGAATCGACAACAGACCGGACAGAACGCATTGAGGAAGGTCTCTAACCGGTCTCGCGATTCTCGTGTACACGGAGAAAGAGGGAGGGAGACAGGTTGGCACGTATGCAGCGCGTTGAGCGTTTCACAAAGCGGAGCTTTCACCGATGGAAAGCTAGCCGACGGCCAAGGTGGCCGAGCACCTTGACGATCGCGCTACGTACAGTGGGTCGCAAAAATTCGTGCAGCCTTTAAATGGGCTTTTAGTTCGCGTAAGGTCGTTGAAAGTAGGTCGTGCGCGCGCTAGTGCTCGATGTAATTGAGAAAATGAGCAGATTTATGTTCGCCGCGCCGCGCAGCCCGGCTCGTTACGTTTTACGGCGAAACTAATCTGCTTTGTCGATCGTGATTTATGTAACGTCCGACTCCGTTAATTGGTTCGTTCGGCTTTTCGTCCCGCCAACGATCGTCTACGCACGATCCGGTCGGTGATCGAAACGCGACGAGAGGCGTCAAAGTGAAATATAAGACGCGAAAACGTCGCAGCACGCGTGCTGGTAGATCGAACGCACAGCGCGCCACCTCCGTAAGGTCGAATAGACGACCTTCGCGCGACAGTGTCGCCTAAAACGTTTAACCGTACGCTCGCCTGCGACTTGGCTCGCCGCCGTAACAGGTATACGAGGAAACGCGCGATAAAATACGTGCGAAATCTCGACGACCGGCTTCCTGGAAACCGCCTAACCAGTCGTGCAATTTTCTCCCGAGCAGGTTGCTCGCGCGTCTTTAACCGAAACTCTGGAAACTCTCGCGATTCCGATCGCCGCTTTGCATTTTCTCTCTTTACGGCTTCGTTGTTTGTAGTCGAGCGATCGACGATTTAATATCCTCGTTTTTACTCCGTCACTCTTTCTCAGTTTCGAGCTCCTACGCTTTCGATCTGCAAGTCGGTAATTTTCGCGGCTTCTCGCGGTGTCTTCCTCTCCGATCTCTCCAAGCGCGCAGTTTCCGTGCCGACTAATTCCGTTTCTCCGCTCCTAAAGCCGCCAACAAAGTCCACCAACGAAGTCCACCAACTTTGCTTCCCTGTCGTTCCTTCGGAGAAGCACTAACGTACCACGGCTGCTCGGTTCCAGGTGGAACGAACGAGCGAGTTCGCCTTTCCGCGATCACGTCCGAAGACGGTGATACGCGGCACCGGCAAATCATAGCTCTCGGTATACACGGACGTGGCCGAACACGCGGCAACGCGCTTATTCACGCACCGTCGGGACGTTTGCATACTCGTAACTGGTATTCTCTCGGCGGCGCTCGTAACGCGGATCGAACCGTCGTCGAACCGCGTTCGATAAGGGTAACGACACGGGCGCGATCGCGACTGTGCCGTAACATCGAGGTATCGCGGCTCCTCGTTCGGCCTCGCGATCGGCCGCTCCGTGACGTCACTCGTAAGTCCTTTAGGGGAAACAGACTCGCGCGATACCAGCGGGTCTTCTCGCTGCGGCGGTAATGGTTTCCGCGGATCGAGACGGCCACGACGACGATCGTTCCTTCGTTTAAACAGCGATAGACCGCGTAAAGCGTGTAACGTTTAATGGTAGGATAACGTTTCGGATCTTTGTTACCGCGGTGTTTGTTTCTTCGACGGGGAAAGACGGTACAGCTGGCGTTGTTTCGCAGACGCGACCGAACTAGCACGAGCGAAGAAACTCGACGCGACTCTGGTCGATTTTCGGCCGACTTTCGCCGGTTCGCTGGAAATTACCGAAAAGACTCGTAATCGTCTGTTGTCGCGCCGTTCCCCTCGACCTAGCGCGACGCGCGGCGCTATTATAATTTGCCGGCAAAAGTACGCCTATAAATAGGTTTTCGTTCGAAAAGGAATCGCGGAGCTCCGTTCGCCGCTGAAACGTATCCAGCGGAGCAGCGACGAATTATTCGCATTGTCGACGTATCCGCGTACTCGGTATCGTTTCGACTGCCTCGATAGCGAGTGGCATCGGTCGAGCGTTGGAGACATCGATCTGTGAACCGGTCGAATCGAAAGAATCAGATCCTTGTGCGCGAAGAGTAAAAGGGGTGTTCCAAAGGGTGCGATTTGATCGGCCGGCAGGGCACGGCCTTTTACGTCGGCTGGGATCCGACGTTACGCGTCACGGTTTTCCGATTCTGTTAAACTCGTCCTGTGCGAGAATCTCAGC
Organism: Bombus superbus; assembly: GCA_014737385.1. Classification (NCBI taxonomy): domain Eukaryota; kingdom Metazoa; phylum Arthropoda; class Insecta; order Hymenoptera; family Apidae; genus Bombus; species Bombus superbus. The sequence goes on from JACXIK010000005.1 coordinate 9,267,197, forward strand.
CGGCGGAGTGGCGTCGCTCGGCGCCGCGAACAGAGACCGCGTCCCGTCGATACGACGTTGAGTTGCGTCGAGTGGAGTCGTCGGTGTTAGAACGCGGTGTCTAAATAGCGTGGTGAGCGCAGCCTCGATGCGCGCCGTAAAGATCGGATGAACGGCAGCAGGCAGCGGATAAAGATAAAGAGAACGAAAAGGATGGAAGAGTTAAAAGCAACGGAGAGGAAAGAAAGGGAGGAGGAAGGGGGAAAGAAGGGGAGAGAAGGAGAGGAACGCCGCGGCGATGGAACAGAATCTGTGAGAATGTCCTTCGAGAAGTTCGCCCACGTTCGTTTTTGCTTCCGAAAAGCAAGTTCTCCGTGCGTTCGTGGAACAAAGTGGCACCGTGTGCGCGAAGGGGCGAGGGAGAGGGCGGCTCGAGCGACCGGTACGTGAGTCAGTCCAAAGGAACCTGGTGTAAGGTACCGGCAGGAGGATTCTTCTTCTGCAGGACGTTGCACCGATGCACCTCGAAAGATGTCTCTCGATCTTCTCGGGCCGAATTAGGAGACGCGTCGAAACCTACGATCGCTGCTTTCTCCGTCTTTCTCCGTCGCTTCTTTTCCTCCGCGCGAGCAAAGTCCCACGCAAATCACAGACTCGTCGAGAGCGAACGACAGATCTTGCCGGTTGGCTCTTTTTACGTCAGCTTGTCCGAAAAGTTTCTTTCGTTTTGCAAGGGAATAACGGATCCACGACGTTCTCCGTTTTATATCGTTTCGATCGAACGAAAGAGGTCGCGCGTCTCTTGCTTCCTTGCGAAAGGAAAGAAACTTTCGCGACAACCTAGTGCGTTAGCGCGCGTGTTTTCCGTTTGCTGGTGGAAACAAGAAGCGGGAGATCGTCGTCCGTTGAACGGCGAATTAGAAAAGGGAGCGCGATAAATACGCAACGACGTAAAGTCACAGTCGGTGGTTTCGTCTCGAATCCTCCGTCCCCTGTTCCAAGAGCGTCGGTAAAAGAGGCAGAGAAACGGCTCTAAATACAACGTATCCGTGATCGACCGTCGTCGGCCGGGACACGACGCGGTCGCGAAAGAGACCTCCGACGATCGAAACGAGCGGCTCGCGTCATTTATCGCACGCCAGATGCGCGGCAACGTTCCGCGGTTTGTACCAACAATATTGCGATGGACATTTCCATAAAGGACTTTACGGACCCTTTACTATACCAATTTGCGGTACCGTTAACCAGGATCATTACCCCGAACGAGCGGGTTCGTATACGCGGCACGCTTGTGTTCCGAAGAGCGTTTTTCCGCGCTTCAAAGGCTCGCACGCAATGCGGAAATGCTCGCTCGAGGGCGGTTTGCGCGTCGTTAGCACACTTTTGCGCAATAGGCTCGGCTCGAGGGGCATCCCGCGGATTTCTCGAAGCTCCTGTGCCGGCCAAGTGCGTCGAGAACGATCTCGCCGCCGCTGCCTTTCGTGCCGCTTCCGACCACGTATCGACCGCTGGCCGATCGCGCGCCGTTCAACGCGATCGAACGATATCGTCGAACCTTCCTTCCTGCGAAATAACGTTGCGCTCTGTAAACGTCGATCGTCGGGTCGCTGTTGCGTAATTCGCCGCGTTCGCGGTATCGCTGCGCGCGTCGTTGCGTAACGCGACGCACTTTCTCGAGCAACGCGACGTCGTGTCGGCGTAAAGCCGCGTCCTGCCCGAAGCCTACCCGAGCGACTCGTCGTCCCGTCGTCCCGTCGTCCCGTCGTCCCGTCGTCCCGTCGTCCCGTCGTCCCGTCGTCCCGTCGTCCCGTCGTCCCGTCGTCCCGTCGTCCCGTCGTCCCGTCGTCCCGTCGTCCCGTTATCGTGCCTCGAACGTCACGACGGACGGTTGAAGCGCGTTGTTGCAAAGCGGCCGAGAAAGAGAGCATAACCGGCAACGTTTTCGAGACACGCGGAACCTCGGCTAAATGTCGCGCGTCGTTCGGCGAGGATGCCGGCTTAACTCGCCGACGAGGCAGAATCCATCGATCCTCGTCGCGATTTCTCTCCCCGCGAATGGTACGGCTGTGCGCGTTTTTCCAAGCAAAACGCGTCCGACAGGAAGCGGAAAGTCGTCCGTGTACTCGGCGACGTAGGCAGTAGCCAGGGGCTTGTTCTCGAGGAGCACGTGCACGCCACCGGTAGCCGTGACTCTTCGACGTAGGACTCGGTGGTAGCGGGATCAGCGGGCAGCGGCCGATAATGAAATCTAAATTGCAAATTATGACGGGGCATAACTCGCGCTCGTTATCCTCCGCGTTATGCGCCATTGTCGCGCGCGCTCTCTCCTTTTCCTGGGCGATTTTCACTCGGTTGCAGCCAGCTAGCTCGCAACCCGGTGGCATGCGGATGCCTCGCGCGCCCATCTTTAATACCCATTCGAATCTCCCCGTCTACACACGAAACGGCCGATGCGATGTGCCGTGGACCGTTAAGTGGCGCGACCTTACTGGGTCCGACGAAAAAAACCAACGTACGAAAGCCACGTTCGGGGCATTGTCGGGAGCCGCGCGTTCCGCGAACGGCGCTTCGCAGGAAATCGGGAGCCACGCGTGTTCCAGACACGCGGAAACGTTGCCACGGGTCATGATTCTCCTTCTCCTCGAGGTTCGTTCTCCTTCCCTTCGAGGTTCGTTCTCCTTCCCTTCGAGGTTGACTCGCCTTTCGTGGAAAATTGCCCGATCGGGATCGCCGAGCGATTATTTGGAAGCGGGATCGAGCTTCTTCGAGTACCCTTTCGGGATGGAGTCGCTCGTCTCTTACGAGCCGGCGAAGCGGTGCGATTAAAGATTTGTATCGCGAGAGGGCCCCCTTGCGCGATAATTTATTAATACTATCGGCGAAAGCGCTCTTTCTGCTCTATGACGCGCCCAAGCGACGTTGTACCTTAACGTTTCGTCGACTAATTGCGCGACAAGTTTATTCGAACGCCGTTGAAAACGTGACAAGTCGTATTTCTAATCCTCCGTAGACGAGCGATTACAAAGTTCACCGCGTTGACGATCAATCCCGCGCGAAAAGTACCTTCGCGTTGTCCGGCGATTGGTAAAAGTCGCTTTTCTTCGTGCAACCAAGAAACGTCGAGTCGTAAACGAGTCGCGCAAACGCTCGTTCGTAATTCTACAGTTTTTCGTCGAATGGGACGATCGACCGCCTGCTAACGTACAAAATTCTATTACTTTGCTAAACTCGCGTTACCGACAGACGAGAAAATTTATTAACGTCGGTAAGTTGCAACTTGTAAAATTTATTGGTTCGATCGTGCGAGAGAATCAGGGTGTAAAAGAGGAATTGATTCATCGAGGGGATGGGAACGAGTTGAACGAAGCCGTGCAGAGAGCGCGAAGCGTCAGGCACGCGGAAACGTTGCGTGAGGTCGCGGAATCCTGGCAGAGGGATCGTCTTCCGACGGAAGAATCGTCAATGAGATAATGGGGCGGGTTGCGAAACATAAATTAAGATATTATCGCCTCGGTGTCTAAGAGTAGGACTGCTGGCGTGATTGTATTTATTACGACCGTTGCGTTAAATCTTTCCCACAATTACATAAATAAGAAGAGGCGCAACGCGCTCCGATCGCCTTGTAAAAATGCGACCGGAATTTACGAGACGCCGAGAAGAAAAGAGAAAAGAAAAGAAAAGAAAAGAAAAGAAAAGGAAAGAAAAGAAATACAGGCTACGCTTCGCGCGGATGGTATCAAAGTTGCAGCTAAGCCTCCGTAAGCTGGCTGGTAGTTTAAGGTGCGCCCGAAAAGAAGAATTCAACATAGTAGCACGCGGAAACGTTGCGTGAGGTCAAGACTCCTCCTGGCCCTGGAAGAGGAGGACGAGCCGCTTCCTGGCCACCCGTGGAAGATAGCCTTGGCGTGGCCAAGGTCTGGAAGATAACTCGCCGACGTCGTAACAACGGACCAGTACAAGGTCCGCGATCCGTTTAATTCGACGCCTGGTTAAAGCTTGCTCACGGAACGAGTCGACAGTTCCCGCGCGACACGCGAGACTTTCATTATTCGTGATTTACGAGAACATAACGCCGCCGTTAAATCCCGCCAAGCTGAACTAATTTCCAGCGAGAAGGTAGTAGCCTGTTATTAAAGGAAATTAATTAACGATGTTTACCGATTCGTAGAACTTTACCAAGGGCTCGTTGAATAGTTGTTAGCTATAGACGAATCTTACATCGAACATCGTCTTACGCGAATCGGACAAGTTTTCGTCGGTAGGTGTCGATATAGAGAATATAAGCTGGCTCGTAGAGCTCTGCGACTGACTGGATCTTTGACTAATCACGAAGGAATCTCGCGGTCCGTAGGGTCGATCAAGCGGCGTTTCGTACGAGTCGGATGAGAATGTTTGGAAGGAACCGAGATACAAGGAGAGGTGACGCGTAGATACGCGGAAAGATATATAATTTTCCATCGATTTCTCGTCGATTTCTCGTCGATTTCTCGTCGATTTCTCGTCGATTCTCCGCCGCATGGTATAACCGTACAGAACACGAGGCTAAACAAGGGGCAATCGCGCCTCGTTGCTCGAATTGGAAGATCAAGCTTCACCGAAGCCGGCGAATTCCACGCCCATTGTCCAGCCATTTATTAATACCTCTCCATCATTGACCTCTCCATTAACCCGTTTACGCAAGCATAACCGTGCTGCGCGCACGATAGCCAGTGCTCTCGAGCCTTTGGATCGCGAGTTATTAGACCGGTCTTTGCGGATCGTTATCGTTGGTCGATCGATGGAATGGAGTATTTCCTGGCGGGACTCCGTGGCCGTGTGCATTCGCGCGACTTTCACGGAGAAACGATCTCGTTCGCGGTCTTAACTCTCGATCGCGTAGCTTGTTAAACGGGACGACTTGAAAACCGAGCGCCGAATGCGCGTCGGGCACACGCGTCGCGAATAGTGAAACGCTGTAAATCACTATTCTCTCATTCTCTCTGTCCCTCTCCCTCTCCCTCTCCCTCTCCCTCTCTCTCTCTCTCTCTCTCTCTCTTTCTCCGCACTATTTCGAATAACGAACGATTCTTGCGTGGCCGATTTTTTCCAATGTGCCGCGCCTACCAACGCGTCTATCTTATCTAAACCTAAACCGAATTCCTTCGCAATTTCCTCTCCCCTCTCCTTTTCCTCTGGAACTTGGCGGAAGCCGGGCAAAGTTTCTGCGATAGTTGCTTTGCCGAATGCTTTCGCTTACGATTCATAACGATTATCTTCGATATCTGAACGTTCGGCTCGCATATTTCCGTATTAGTCATGCACGGATTAACTATGCAAAAAAAACGGCCACTTTTAAACGCGCGCACGAGCAAGTCGATAGGCAACTGACATAAGCCCGTAAGTTTCAGTGTTCTACGTAACATATATATGTGTATGCTCTGATTCTTGTCGCGGTAGAATTCCATTTATCTCGCCTCGGCAGGAAGCAAATAATTCATTCATACGCCTAAGGTTCGTATAGTATATCGCCCAATTTATTTCCATCGAGCAAATTTCACGCTACAATTAACCGATCGACGATCGAATTCGCTTTATAACATCCTCCGTCTTACGTCGCTTGACCCGGTTGATCCAACTCGCTCCAGATGTTTCGCGTTTGCTCGTTCCAACCATCGTAGCTGCTACTGTCGGCCGGTCCGACCTCGCGTTCGAGCGACACCGCGCGAAACCCGCTGGTCGTACGCGTAAATTTCTCCGATCGTCGTCCTTGACGCGTATCGCCAAGTTTAGAACCCTACGAAGCACACAGGCGTATACACGCGTGAATTAAACGCGAATGGCCGCTCAGGCTCGCGCTTCAATGTCAGGGGAAATCGCGCTGTTCGACCACTTCCTGCGGCACGTTCACTTCCGTCTCGCTCAGGCTCTCTAGCGACTGATAATCTCCGAAGGCAGGTCGTACTGAAACGGCGGGCCGTGGTCGTTAATTTCTTGCCGGAGTGAAACCGGCACGGAGTGCGCAGCACCGGAGATCAAAGGATAATATTTCTCACACTGGCCGACAGTATAATCGGCACGCAATGTTTCCCTTCTCGTGCGCGTACACGAGAGAGTTCTCTCCCAATGAGAGAGGATAGCGAGAGAGCGAGAGAGAGGGGCGAAGTGGACTCTTGGATTTTGCCAATCGGTCCACGGCGCGGTGCACGCGCGCATTCGCGATTCGTGAAAATCGACGACACGAGCGAACGCGCGACACACTTTGCCAAGACTCGCTTTCGCGTTCTCCAGTCGCTTAGGATCGGACACCGGAAGGGAAACGACCTATCGATCGCTTCCGCGAGCCGCCACGGGGTAACGATCGGTCACGGTAGATCGATCGACGATCTTTTTTCTTTCTGGAGAAAATTCGGTTCGATCGGTCGACGCAAATATCGCGGTTTTGCGCGGCGCTGAGGAACTTTCCGCGTTCCGAAAGGACGTCGCGTCGGTCGGAGTGTTGAAAAAATGGCTGCCAGAAAAAGGCTCACCGCGATTTCTTCCCGATAACATGGATTTATTGCGCGGAGGATCTCCGTCGCTTCGCAGTTTTGGCATTCCAGTTTTAGTCCTGAGAAACTCGACCGAGGAACGCGACTCGGTTTTCTCGACGTATACGATGCATTTTAATCGCGAGCCTCGTCGTCCGTTGTCCGTACGTATCTTCCACGTAATACGTAGCGATACCTTTTGTAGCCGCCGTAGAACACGGGGGGTGGGGTGGGGTGGGGGGGGGGTTGGGGAAGCATGGCGTAAACTTACGCGCGTAGGATTTATTTTTCGGATTATGACTGGTGGAAGAGGAACGCGCCCGATCTGATCGGATATTTATGACGTTTCGACGTTATCTTCGATTTTCAAGGCGCGCGCTACGCGTTTCTTCCGGCGGCGTGCTCCGGATTCGCTCTCGAGAGCGCGTGCAACGTAGATGTACCACGAAACTACGAAGGACGAGTAGACAACGTCGCACGCTTCAGTCGCGTGTACCACTAGCGAACTCGTACCGAATATCCTGAATCTCGTACTTTTACTTGGCAATGGCGGGCATAAATCGAGGCCTACGAAAGCGAGAAGAAGAACCTGTAAAAAAGTCAGCCGCGACCGCGGACTGACGCGATTTCGCGATAGCTGCGATTTATTCAGCCTTTGCACCTGTCGCGGTCTTGAAATTTAAGCCTTCGGCGACAAGAAGCGCGATCCTACGAACGGAGATTCCGTACGTCGAGAAACTCGGACGAATCCTTTCTTACCGCCACTTTATCCCTCCATTCGCTGGTAAACTAACCGAGGACCTCTGCGAGAGTAATGGCCGAGATTTCGGACGAGGCGCGATTAATTATTTCGTACGTCCGAGGATATATTGAACAGGTAGCCGAGTAGGATATACGCGTACTTCTAGTTACACGCCTCTTATACGCTTTATCGCATAGGTGAATCGCGACGTAGGACGAACAGACTTCCGCGAGACGAGTGGAGAGGAGACTCGACACGACACGACACGACGCGACGAGACAAGACGAGAGACGATGAAGACGAGAGATGCGCGAGAAGAAACTAACTCGACTAACCGCGCGTGTTTCAAGCCGCGTTATGGATCGCGCGCTCGTTGCGGGGGGACGAATCTGAATCGGTTTGCCTCGCGTAACTCAGATTCTCACGGATACCGTTGGCAGAAGATAAGGACACGGAACGGAGGATGGCCGACCCTGGTATCGGACGATTCGCGCTAATTACGCGTCCGCCTAATAATTACCGAGTGGGCCTCTGACGCGATTAATCAACTCGCCGGTATCACCGTATATAGACGCGAGAATAATTGAACTTTTGACGGGATCTTGCTCTAATGATATCGTCCGAGCGAGAAGGAGGCACGTTGCGTTCGTTGTTAATTCGCGTCGGGCTTCGTTGTCCTTGAAAGCGAGGAAGAATCACGAGCGCGCCTCTCCGGTTGATTACCGGGTAGGGTAGACGGCGATGCGTCGAAGCTCGATGAAAATCATCGGCGGTCTGGACGCGCGATTAACCCTGCGCGTTCATCGATTAAAAGCCGGGATCGGCCGGTGTCCCTTTGCCGCTTATCGAGCTCTCGTTTTCACCTCTCTCGTGCTTTCAACCGGCGGAGTCTTCGTGGAAGCTGGCGTTCCACGACATCCCGGCAACTTCTCGCCGTGTTCCGCACGACTACTCCCCATTTATCGCGTCCGACATGCAAGAATATCACCGCGAAGCAACCGAGAACCAGTCATCGTGCCATTAATTAGCCGGTTGACGCCTAGAAACAGGAATTCATTCCGGGGTCAGGCATTATCAATTGGTTTTATCGTTGCCGAGACCGTTACGGCGGGACACGTTCCGCCGGTTGCAAATAGAGTACGATGCATCTCCCGCGGCGCGTCCAGCCTCCGCGCCTCTTTGATAACGAATCCTACGAAATCTTGTAAAATCGATTAATGCGCGGTTATTTATCTCGTTCGCGATCCGTTACGATCTTGCACGATCGAGCGGAACAGCAGATACCGCGAATAGATTCTTTAGCGATCGCTGCGCGCAACAACGGCCACGTACGTACGCGGTTGACGTCTAGATTTTCGCTAGCTGGACGAAACGTCCTCGAAATTTGGACGAAAATAAAGCGCGCTCCGTGGGTAAGAAAGACGAGAGACAAGAGAAAACTAGGCGTAGAAAACGTACGGAAGAAGGAAGCCTTTATCGGCGCTCGGTTCTGTCGGTTCGGTCTCCCCGGAGAGGTACGAACGACGCGTAAGGCCCAACGGGGAATAAGTCCCGATCGCCATGGTAACCGGCGACTCGGTCTCGCGTCTCGCCGTCGTGGATCGTGCAACTTCGATCCGGTTCGTCCGAGTTCGTCCGTACTCGGGCATTTTCGTAGGAGCGAGGCCAACCGGTCGGTCGGCAAACGCAGTCTCCGCGCGACCAGTTCGATTCCGCACGTAGCCAGCGATCGGTGCTCGTGGCGTGTATGCGTCGCGTCGCGTTTACGTTCAATCCCCGTCTCGAACGTATCTCGTGTTTTGTTGTCACGTTTCGGTAACAGGATTGTGCGTTCCTTCGCGTCTCGTTCCGATCGTTGGAACACGGTACGAGGGAAGACGGTCCGGCGAACGGCGACGAGTAACACTGGAAACCGCGAACCGTAGAGGAAAGAAACGGTGCACGTAGACTACCGCTTTAAACGCGGACCGTGTTTGCGAGAGAGCGCTGCACGCCCCAAGGCAAATACCTGTGCCTGGTTTCAAGTCGATCCGGGCCTCTGACACGTCGCTTCCCCGTAGGCCGCTACTTTTCTGCTCGATCGGTGAAACGTGCTGCGGAGCACAGGTACCTGAAACGGTATCTGTCTGCGTTCGATCCGTACGCACGGAAAAAACAAGCGTGCAACGTCTCGTGTAAGACCGACGTAGAACCAGACTGAGAGAAAGGGAGAAGAAAGAGAAGGAGAGAGAGAGAGAGAGAGAGAGAGAGAGAGAGACAAGTACATGCACGAGTTCTCGTACCTATATCTAGCTACGGCGCAATAAAAATCGTGTGATAGTAAACAGTGACCGGTTTTTTCTGTCGCTTCTTATCTCGCGCTTTCGTTTCTTCCGCCGCTCTATACACGCGTTACAGTTTCAAGTGAACCACGGTGTTTTGCTCCGTTCCTACCGGCAACCTCCGTCGACAAACAGAAAGGTGGTGTGTATTCGCACGCGAGGCACGAGCGTATACGCTCGGTGTGCACCGCGTATCCGTTCCGGCAACCACCTGTGGATTTCGCGCGAACCACCGAGTGACAGAGAGCGTTGTTACACTCTTCTCACCGTGGAAGAACACGAATCGTGCGCTGGCATGAGCTGAGCCGCTTTATCGAAGGACGAGGCGCGCACAGCTCGATACCACCATGTTCAGGTCGGAGTGAAGTATCGTCGATCGTTGCGTCGGTGTTAAAGCAGGTCGAATGATGACCATGTTCGGCACCCTCGTCCAGAGGCTCACCTCGCCGGTGACCTCACCGACGAGTCCTCGACGTCGTTTCAAATCTCCGTCGCGTTGGGAGGTGCAGAGCGATCCGGAGGATGATCCGGCCGCGCCGGTTCGAAAATCCAGGGCGAAGCATCTGCTGGACAAGCGCAAGAGCAAGAGCAGGGCGCGAGCTTTGAACGTGCACTCGGAGCAAGTGCAGATGTGCAGCTCCGGATGGCACGACGCCGCGTTTCCGCCGCTTCGGGGTACCAAGAGCCTCGGCAGGCTCGATGGCATGAAAGAGGTGAGTCCTTTCGTTCCGCTCGAATAAAATCGAATAAAATTCCGTTTTGTTTTCGCCAAGCTGATACGCGCATTTCATGGGATCACGATACGATGGAATTCGCGAGCAGCGTTGCTCGTTGCGTAACGTAATTAAGCAAGGTATAACGTCGAAATTCCTCGGATGTGTCATCGTCGAGAGAATTCGCATCGTTCGATGCGGTGTTATCGGTTTAATTCGCCGATCGATCCCGCGTTTTGTCTCATCGGATTCGTGGCATTCGTGGATTTTAGCGACAGGATTCTAGATCGATATCTAAAACGTCGATAATGTTTAAACCTACTACCGACGTTTCGCGTATACCTAATGCTACCACGAGCGGTCAAACGACCGCTTCAAAAAAAAAAAAAAAAAAAAAAAATATGTATCTTAATATAGAAAGAGATTTTAGCCAATTTTTTTCGGAAAGTAAACGACAAAGAGAGTTGCGAATATCGGGAAATGGGTTGTACGTGTACGTATTATAGGAAAAGCGGATAAGTTACACGGCGATACGGTAACGTCGTACACAAGAAATTCTAAACGAAATTTGAAGAACGGTCGTTTGACCGCGCGATGGTAGGTTTAGCGTCGAAACGGCCAGGCAGGAATTCGTTGCTATGAATGGTCGAACGCGATGAACCGAGCGAACAAAAATTACGCGCTTTGCATACGTTGCGTATACGCGAGAGCATCTAGCGATCGCGCGAGCAGCTAGAGAAATCGCGATACGGAAGATAAATAAACAACGTTCGCGAGTATCTCTCGTAACGATTACAAGTACGAACGGCGGAGGTGTTCTAGTAGAGTAACTGGCAGGAATTTCTGTCTCGCGTAATTCCACGAATTCGAGAACGATAGTAAACACGGAACAGTCGAACGACGGTAGAGACGTATGTAAGTGGTTTCGAAGCTGCCGTCCAAAGTTTTTATCACCGATAACGCTGTACAGCTCTCCGCGACTTTAATCGAAAACAGGTTTCACCGTTTTCCATACCGAAACTGGAACTGAAACCGCGACCTGTCGCGCGGCTCGTGGAAAATTGGGATATTAGGTTGCGACTGGAATCAATTAGCCGGAGTCGCCGGGCCTGTGCGCTCTTTCTCGCCGATAGTTTTTAATTAAACACGATTCGAAACCTGGCGATGTTGTACGCGCCGCAACCTGATTACATAATTGCATCGCAACGTAATACCAGTTTTTAAACCTGCTGTTTTTACTATGGCCTCGTGTTCGCCGTACTCGCGAGTTTCGCGTAATCCGCGCGCGCCTGGTTATGTAGGCAAGCGTTAATGACTTTTTATTTCGCCGCGCGTCGAAACGTTGCGGCCATTACTTCGTCGTATCCGTGGCGCGCTCGTTCCATCGTGTAACCGGAACACCGGATAGCTCGAAGAAGGAAAAAAAAGAAAGAAAAAAATTCACCGACCGAGCGGAATTTCTCGCTTGCCTCGTGTGTTTACCTCGCCTTGGAACGGATCGACTTGTAAGTTGCCTCGCGATTATCGGCTATTCTCAACCGCGAATGTTTTCGTCGTTCTCTATGTGTAATATCGATTTCTAGCCATTTCGAACATCCACGTACGTACGTACGTACGTACGTATATTCGGGATTACCAGGCAATTGGCCGGACTGGTTCGAGTTATCCGCACGCGTTCTCTGGCTTGCACGGTGGAACCGATCGAAGAGGTGATTGATCTCGCCTCTCGCCTTCCTTCGGCGTTTCATTTTGAAGCTCGATTGGGAACGCGTCGCTTCGATCGGTTTCCAACGAGCTTGCATCTCGTTTGACCACGATGTCCGCCGTATTTCGCAAAATGTGTCGCATCGTTGTAATTAAAGAAAGGGAGGAAAACTGCTGGTGGCTGAGATCGCGAAGATCGGGTCGAGACAGCGAAAGGTAGGCCATAGGACGTGTACCTGTGAGAAAGTAAATTCGTTCAAATTTACCACGGGACGTACCGTATCGTTCGCGTCATCTTATCGACGTAAGTCGTTGGTCCCCCGAGAAACAGCAGAGTTTCTGTATTCTTTGGTTCGCGAGAGGCTTTATCGGTCGAATACTTTGAAAGGATTCTTCTCCGCGTGCGTCTCTCCCATGGTACAGGGACGCAACTACGATAGCGTACAACCAAAACCGCGCGCGTTTCTTCGCCGGCGATGAAAAAAACGTACTTGGAACTACGGCGTAGAAAAAGGATGATCGTAAAATCGGCAGCTTTCACCGAGCGTAATGCAATAGCGTGGCTCGTTCGTAGCTCGAGGAAATCGTGCTCTCTCCGTAAAGCGGCAGGCAGTGGGTCGCGAAATTGTGGGTAGAAAGACGGAACGACGGTGCACGCGGACGGGGCGGGTTCGGTGCGGGTTCGGTGCGCGTAGCGGCCATTAAATGTCGTCCGCGGCGGTGCGGCGCGATTCGTAATTCGACGAAATTGCACGGTTTTAACGACTCGGTATTTGAACGACGAAGGCCCACCGACAGGCTTTTGTGCGTTTCTGTGACCGGCGCCACACACGTGCACGCGCGTCTCTATAGGATGCGTGTGCAACGGGGGGTATTAAGCCGGCCAGTAAAAGCGGACGTTGCCAAATGTTGGTAATTCGAGCGACTCTTAACTCTTAACGACGACAAGACTTTCGTCGTTCTTCCCCCTCCTGCGGTCGGGTTGCGGCGTAGCTAACCTTCGTCAACTCGGTGTTCCCCGAGCGCAGACATTCCCCTTTTTTCTTTTCGCCCGCTCTTTCGCGAGGGTACGCCAAGTGCCATTAATTTCGCGCGGAAAAAGAAAGAAGATGGATCTCGTCGAACGCGTTAGCGCTATGTAACTCCCGGTGGTACGCGCGCAGCCCTTAACGACTACCTCGCTTCCCTTTAGCCGAACGCGAGACGAGACGAGACGAGAGAACGCAGCGGAGCTCTCGTCGAGCAGCAGCGAGACTCTTGCAATCGCCGCAGATAGGGATCTGCCTGGGCGCATCTAGTTAAATCGCGGAGCTCCGGATCTCTCTCTCTCTCTCTCTCTTTCAATCTCTCTCTCTCTCTCTCTGTTACTCCGCGAGACACAAGGAAGTCCCGGGCCGCCTCTCTCGATCAGATAACATCGACGATCGGACGTGATGGAGCACGGTAGCCGAATATCCTGAACATCGGCTCGCGCGAACGTTTGGTCGATTTTTTCTTCGCGCGCCTCCGCAGCATCCATACCGAGGGGTCCTTGAACGCGGCGAGGCCTTGAACCACCTTCCAACGTTACCCGTACCGTGTTTATCCCATCGAATAAACGAAATACGCTCTTTGGCATTTGCGAACGAGTCGAACGGATCGTGACGAGTTGGATAAAAAATTGGAAAAGAATTCGCTGATTCGGCGACTTTAACGTGGTCGATACTAGTTACGGATACTACGTGGCGAAGTACCGAAGAGGTTTAGTACGTAGGTAGGTTGCGATCGAGCGTAAGATTTTGGTCGTTGGAAACCGGTGCCAGGGTAGGCCGACTAAAATTCCTCGTTGATTGGAAAGCAACCTTGCGAGGAAGAAGCTCGTTGGCCCGCAGGCTTAGCACGAACCGCGCGCATTCCGAAACTCTGAATCAAGCCTCGTTTTCGTTGGCCGTAGAGCGGCGTGGAACGCCGTGCCCGCGAGCGATCGTTGCCTCCGCAACCTGCGTCTCGCGTTCAGAGAAACTTTGAAAATCCGTAAACTCTCTTTCGTCGAGCGTCCCTTTCGCGTCGAAAGACGAGACGAAATTACCAGCTTGACCGATGACGCGTTCTCCTCGAAAGATTTACGCGCGAGATCGCCTAAACGCGAAACGAATGACGAGAGGAGCCATCAATTTCGGACGTATCAGAGCCGAAAGGGGGGATTAGTCGAATACGTTTCGGGTTTCGGCTGGCGTTTTTATTTGTCAAAAATCCGCGTTGCTTTTTGCCCGATGGAACGAGCCAGTTCGCCGCGGGTGTCCCTGCCATTGTTCGGACGAATTCGAGAAGACGAGGCGGAGGAGATGCTAATTGTGAATATGAAAATCCCGACGGGGGTGTTTGGCCATCGGTTTCGTTCTTTACGAGAGATACCGAAGATCGTCTCTCTCCTCCTCTCTCCCGTACCGCTCTGTAATCTTCGCCTTTTTCTGCATCCCTTAACGTCCACAGGGCCGCAGGAGTTACGACACGCTGCACCGTTCCCGGGGGCCAGCAGATTTCGTAGAAAAACGAGTCTTGTCGATGGCAAAAAAAGTGGAGAGGTCTCTAGAAACGTTTCGACCGTGACATTCTTTGATCGTCGTTGCTCGTTCCTTCCACCTGTCCTTGATCCTTCCTAGAAGATGCTAGATCGTCTCGTTGAGAACGTTGTTTAGATGTAAATGCCCGATCGAGAAAGAGCACGGGGAGGGGGAAGAAGCTAATAATAAAATACTCGCCAACGCGTACGAACCGGAGGTGTCCGGAACGCGCGAGCAGCAGGAAGTTTTTGACGCGCTCGATCGTTATCCTAATTACTTTGACATTTTTCTGCGATTAACTCTACTTCTGCCGTGGCCCCTTCCAAGATCTTTGCGATATCTCGCGAGATAGTTCGAACAAACCGATTCGCCGAATGCCCTTTTTTCTCTCCTCTTACGCGATTCCTCGAGATCGTTGGCGTTCTTGGTTCGCGAGCGGATTCTCGCACGGCGTTTCCCCTCGCCTCTGTTCCTCCCCTGCTCGCGGTTTGATCGATGAAACGCCGCCGTAGCGCGACTCCGACGCGTACGAATGATCGAACGAGCCGCGACACTAGCAGCGTTATCGGAGCGTAAACGCGTCGAGGAGAACGCGCGATCGTTTCGCCAAACAACGTACGACGATACTCGAATCTCGCTCTTTGGCGCGTTTCGACGCAAGCTTCCACGAAAGTGGATCGAAACGTTGTCGGCTAGTTGCCGGTAACGTAGACGGGGAAATGGAAAAATAAGGATGACAGGAGGCTGAGTAATTAGTCGGCCATTAAATGGAAGCGTACGTGGAAAATGTGAGTCGGTGTTGGCGATGGTGGTGGATTCAGGCTTTTCAACCTAGGCGTTCTTTCTCAGGCTCTCTCTCCCGCCAGGCTTTTCATTTCGTTGTTTTCAGTTTTTCTCAACTTCCACTCTCGCGATCGTAACAGCGCGTGGCGAATGAAATATCAAAGCGATGAATCGTCTCGTTACACCTGGCTATTAGGGCGTGCGCGAATTCACTGGCCCAAAACTATCGTTCGTTCACGGCCAGATCGTTTCGTTAACGAAGGTAATCGCGTCTCTCGTCGCTAAGACGAGACACGCCTTCCACCGAGGAAAAAGAAACTGGAGAATGTCTTCGCGGTTGCCAATTGCCGCTGTCTAATCTTACCCGAGCGGGATCGTTACCTCCCAGGGAAATATAGCCGCGATAATGATGGCAATTAGATTCGAGACAATTCTCTTCTTTCACTGTGATTCCTCTCTCTCTCTCTCTCTCTCTCTCTCTCTTTTCCCTGTTCTTTCTCCTCCTGCGCCGTCTCGTTAAAAGCGGCGCTGCAACGGCCGAGGAAGCGTGCTGAATTCGTTTGTTTTGTTCCCGATGCGATCCAGTTATTCGCGGTAATTAATAGTTACCGGTTACCGAACGTTGCTTTATATTTATATACGCCCCTTCGTTAAGTTTATTTCGCCTGGCGGTTAATCTTCCTGTTCTTTTCTCTCGGAATGTTTAAACAGCTTAACAGTTTCGTTAGAAAACGAGCCACGGTGGAATCGTGGTACACGTACGTACGTACGTACGTACGTGCCTAGCTAGAAAACGAAAACGGCTTTGGGACTATCTCGCTGGGAATCCACGAGAAACGTGGTCGTTTCGATCGTAGCTAGATTTAGCGCGTTCGATAAGAACGCCACGTTTTCTCCTTTTCTTCGCTTTATGGGACTCGGCTTCGCGACAGACGGTTAATCGGGACGCGCGTTCGAGGTTCGCTCGATAAACCGAATTCGTCGTTCCTATAACAAAGACCTTCTTCGTTCGTGATCGCAACGTAACCTTCGTTTTCATCCGTCGACCGTGTACGATTGAGCAAAACGGACGGTGCCGGACGAAAGTATTTGCTCGCGTCGTTTCGACGTAGAACGTCGCGGAACAAGCGGTCGGAATAAAACGAAAGATGAAAAAGAGGAGCTCTCTTCGGTGGAAGAACTCGTTCGTTCTGTGACCGTGAATAACGAATGCCCGTATTCGTATTCTGCAATACGCAAGTTTATCGAACTTTCTCCGTAATTCTCGGTTCATAGATCGCGGAATAACGCGATATCGATCCAGCCAGGGCGTTTCGATGGTAATTGGCCGACACAGGCCGTTAGAAAACGCAACATCATACGGCATTCTTTCATTATGGAATCAGATGGTATCTTCTCGAGGCGTGCTCCCATAATTCAATTCTCCGGTCTCACACGAGTTTCGTGCGAAACTCTTCGCCTCGCGATCGCGACGCATTTTCCTCGATACGCTCGGCGATGCACGATGCGAGATGATGATATCAAGGATGGCGCATGAATGAAAGAACGATACCGTGGCTCGATGGCGATATATCGCGTCGATTGGGCTTGTTCGAAGCGAACGCGAGCGATCGACCGAGCACAGAACAGTTGCCTCGAACGTACTCGTCGACGAGGCGGTGTTCGATCTCGTGCGCTTGATGCTGAAACTCGACGATGCTAAGGCTGGACGAACGAACAACGCCAACTGTGATATTCCTGCGAATACGATATCAGATTCTTATCGTAAACAGCGTGGTTAGACGGCGGACGTTTGCGAAAATTCGGAAGAAATAAAATATTTTCCACGCGTTTCCGTATCGTACGTGGAACGCTTTCGATTCCTACGTTCGCCACGACGCGCGTTCTTCTCACGGCTGATCTCGCGTCTGCGGTGACGGACGATATTTTTCAGTACGTAGATACTCGCGCAAAAGATTTCGCTGAAGGCACAGAGCGCAAAGGGCTAAATCTACTTTCTAACGGAGAATTTCTCGATCCTGCGTGGTACTGTTTCGTCGACTAACGTTGATTTAATCATCGATCGCCGATAATCCCTAATTGGCCGGTGTAAGGGAATGTACGAACACCGTACGGAGGACGCGCGTTCTCGTTGAACGAGTCGTTCGCCAGATGCTTTCACCTAAATGGAGGGAACAATGAACGTGGAGAAGGGTCAGTAACTGCGTAACGAAAAGGCGGAAAAGGGGCGCGAGTCACCGTTGTACGCTGGTCGGCTGTAATGCAGTGAAAACGAGGTCTTAACGACCTCGACATTAAGTCGCCTCGTCGTGTCTCCTTTTCGCTCTTCCACTTTGCTCGTTGTTCTAGTCATGATTGTCGGCCGTGTCAGAGATCCTCGACCCGAAGAACACGAGGTTCGGGTTAAACGGAGAATTAACGTCGCGCCAGGGACAAAGTGGCTGAAAACGAGCTTTATAGTAGCCTAAGAGACACGATTAAAACGGACGAAGAAATGGTCGAGGGAAATCGAGATTGCGTGCCGTTTTTTCTCTCTTTACTTTTTCTTTTTCTTTTTCTTTTTTTTTATAGCGGTGGCTACTCTATTAACCTCTTAGCCTAGCGATTCTTTTAAAGATCTAACCGCTTTCCGTCGCTTTAACGCGGTTACGTTTTCGCTCGTTATTAACGATTATAATACGATCGATTGCTGTCTTACAGGCAGCCGATCGGTTAGTGGGAAAGCTCGCTCGAATCTCGCAAGACGAACGATTTAAAGGGATCGCGCTTGCGAGTAATTCGATGCACGAACTCCTCCTCGATAGCAGCCCCTCTTTCTCTCGTCTTTGGCCGATACGATTGCGCTTAATCAGCGTCGACGAAACATCTTTCATCGAACCTGAATCTCGTAGATGGTGGATATCGAACGTTTATCGCCAGAAATTCGCGTATATATCTTAATTAACGCTTGGTACGGACGTCTGACGATGCAGAACCGCATTCCTCTCGACTCTCTCGTGCCGGATTAATTGCTACTGCCGACGAAATATTATTTTCGGCCGGCGGACGCGACGTTCGACATGCATGCTCGGCAAAATTACAACCCGTGAGCGTTCACGTTCGAAGTAGCCAAGGTACCGTTATCGAGTTAACCAACGTAGCGCACGAAATGTTCGAACGGCGGCTTCTCCGCTCCACGCTCGTCGTTCTCGGAGCTCCTCTAATCGCATCGCAGGGGACCATTGTTTCGTAGTTCCAAGAAAAATTCGAAAGAGAACGGAAGAAGGAACGATGCCCTCGCGTTCAGATCGCGATTCGTTGGCGGGCACGTCCCGCGTGCGCTCAGCTACGTCCAGGACATTTGTACGTGCGCTATCTCTCGAGTCAGCGCGATTAAATCATCGACCAGTGAAAATCGTCGATCGCGGTGTAGCTCTACGCTGCTCGGTTGTCGCGACGGCAGCCAGCTCCGATACGAGACGGCTTACTCATCGGCTTATTATTCGCCGGTATCGATTTTACCGCATACCTAGGCCGTCCGTTATTGTCCCGGGACTCGACCACCGCAACCTCTCTGTTTATTAATTATGCCGATTATACCAGACTTATCTGTACTTTATATCCTCGCTTGCGTACTTACGCGGCCGTCTCGCGGTGTCGAGTCGCACTCTAATCGCGTTTAACAGATCGGCATTCCGTATTCCGTATCTCGGCATTTACGATGCTTTACGACCAATCGAATAGCTTAACCCCGGTCAACTATCCGTTCCATTCGTTATCCTCCGAGACGGACAGACAGAAAGAGAGAGAGAGAGAGAGAGAGACTCGTACGCTGTCGTACGTATCATTCGGAAAGCGACGATCCGTACTGGGAAGGTGGATTCTTTCCTGACTAAACGAAGCCGCGGTCGAATTACGTTTGGAGAGACGCGATAGAGGTCCACGCGGATCGAACGCCGACGCTCTGGCGAAGGGAGATGCGCGCGGAACACGGAACGGAACGAACGATCGCGAACGTTTATTAAAAAGACGAATGGACGATGCCGATTAAAGAGTCCTGCTGCTGAATGCCAGGTGTGGCTGGTTTACGCGAACACGATTTTAGACCCGTTGTACTTTATTGGCTATTGGTTTGATTTGCGGTAAGTGGCTCGTTACGCAACGAATGCCATCGATTTCTGCCGCGGGTGCGCGGTTCCATTGCCGTACCTCGAACTCGATAAAGTCGATCGGTATCTCGAACGCGGTACGGCTGCCCGAGAGCGTATTAGCACCGATCTAGTTGCTCCACGTACCACCCCACGGTTCTAGCGATCTTGGATCGCGATCCTCGATCGCACCGCGGGACATGCTTAATTCGAATTACGCTAATTGACGAGATACGACCGTCGTATATACGTTGCTCTCTCTCTCTCTCTCCCTCCTTCTCGTTTTCTTTCTCTCTCTCTCTCTCTCTCTCTCTCTCTCCCGCTATACGTAATACATGCAAGACGGTGCGCACCGGAAACGGAGAATGAAGTCTTCGTTGGCTCTAATTCGATCGAGCGGATTAGATGGCGAAGCGGTTGCTACGCATGGCCGTCGGCTGACTCGCGTTAATCCGCGTTATATTTTCGTTCTTTATCGCATGCGATGCTAACTGCGACGATGGGACGCCCGAGGAAAGACGCGCACGTACCTACGTGTCGCCTGTCGAGGGATCGTAAATAAGCGATATCACGATCGAGGGAATTTGCTGGGAGACAAGCACCGCGAATTTGAAGTTTTTGTCGACTTCGGAACTCGCGGCGGATCATCTTTAACGACATAGAACGTAGACGATCGACACGGCCGATGTTTAAAACGTTATTAAGCCTCGCCAGGCTGCTCGAGCCTCGAAATTAGCTGTTTTATCGCGAGGAAATGTTTCGCCTTGACTCGTAAATCTCGCTCGCGTTATCCGTGATGGGCGATTTCGTTTCTCACGATCTCCTCCGATCGCGTTCCTTCCAGCGAGCGTTCAAGTACCGAGTTGTTACGGGAACTTTGGAAATTTTGGTGACCGATCGTGCGTGGGTTTCGGCGACGCGACGTCGAATCGTCGAACGCGAGGCGTTTGGCGTAGACAGGACCTTGTTCCACGCGGAATACGACGACGGCCCTCGGGAATGCCGAAGGTTCCGGTTCTGATTCATTGTCGCGTCATATATCTAGACGCCGGTGCCTCCGTCTCTGTTGCGTGGGTTGGCACGCACGCAGACGCGTGCAAGTTGACCGGAGCGATACATATTTGCCGGCTGAACGCGGCAGAAGGAGAAAGCCGAACGCGAGAAGGAGAAAGAGCCAGGACACGAAGCAAAGGGAGACTCGAAGAGCCGGCAAAGAGAAGTAACGAGCATGCCTATCCGCGCCATTCATATTTCCTGGAACACGAGCCTCCTCCGTCGGCCGCGGCCCATTTCATTTAACGCGTTACGGCCGATACGTTATCGTCCCTCTCGCGCCTGCCCTTTTTCGCCTTTTTTTTATCTTTTTCGCAGTTACTCGGCGGCGATACGTTCCGAAGACAGATGGCTGTTGTCTCTTTCCCAATACTCGGAGCGTCTCTTTCGCCAACTTTCTCTTCTCCTTTGCCATTCTTTCTTTTTACGTCCCTTTTATCGATCTTTCGTTGCCGGTATTTTAACCGTCTTTTTCGCTTCGTAGTATATTTATCAAGTACACCGGGGTATCTTGTACTACATCCGTGTACTACAGCGTAGGTAAAGCGCAGTTCGCGAGACAGAAGTTGTACCGCGCATCGCGTCGATCCGATTGTTCTTAAATTTAAATCGTTCGACCGACGTGGAGAAACTTGTTCGGTCGTTCGAGTACGACGACGAGTACTGCGCGCTACTGCCATCGAAGAAAGAAACCGAGGATCTATCCTCGATGGAATTCGACGACGTAGCCCGATGACGAGTCACGCCGCGACGTCTCTCCATTCAGCTGCATGTTTTTCGTTTTTCCGGTGAGCGCGTGCTCGCTCGTGGCACACCCTGCTCGCGTCCTATTACAAGCGTCGTTCCAACCGCGTGTCGAAATCCGCCGTAGACGATTCCCCGCCATTGTTTGCAAACACCTACGAGCAAGCCAGGTATTTTCCTTTCGCGTTCGACCGCGACGCTTACACGCGTCTTCCAGGCGCGTTCGATCTTCGCTCGGCGAGCCAGATGATCCGATCATTAGGGAGTCGAGAGGCGTCTCGATCGACCGACCGATAATCCGTCAGTCTACGCTCGTCCTGGCCTCTACCGAGCTCGATGAATCGAGCCTGGCCTATCGTAATTTTAAGACAACGTCTGCCGCGGAATTATTTCGCTGGCAACCGGTAAAAGAGTATAAAAGACGCGCGATTAATTGTACGCTTTAATTAATCTCGTTGCCTGCGATTAGGTTCACCGTGTGTGTTGCGTGGTCCGGGTAAAGATTTCTTTTTAGCACGAGATGGCGAAGAAAGATTTTCCTCGATGTCGTTGGAAATTACATTTCGTTACGTCGTTACGCGTTCGTACGTCTACGTGGAATTTCGCGGAAATTTCCAAGGTTTCGCTCGGTCCTCGCGTTAACCTCGCCAACTCGCCGCGAACACGCTCCTCTCGACTATCGCCGATTCGCGGATTTCGGTCTGTAACAGCGCGTTGCTCGATCCATATTCAACAGCGACTCGTCGACTCGCCAAACTGCGAAAACACGCGACTCGGAACGCGAAACGTGGTAACCGCCGAGCGAAATTGTCGGTCGTGGCACGCTCGCGATCTTCTTACGTGACCGGCGAAAGCAACGAACGGATTTCGGTTTCACCTTCCGAAAAAAACGCTCCTCTCTGCTTCTTTCGAAACGCCGGACGCTCGGCTCGACGACGAAATTCAAAAGCGGATTCGATCGATTTGCTTCGCCAGACCTTCGAACGTCACTCACCGCCTCCTATCTTCTGTTAACTTTCGCGACGACGAGTAGTACCACGAGCATACGCGCGTTGGAGTATACGCGTGCGCGAACGCGTTGCACGAGCGAGTCGCATAGCAGCACGCTGCACCCACCCGCTGGCTCCGAGTACCGATCGATGATCCATCGATCGCGCGAACGATCCACCGCGGGTAGTCCCCGGCCAATATCACCGAGAGCGAGATTTATCTCCGAACATGCTCTCTCGGTCAGCATCCGTGTACACGTCGCCGTTGTCGGCGCTTGTACGTACACGATGCCGGGTGTGTGCACGCCATAGGCCCCTATAGGTGAATAGGAGATCGGAGGAGCGCCTGCTCTCTTCCTCGTCTTCGTCGATCGTCCAAATTGTAACGTCGAGGGTTACGACGTTCGTCGAGTCGATTTCGACGTCGGTGCGTCCTACGTCGATCGCGAAGCGTGGACCAAGCAACGGCGTATGCGTGCTGGCTCGCGAAAGTGCTCGAACGCTTTTAGAAACTCTACGCGGCTATGTTGCGCGCGTTGTACGTAACTCGTCGACAGCATCGCGATTATATTGGATCGAAATTTGAAACGAATCTAAGAACCTACGTGGAAGCTGCAAGACGGTTGCTGCAAGCGTTGCGCCGTTTATTTGAACGGTGAATCGTTCGTTTATTGGGAAACCGGAACGTTTAACGAGATCGCCTTTGGCGCTAATTATAGGAAATAGCGATTATAGGCGTTACGATATTACGATATTCGCGTTTCGTTACGGCGCCAATGGATCTTTGAATATTGCCACGAGCGTGATCTCGTTCTAAATATATCGCGGCTCCGTGTGTCGTTGTACGTTTTTCCGCGATTCCATTTACGATAGAAGGATCGTTCCATTCGCTGGAGCTGCGAGCTGAACTACGCCTTTCTTCTTTCGCCTTTGCTTTCGTCTCGCTAAATCTATAGGCTCGTAAACTGATTTGTATGAAATATGCGCTTTTGTGCACGCGAGCTCTCTCGATCGCGATCTCTCGTTCGGCATTCGTTCGCTTTGATACGCGTCAGATAAACGTGCACGCACTCTGCAGCGCCTCTTGCCCGGCATAGAATAGGAGACGTACGATTTAAGCGCTGGCCGACGTGCACCGTTATACGCCGGATTGCCACGGTTCCACGCGAATTCTATTTATTCCTCGGCTCGATAGTTTTAATCGAAATCTTGTTCGTTTTTTTTTCCTAATCGGCGCTTTTTATCTGCTCTTTTAAATGGGCTGCTACTCTTGGCGAACTCGCTGTGAACTTCTCGTGGATCGCTTTCTATCGTAGAAATTTCTATCGTAGCATCTTCGAGGAAGCGAGAAGACGCGAACGTAGAGCAGCGTTCCGACGCCGCGACAAAAGTGCAAAATTAGATACGTCGAAAGCGTAAGAGTGGAACGCGACGCGACGCAACGCAACGAGATACATCTCTAGCAAAACTACCGTTTAAAGCTTCGCTCGAAGATTAAGAAGAAGAAAAAAGAAGCGACGACGTTGCAAACGCCGTTTCTTAAATTTACCTTGGAATTTCCTCCGACGCGCGCGTCGTCCTCTTCGCGACGGATGGACGTTGCAAGTTCGACCGTTGATCGTGAACTTGCGCGACGAGATTGAGAAATGGAGAAACAGCGGTGTCGGTCGATTCGGCGTCTGGCTTCGATTGTAAATCGCAACCGCGTCACCTGCTGTACGGACAATTGGCCAAACGTATCTACGCTACCGTTGGTAAACTCGCCATAGTTCGTCTGGTTCGGGGAAGATTTAGTCGACAGGTGCGAAGATCGCGCGACCAAGCCAATAAAGCGGACTCGGAGAGTGCTGCTCGGGAGGACGAGTCGTCTCGTAACTCCATTACTTATACATTCGTGCGGCTGGCTCGGCGAGTCGCCGCGTTCTCTCTCTCTACCCCATAATCTACGGCGCACAATGTCGTCTGATTATGGCCGGGCCGATATGTCGTTGATTCGGCCGGGTCAAACCTACGCGCGTTATTCAAATATTAAGCCGGCGCTCGCACACGTACGTATATGTCCCTTTAGCCCCGGTGGACGCTTGTATTCCGTTGGTTGCAAAAACGAGCAGCGGGAGTCGAACGCGAGATGGAGAATTCGCTGAACTCCGACTGGCTGGGTCGATGAACTCTCTCTAGAAAAAAGTTCCTCCAGTCCTGCGAACGCGATAGCGCGCGATTTTTCCTCAATTCGGTATCTCGCCGTCCGCCGACGGTCCGTATCTTTCGTCGCGCTGCTCGCCAAACTTTCCTCGTAAATTTGACTTTTCTCGAAGAATCCTCCAAGCGATTCGCCCTTCGATCGAAAAACCGATTCTACGGCGTAACGGAAGAAGAGACTCTTTGAAAGCCGTAGAACGGCGATCCCTCCTTCTTTCTATCCGTCGATGCTTGTAATTTCGCAAAGTACCGTTTCAACCACGATTTATCGCGGACGGAGTACAGAACGTTGACGGATGCGGCGGTGAATCGATCGTAGCAACGAGCAGAAGAAGGAGCATCTGGTTGTTGGTTTAACGGGGGAAGACACTCGAGGTCGGTTGGCAGGAATTCTCGCGAGTACGAATCCCCGGTAAATTTGCATCACAATGCCAAATCAAGTCGGCTCGGAGGGGAAGGGATGGCGGAACACGTGGTCCAGGGTCGAGATGTTCCGCGAAAGAGGCTCGGCCCCTACGAGGACGCGTACATGCTTAAGTACTCTCGATACGACGGTACACGCGCCAACGATTCCACGACAGGGTTGCGTTCCCTCTGCTTCTGTCTCTCCCTTGGGATGCTTCTTTCTCTCCTCGGGCCTTAAAATTTACGAACAATCTTGCCAGACGACGTACGTTTACGGCATCTTCTTGCACCTTCTTCTCCTCGGTCGTGATTTATGCGTCTCTCGCGACGGTCGCCAAAGACCTTCGATCTCTTCGTATCTTCTTCGCTGTTTAGACGAGGACGAGAGGAGATGAAACTCGCGTAAGATAGATCTTTGCTTCGGCCGTGATCGCCGTTTCGCTCGATTTTCTAGGTCAAGTCGATTATCATGTTCGTTTCGGGCGTCGTTTTCACCGATCGCGTTTAGACGTCGAACGACGCGACCTGGTTTCGCGCGCACGACCAAACAGACGACCTGTTAAACGCGATCGGATACCGAT
Source organism: Bombus superbus (assembly GCA_014737385.1). Lineage (NCBI taxonomy): Eukaryota > Metazoa > Arthropoda > Insecta > Hymenoptera > Apidae > Bombus > Bombus superbus. The sequence goes on from JACXIK010000005.1 coordinate 9,292,586, forward strand.
CTCGTTCGGAAACGCCTTGTCCTTGGACGAGAATTTCACGATATCCACCGTTTGCGCAATTCCGCCGCACCTTCGGTTCTGTGTTTCTTTTTTTTTTTCCCCTTCTTCTTCTTTCTTTAATATCAATTTGCACCTGTGACTCGTGGCTGTCTCTCGGAAAGGTGTCGTGAGAAGTCAGGTTGCGGCACGTGCACGATATCTTAACGCAACACCGTCGTTCACGGCGCAGGCAAGGTAGGCGATCTGGAAGAGATCCGTTCTCGCGTTTCCGCCATGCATGATCGGTCAGGCGAACGACGTATGTAACCTCCAATGACGTTCGAGTTTATGTGCGATTACTTCCGAACGAAAATGATTCTTTTTTTTTTGCAATCACGTCGCTCGATTAACCTTCGTTGAATTGTTCGAGGAAGATTTATTCCTCTATACTCGACTTCGCTGTATAATTACCATGGGAACGAAAGAAACCTTTTTCACGATAGCGCTGTACAAAGAATAAACCTTGTTCCGATTGCCTAATAAACATTGACGTACTTGCGTTTATTTTCCCGAGTTGATCGTACGTCGAACGAAGGCAGGTATCCTTCCGAATCGTTGATTGCGAACGATTCACCCAACTTCGATCAACCAGCAGCGATTCGCTTCTCCCTGTCCGAGTTAAACCATGCTGTTCTCCACGAACGAAAGAAGCTTCTTTAGCTTCTAAACGCACGCTTGATCCCTGCGAAGTGGAAGAAGTCGTTTTCCACGTTCGTGCTCGCTAAAGAACGAATCCTCGTTCGATCAACCGCCGAACACGTTTACACGTATTATGCAAAACGTAGGCTGGCGGTAATAGAGTGGAAGAAGTGGCTGGATCTCGAAACCTATGCGAATCCACGGCCTCCCGTATTCCCATGCGCGCACGAGAGAAATCCTTGGCTGGAACCCTCTCTCCCTCGAGAGTCCCTAATACGTTTTTATTTCATAAGGGTCGCGCTCGGTATGTTTCCCGATTTGTATGGCGGAGGGCTGGAAAGCAGCCCGCAGCAGCTGTCGCTCGCTAGAACGCGCGACGAGACACGTCGACCCGCGTGACGGACGTTAAAAAATGGGGGCTCATTGTGCATCTCCGACACCGTGAATCTGTTCTCGCATCGATTTCACGGGGTCCTCTGTGTCCCTGTTTTCTCTCTCTCTCTCTCTCTCTCTCTCTCTCTCTTTCGAACTTTGGGAACGAACTTTGGGAAGAGAAAGAGCGGAAGAAATATAAAAGCAAGCGCCAGCGAAACAGCGAGTCGTTGGTTTTTCCATTAAGACGTGGCGCTCGTGGCGCGTTGACTCGCTTGACGCGTTCCTCGTTTCGACTCGCTCTCGAGGACCACCCTCGTTCTCCGTGTACGACGCATCAACGGGGTAATTAGTCTTGGACCGTGACGTAATACGGCGTCGTTTCTATGGAGGGAACCAGGTCGATGGAATTTTCACCTTTGACTCGCCAAGGTGAGCGTTGAACGTGAAATTATTACGAAACGCGGCGAGTTTCTTAAGAGGCTGAAGTTGTGATTGTCGGACTGTGGATGTCTATCGTCCAACGAGGAACTTTGACGCGCGAATGCTCGGGATATACGCGATCGAACATACGGAGAATTTTAGTAAGGTGGCATTTGATCGACGACGTACTGAATCGTGAAACTACTTTTCCGTAAAAAGCGGTAGGGAAATGCGACTCGTCGTCCGTGTTTCGCCCGCAGTCATCCAACGAAATATCGCGTCGACGTTCTTAATGGTCTAAGACCAAGCACGATCTTTGACTCTCGATCGACGAGAAAAGTCGGATCGTTGCTTGGATCGATAATCTCGGTAGAGGTTCCACGCTTATACCGGCTGATACGACACTTTCCCTTTCGTATTCGGCGAGGAACGCGTGTTGCTTTTTATCTCGGCGATTCCACGAAATTTACGGAGCATAACGAGGAGGTGGCGAGGCAGTTTGGCGGCTCGCGAGGGAACGTTCCAACAAAAGCAAGCCTGAAGAAGCAAGGGGAAGAGAGAATGAAAGAGAGAGGGAGAGAGAGAGCGGTGGAGCGAGAAAGAGGAAAAATAAAGGGAGAACGAACCGGAAGGAGGCATCCAACAGGATGCGAGCACGTCCTTTCGGCATTGTGTACAGCACCGGAACTGTGGGAAAACTTCCACACTGGCGAAGTTGGCCTCGCGTTAACGTACTAGTCGCGAGGTTTTATAAATATTTCATCGCGGCGGACGCGAAAATTGCGATGCAGCGATTCGAGCCGGTCGCGTTCCGGATGCTAATTAATTAGTCCAACGGGGGACTGAGTCTCTCCCGATGTGCCGGTTGTTTCTCTTCTTTCGCCCTTCGTTCCTTTAAAACGTTGTTCGCTGCTGCTGCTGCTGCTGCTGCTACTGTGTATATACAGGGTGTCCCATGGTTTAACGATCGAATACTCCGTTTTAACGCGTATACCGTTAACTCGATACGAAATTGACAACGACGAAGAATTTAGTTTTTACTTCGTCTCGATGAAACTCCTTATATCTTATACCGCCATCGTCGCCAATGTTTCGCTTCGATGTTTCTACTCGACGTATCTTCCTTTTTTTCTTTTTTTTTTTTTTTTTTTTGAAATTATCGACACGCGAGAGTCCACCGACTCGCGAATCGAAATCGAAAGCATGCTCTCTCCTTCCTATTTTCCTGTTTTTCATCTCGCGACTTTCTAACAAAGCTTCGAACGACCCGCGTCTATATAACACGTTTTGCTCGGATGTATGACCATACGGTGCACCGACAAAATTTATCCGCTTAACCTTGGGACACTCTGTATACGTGGACGTACTTGTGGACGTACTACGCTTGTGGATGAAAATAATCTTAGATCGCGCAATACGTCGACTTAATTGCGCGATTAAACGTTCTCGATAGGATCGCGAAGCCTTTGAGAACGTTGAATAGAGCCGCGCCGGGGAACGTGTTCCCGCGTGCCACGCGAGCGTCGCCCGATCCATCGATCGATCGTGCCCGTACGAAATTCGATTTTCGACCGCGTTGGCTGCCGTGCGTTATCGTGGAAACGCGCGAGCAGAACTTTCGCTTGCAAAACAACCTGCGACGTTGCGCCGACACGCTCGAGGAGGCACCTATTGCGCGAAAACGACAATGCTCCTACCCATTGCCAACTATCCTGCGAAACGATCCTCTTTCCCTTCCTCCAAAGTGTACAGGGTGTCCCACGCTTTTCACACTTCGCCAGTGCGTTCCACTAAGCGTAATAAAAGTAAGTGTTATCGCTTGCCTCGCGTTCCATATTCTTGTTGTAGCTTCTCGATAAAAAGAGAAAAGAAAAGCTAAAGCATCTACGGTTTTCTTCTTTTCATCGTCACGTTCTAGTACCAGATTTTACTCGTACACCGACGAACTTGGGACCGGAAGGTGTACAGGACACCCTGTATATTCATACACACCAAAGTTCCCTTCTCGTTCGTTTTGCACCGTGTCGCGTCTCGAATTATAACGGAAGAGGCCGCGCAGACCGAGAAAAACGCAGGAATAGAAACGCTGAAACTTAGACGCGACACGCGATAATGTCGGCCGGTTGACGGTGTTGGTGTATAGAAGCTCGCGTCTTCCTGGATTTACGTGATATCCGTTCGAAGAAGTTGATGCCTACGCATCTCTCGAGGTTATTGATCTTCGCCGTAAATCATGACGCCTAGTTTTCCACCGGGCAAGTTCATTGGATTAGAAGGCTCGCTCGGTGTTAATTAGCTCGGGCTGCCGTGACGCGGCTGTCACCGATATCCTGTCATCTCGCGTCGTTTCGCGAGTCCGTTATGAGAAACCTTGACGCGGCGAAACCGGGGTGAGATGAAAAGAAAAAAAAAAGAAAAAAAAAAAAAAAAAGGAAAGGGCAGCCAACCGAGAAGAGACCGAGTCTCTCGTGTTCCCTTCTCTCGGATCTCCGATGGATCGAGTCGATTTCTTAACTCCAAAAGAGTCGAGGTTCCGATACTCCGGTTAGATACGTGACCGACGTACACACGTCGACATTTATCGATTTCCACGCGAGATCGCGAGAGGGAAGGACGTCGATGGAAACCTCGCGAACCACCGAGTCTATGTCTCTCTTTCTAAGGCGTGCGTGCGTACAAACTGTCGGCGATGGAAAAAAGGAAAGATTCTCGCGGATCTAACCTGTTCCACGGACGAACCGAGAGGCGGACGAATCGGTTTCGATTCGCGTTTCTTCTTTTTTTTTTCTTTCCCTGCCTCTTCTCTCCGATCGACGCTACTTTCCTCCCTGCCAAATGAAATATCTCGCCGTGTTCCCCGAGACGTTTCCACGAATTTCTTTTCCGCGAACAGGTGAAACGAAAGGCGGATCTGAAAAAGGAACAGATTTCCAAGGGGGGAGAAACAGCGCCGCGTCGTAGTCGCGTTTATTCAGTGGAATCTCCGAGCGACGAAGAGAAGATATACGGTTACGCACGGTGAGTCCCTTCCGTGGATCGTTGTACGTGAGTACAACAGCGATATGGCGAGATCGTAAAATCGGTCCGTACTTGAAGTTTGCAATCTTTATTTCGTCGTTTCGTTCCGACAATCGTCATTTCGTTCAAAAAAAAAAAAAAAAAAAAAAAAAAGAAGAGGAGAGAAGAAAAGAAAAAGAGATATGGAATACATTGAACAAGGATTAAAGACGCTGGAGTAGGTACGTGCTCTTTTGTTTTCGCGGAAAAAGACGAATAGACGCGCAAGAAAGACGATAGCTTTCGATCGAAGAAGCTGTTGCGATTCAGAGGTGGTGCCAACATTTAAATTGCACGTATTCGAAGCGAAAGAATCCCATAGGTTTCGCATTCAGAGGCACGAAAGGATATTACTACGAATAGTAATCGACTACTTCGTTTAACGATCTCACCTACTGTACTCGGCTCACGTTTCGTTCGATGTATACCGGCCGTAGGCTTGCTCGAGGTCTCGGTCAGGGTTTGGACGCATCGATCCGCTTTTAAAGGGAGTATCGACATCGAAGACTGCTCAGAGACGAGACGCGCGACGCACAACGCGAGATATACCGAAAGACGAACGGGCGAACTTGTCTGGTTCGCGTTTCACCGGTAATGCTCCTGTCCGAATGCAGACACCGGCTCGGGCACGAAGAAATATTTCGATGGCCGCGTCACGCAGTACCGTTAGCGCGGGGTGATCGGTGATTTTTCGTGAATTTCGGGACTCCTCCGGGGCCGAGGAGGTGAGTCGGAAATTTCGCGCCCAGGTCACGGCGTCGCGATGGCATGCGCCCGTTTCGCGTTCCAGACTCGCAGACCGCGTCCGAAAGAAACGAGTCCGACCACGTACCGCTGCTTCTCCGTTTCTCGTTAATTAGTCCTCGGGTGCCCTCGCGAACCCTATTGCCAACGTGAGCGGACGCTCAATTATTTCGTCATTGTCTCGATTGGCCGAGCTCGTTCCTCGAATCCTCGCGCCACCTCCTTTCGAGTAACCTAACCTTAGAAAGAGATGCTAATTAGCGGCCTGATTCAACCAGCAGCTATATAGCTACATATCTGTCTCTTTGGGATATATCGTTCGTTCGCCGAGGACGTTGCCTCTGTGTTGTTCAATATAATATAATGTTCGGTATATAAGTAACTGCGACAGTCTGATTTCTGCAAGTACAAGATGTAACGATTAACGGTCTTCGATCGAAGGACGTCGATGCGTTGTTCGATCTCCGAAGAAGCCGCATCTGGAAATTGGCACGACGTCGTCGAGCGGTGATATAATTCCTCCTGGACCCGAGCCACGAGAACTCAGAATTCTTGTTTTCGATTTCGCTGAAATTCACGGTGCCTTGGATCATCGAAGAATTGCGAGTTTACCACGAATCCACGACCGCGCCGTGTTTCCCTGCAGCTCTTAAACAAAAAGCAATCGTATTTTATCGACGTAGCAAACGAGCGATTCTCCAAAGAACGCGTTACAAGGATCGGCCGGTCGAAGAATCGGACAGTATGGTCAAAAATGTATCACGGCCCGTTGAAGAGTCGGCGAGATTATAACCGCGCGATTCCCAGCAGGAGCTCCGTTTCGTTTTTCTTCTGTTTCCGCTCCAGATACAGACAACCAGGCCGTATAACTCGCTTGCGCCGATTATGGCAGGACGGGCTTTTGCGCGGGGCTCGTTACGCGCGTCTCTTGCGCTCGCTCGCTCGAAAACCCGCCTTTACGATCGGACACGGTTCGTGGCCAACGGTAGACCTATTTCGAACTTCGTTTCCGCGCTAGAAAACGCGATCTGTCGCTCAGTCTGTCGCTTCGACGAGAGCTGCGTCGGCCACGCTTCCGGGCTTCGGGCACATGGCCGAAGTCCGTGTTTCGGTTTCCATCGACGTGGTCGCGAGTCTCCTATTACGCGATGAGATTCTGAACGAACGCGCGAGGAGGAAAGTGAAGATTTTGGAGACGAGGGACGCGAATGGTCCGCTCAGGTTCGAGCAAACGGTTTTCGAGATAAACGACGAAAATTTTCGACGAGATATTCTTCTCGCAACGTGATCCTACAACGACCGTGCTTGTGTCGCGTTTATACGCGATAAGACGATCGATTTGCGGAGATTTCACTCGTCTCAGTTACTTCGTAGCAGACAGGTACTTCGTGCGCGATTCAAGACGCGGAAAACGGTACGAAGGAACGATCTCCGCGAAGCACGAATTTCCGTGGAAAAGGTAGATTTGCGTATCGTTGAGCGGTAAATTCGAAAGAAATCCGAGCGTTATTACAGGCTTCGAAAAGCTAACGAGTACGCGCGAGAGTACACGTATAGAAGGAAATTCACGAACGTCCTTTCTTCGACATCCTACGAGGAGAATTATAGGGACGAGGGGTGGGAAACGTTTGAAAAGGGATTCGCGTTAATTCCGGGAAGGACCGGAGTTGACGGGACGTCGCGCGGGCAAAGGGTTCGCATTACGGACGTAATAATGCAGGGGGAAAAAATGTGGAATTACCGTAGTCGCTGTTGTGCCGCGGTAACGCGAGATCCCCACGGAAATCTTGATACACCTACGTCCGTGTAAAACGTATTTCGCGACGCGCTATTTACATAACGCAGTTACGTACCATGGATTCGTATTGTACATCCGCCGTCCAGGTCTCCGGTGCGTGTATATCGCGTGTGATTGGCGCGCGCGGAGAGCATCGTGCCGCGTTCGAACACGTGTCCGACACGGCGAACGTCCTCTTCGCCCGCTCGTCCTCTTTACCCAGATGAATATCGCGTTCCGAGGACATTTAATTGACTCGTTACCGCGACGCTCTTATCTAACGAGCCAGCCAGCCGATGCACCCTCGCCTTTCTCCGAATCTGCCTTCCATCTTCCGACGTACAGAGCAAAGCGGTGTTATTCGAATCGGATAACGTTGATCGCGTAATGTTAATAACGTTAAAATTCGATCTTGCAATTTGCATGGAACAATGAAATTCGATGTGTATCGCGAAGACGCGATTAGCGTAAAGTATCACGCGCGTACTTTGCGCGCAGCAAGAGGAAACGTTAAAAAGTGAAAACGATTTCAGTGCTGACCTTACCCTATTTCTGACGTCCATCCTCGTGAATACTTACGTCAGAGAGAGCGCCTCGCCGCTTCTCTCTTTATAACTACCGGCGTACATTTATTTTCATACGGCTCGATCGTTTAGAAAGGAAATAAATCGTCAACGATCGTTGCTCTCGTTGCATCGATGCCACACTACGGGTATCTTCGCTAAAATTAACGTCGCGCTAGCTACGCCAGGTGCGGACTATATCGAACCAGGTTATTCTAGACTCGATGCTATATTTAAGACTCGCTGGTCGAACAATATTCGACGCGGTAAGAGGTTCTCGGTTACGTCGATCCTTTCTTCGTTTTCCTCTTTCTCTCTTTCTCCGCCCTCGTTCGCCGTCGCGTTATAACCGTGTATTTCTCGATACGAAACCGTCTCGAGCGTATTTCGACGAAAAGTCTAACGGAATAGCAAGCGCTTTTATTCGCACGATCGTACCGAGATTCCCTTCGCCGTTTTCTCTCGGATCGGTTCTTCGCGATTGCGCGTACACGTACTTACGTAATTATCGACAGTTGCGACTTCCTCTCGTTTCACCCTTGCCCCAGGGACTCTATATTTCCAGACGAGATTTTCCGGATGTCCCTTCCGCTCACACGCGTCCCACCTTGCCTACTTTAACCCCTTCCCTCGAGTTTTCGCACCCCACGCGAACCATCCGTACACCTGTTGCATCTTGGCGAGTCGCTCGCTCCTCTCCCACGTCGGACGCTTTGCCGCGTCGATGACGTTATCGTTTCCTTCGTACAGCTCTTACGTGTTTTCTTGCCCCGTGCGTTAACGTCGCTATGGTAGTTACCTATCCGCCGTAATTCTACGCGCCTATACAGAGAGATATTTCGTCGTTGCACGGGAAGAATTAGCAGGTACGAATATTAGTAGCGTGGAATGGGAAAGAGGACAGATCTGTAAAACAGAGTGGCACAGTTGCGTAACCTGGTTACAAATCGCCGTATCGCGTGTGCGTTGGCGCAGTCGCTCGTCCCGGTGTTTTCTTTTGTCCGTACCTCGTTGACCGAGGCCCTTTTTTCCTCGCATTCGCGTGCAACCGCTAAGAACTTCGATCAAATCCGTCCCCAGGAACCGTTCACCGCGGGAGAAAAGCTCCTCGAGGAAAGCATGCGCGAATACCAGCGACCGCATCAGCCGCAGCGTGTATGAAAAGTAGCGTGTAGAATCCGTCGTTTATAGTCGCCCGTTCGCCAGACCTTGTCGAATCGATTGGACTCGCGGACGTTCCCGAGGAACCTTAATGACTGGCAGCGACTCGCGAGTATTTCTCTCGACGTTGTCGCCCAGGCTTCTTCGCCTCTACCGGTCTCTATTTTTATTCGACACTGTATGATAATGTCCGTGATCGGTCTTGCAAACGCAAAAATTAATCCACGCTCGAAGCGTAAATTCGAGCGAAAGATTCTACCAGCGTTCGTCTTCGTTCGACGCTGGACCCCGTAGTCGTTCGCGGTTACCGGTGGATCCGACGCTGATTGACTCGACAAGCGTTCGAATATGTACCGTATACGTACACACGGATGCTTACGAACGAGCGTGTACGAATCGCCATCTTCGACCTTCGCAGCGAGTTCGTACGAAAGAGCGATTCCGTCGCTCGGCGTCTTCGTTTCGCGCCGATCTTCGCCGTAGCTCGTTTAAAGTTTAAGAAGAAGCGACTTGGAACGTAAGGACGCTGATGCTTTCACCGTGGACGTTATGTCATTGGCATGGAGGATCGCGACGCAGTTAACGGACGACGGGGCGACCGTCGAAACATCGAGCGTTCTCCTCCGCGGCGTCGTACGTAACTCGCGGTCCGCTCGCTCGTTTTCCCTCTTCTTTCCTTCGTCGTTCGAGGGCCCGTTACACCGTTATATTCTACGTGATCCCATCGCGTCCAGCTGTCGGACAGCTGCGCAGGTGCGCGACGCGAGGCGACGCGCGACGACCCTTCCACCGCGCGAATCGAACCGACTCTGTGTGTACACGTTCTAGAAACTGGACGAAAAGAAGAGCGAAGCGAAACGCGGCGCGATACGAAAACCTTCCATCCGGGATTCTGTCCCCGCCAGATCCTCCTGTCCTTCGCCTTTTCGCCGCGCATCGATCCTCGCGTAGAAAAGCCTCTTCTTCTCTCCTCGTATCTTCGTGCGCGGCCGTACGCTGCGAACGCCGCCACCGCGGTACGACTCGGCTCGCGCGCACTTTATTCACGTCGCGCACGAGCAACGATCCGGAGAGAGGATCTTTTCTCCGCTCTTTGTCTCTGTCACCAGTTGCCGCACGCGATGCGTCTACGCCCGATCGATGACCGATCAAAGATCGGCGAATGCCCGCAGCGATAGATCTCGCGTCGTTCTTCCATCCTTCGATGCTACAGACTCGCCTCCGTGCCGCTTCGAGATCTCGCCAGCTTTCAGCGTGCACGATTCGTGCGAGAAGAATCCTTCTTCGAACGCTTGGAAACAGGCGGTTACGGCTACGTTGGAACTTGCAACTTGCGCGTCGCGCCTCCCAAGGAGATCGCCGAATGTATTCCGGCAATTACGTATTTCTCGTAGTAGCCGCGGTCACTTTCGCTCGAAGATTCGCAGCATCGATGGACTGCGAAGCCAGGACCGAAGGAAGGCACCGTTGCTGCAATAAGGAGGCAGCGCGCCTTTTCTCGGTAACTCGAGCGGAACTGGTTTCGAGGCCAGAAATTTTCTATGTTTTTCAAACGGTAAGAATAAGAGTATGAAGTGTACCTGGCGTAGGTATTCGCGACCGAAGATAACGTCTGTTCGCGTCGGTTGATGAAAGTAGTTTGGAAGAACCCTGTCGATGGGCCCGGATCGACGACGTTAAATATACCGTGTCGATAAAAATGATGGCGATAGAAAGCGAGCGAGCTCGGGGTGGATAGAGTAAATAAGCCGGAAGAGGGAGCAGCAGCGAACGAATCGAATTTGATATTCGAATGACGTCATTCTAGGGCGTTCGTCTCGGTCAAGAGCCCGCGTATCTCGTATTCGCGGACCTGAGCCAATCGGTTATCGATCTCTCGGTAAGCGCAGCGAGCTAGCGCAACGCGATCGCGTTCCTCGACGAACTAGAGGCAACGTCGTTGCGCGTGAACTACCTACACACCGTGCCGACGAATTCACGAGTACGAGCGGATCGAGACCACCGAACTGAGCTTTCGAGCTAACTGACCTTGACGGGCGCGAATACCTCGCGATTACGCATCGATCGCACGTGCTTTCTTCGACGATCGAAGAACGAAACGGTCATCGAGAAACGCGTGTACGTTGTTCTCTTTCGTCTTTCCGTTCCGCTCTCTGAAAGCAGTCGTTTCCGATTGGTTTCGAGCGAATAGGCGACGGTTTCGTCGGTGGACGAAGAATCTGGTTAAAAGGAGAAGTTTTCGAACGTGTTTGGTAAAAGTGGCGCGCGTGTCGTGCTTCTCTGCGTTTTCGTTTCCGATTCGTTGGAACGAAAGGACTCTCGAAAGAAAACCGTCTCGGATCGTTCGGGATTGGTACGCGACCCTATCGAATCCTGGACATCGGATCGCGATAAATCTGCTTTATTCCTTCGGCCTGGATACGGTTGCCCCTCTCCTCTGTCTTTCTCTGTTCGTTTCGCGCCTATTTCCAGTTCTCGCGCTATATCCGTCCTCTCGCCATTGAGGATAAGACTTTTTCTTCGTTGTCCTGGCCTGGCTGTTTGCCTGGCCGGCTCCGGCTGCCTGCTCTCGCTGCCGGTTCTCTGAATGACCGTACTGCCTCTCCGCTGCTCTACGCTGAATCCTCCTTCTCGCTCTTCCTCTACTATCTCGCTATCTTTTTCCTTTTAGCCGCGCGTTCGTGCACACCACCCATACGTTCACGCTTCGACGCGAAAAGTAACGCGTTCGCGTTGCCGTATGGAAGTTGGCGCGTACACGGAGAGGAAACTTCCTTGCCAACCTTGATCCTTGCACGTCCGTCGAACTCTCGCACCTGGTCTCACGACCTACGCTCTACGGATCCATTCTGCAACGTGTAGTAATCCGTATCACGATCTATAGGTATCGTCCTGCGGAAATAAATCGAGATTTCTCCACATCCGCGATCCGTTTCTTCTTTATATCGCGCTCGAGGCAGGCGTGCCTCGTATTTGCAGCAAAATTTCGCTTGTGCGCGCTCCGTTTGTATTTGGACGAAGTTTTGGGCGAACAAGCACACTCGCGCTTTCTTCTATCCGAAACGTCGTTGCGAGAACAGATCGACGATCACGCTCTCCGCTATTCGCCACTCGTCGTTCGACGTGGCATTCCTAGTTTTCCGATCCTACAGTTTCCACGTACCCGGCAAATAGGCAAATCCGCCAAAGATTCGGCTTCGGTGTCCACAGGTTGAAGACGAATTTTATCTTGTGGCTGTAGCAGTGGCGCTACTTTTTGGCGAACCAAATTTTGGTATCCTTGGAGCAAGCCGCGTTGCATCACGCCGAAAGAATTCCTTGGATCGAGGCAGCGCAGCCACAAAGGGCTGCTGCTGCTGGCCTTAGCTTTCGTCCCGCGGACGCGTTCAACTTTTCGAATTCTCCACACTCGCGCGGGCACGTTCCGATGAATCATTCCGATACGTTTCTCCGGTCTCATGGTTGCAGCCCTGTCAGACCACCGGACGCGATCATTGTACGCCGCTTTGTTGGCGATCTCGTTCGTTACCATTTCACCGAGGCTCTGGTCGCGCCTATCTATTACGTCTCGCAGATTGCCCGCGAATTTTTCCCCTCCGCTAAATTGTTTTCAGTACCTCGAATCATCCGTCTTCGTCCAGCGATCGGCTGGATTTTATTCCGGTCGAAACAAATCTACTCTATCTGCCTGGCGAGATTCGATCAGCCGCGTTGCCTGTAAATTATCTGCGAGAGGCTCGTGCGCGCGCGTGTACATGCTTCACCTAGCCGAGAATCGACGTGGTTTTGCGGTTAATTGGCGCGGAATTCTATATCGATCGGGTACCGTTCGTTCGCGTAATTCGAGAGAATTATCACGTCGGTTTTCACGATCGTAGATGCCGCTGTCATCGTTATACGATATCGTACCGTTGAAGGGCCGAATTACGCGGAGAGAAAGCGATCCAACCAGATCTACGTTCTTCGCGTTAGACGTCCAATGGCAACGACGATAGCGCAGGCAATAACGTTAACTTGTCCGCCGTTGGCGCGTCGATCGACCAGCGAAAATCGAGATCTCACGCTCGGCTGTGGAATCCCGCGGCATTTCGCAAAGACCAGTATATCGGGAACAGGTCCGTGACACGGTCCCTCTCCTGTACACTTTCTTCTTCTATCCACTTGCTTTCCTCGTTTTATTCTCTCTAGCGCGGTGTTTCTGTGCTCTCGCAGGACGAAGAAGACGCGTGTGTCCAGCGAGCGTGCATTCAGTTCGCGCATGCACGCACGCACGCACGCACGCACTCACGCACTCACGCACTCACACGTCCGCCGCGTAACGCACAGGACGGCCTTCGCGGCGAATAATTATGTAGGGGATTTTTCAGTTGCTGTACTCTCTCTCTCTCTCTCTCTCTCTTTCACTCGCTCGCTCGCTCGCTCTTTTTCTTTTGCCCGTATGTACGTTAGTTCCACTCGCTCGTTCTTTTCGATTCGTCCCTCTTCGAGGTTCTCCTTCTAGAAAGAGTACTACTTCGTCCTTCTCGCTCGCTTCTCGTAGCCCCTGCACGCTGTCTACCCGTCTCGTTCCCTCGAACTCGAGTTCGAAGCGGCAATGTGGCGAACTGGTCCCGCAGGCTTCCAAGGAAGACTCGTCCCGCACGGTCGATCGTCACCGAGAGTTCGTTCCCCGTTCAGCGACGGATCTGTCCCCGGGACTGGTCCCCGAACAGGAACAGGTCGCTCCGGATGTCGACCGTGGACGAGCCTAGATGCAATCTAAACGCGGCGTTTCGTACAAGCGTATCGCCTAGACGTTGCGCGTGGATTCGTTCGTTGAAGCACGACGATACTCGCGTGTGAGATTCGTCGTCCAAGGTATCGTTTCACGCGCGTCCCATCGGTGGCTTGTTTGCGGATTCGGTCGACGATTCTTTCCTGCTTCGACTCTGTCGGCGATAGCGCGAGTAGAACTGGCACGAGTAGAACTCGAGGTACTGGCGAAAATCGGGCTCGTCCGTCGCGTATAGATGAATGGAAAGTGGATCGATTTGACGAAGAAGAGAAAATGTCGCAGCTGGAGAGTGCGTTTCTCACAGCGGGAATTGCGTGCGCTGCGGAATTCGCGAGGCGGAGAATCGATCGCCTCGGGGGAGAAAAATCGCGGTATTAACGTAGAAAAACCGCGGTAATCTCGTGACCATTCACTGGCCATTTTTCCCGGTTCCCGGTTCCATCCCTCGCAATAACTCATCGCTAATGTCGCTCGTCGCTCGTACCTGGCGAACTGGTTTCGATTGAATACCAACCGAGCTCTCGGTCTGCGCTCTCTCTAACGATTAGAGAGATCGCGTGTCCCTTTCCTTTCTCTCCTTCTTCAACCTCTCCATTAATTCCGTTTCCATCCACCGGAGCTTTCCACCTTGTGGCCCCCACCACCGATGCGGTAGTTTTCTTTTCTGGCTGTTGGTCGCGCTGCTCGCGCGCGACTCGTCGCGCTCTCGGATATAAATATTGCATGATCGAGTAAAATAATTCTACTCGAGCATTTCCATCTACGCTTTTCCTTCTTCTCCGTTCCTCTCTCCTCGGCTGTCCCTTTCTCCCGCCACAGTTTTATCTCGTTGGTTGCTGGAGCGCGGCGGATAATTGGACGGGATGCAGTAGGACGGAATGCTGGTGCATTTGTCTACGGTACCAGCCGCGAATACATCTCTTATCCCCTTCCTCTCCTTCCTCTCGCGTGTTCACCCTCTCTCTCTCCCTCTCTCTCTCTCTTTCCCTCTCTCTCTCTCTCTCTCTTTCCCTCTCTCTCTCTCTCTCTCCAGCGCGTACCGATGCGCAAATTAAGGGCGATTCCGCTCGGACGGAATCGCCATTTCGCATGAAACGACTGCTTCTTCTTCTTCTTCTTCTTCTTCTTCTTCTTTCTTCTTCGTCGTTCACCCTCCGTTCTTCCTCTCCTTGCTTCTTCTTCCTCTTCTTCTTCTTCTTCGACTTCTTCTTCTTCTTCTTCTTCTTCTTGTCTCTACTTCTTCCATGTTCGTTTTCTTCGTGCGCCACCGGCTTCGCCTGTGTACGCCGCAGCGCTGCATTCTCCTCGTAAAACGATCGAGCAAAGTTTATTAAAATGCGGTGTAATTGCGCGGCATAAATATTGACTCTACTTTCAGAGCTTTATTTTAAACCGCGTCTTGGGATTTTCTACGCGTTCTCGACTCGTTCCGCGTGGTTTCTTGTCGCTCGCTGGCGGACGCTGGCCCGCGGGGCAAATTCGCATCGAAGATTTGCCTTGCGCGCGTCAGAACCTCTTCCTGTCTCTCCGGTTCTCTCCGCTTGGGGAATACGAGGCAGCTTACACGCCGGTGAAAAAATTCCCGGTGATCGATAGGAATCAACCGAACGATTAGTCTTGATTAGACGTTCGAGACCGTGATCGTATACGTGTGGCTGTACAGGCGGAAAGGCAAGAACAAATCGTCTGGTTCGCGGATACCTACGTATTTGCCCCAAGTCTATGATCTGTCACGGTTATGTTACACGTTCTATCAACTATGTAGAACTTGCAAAGCGTAGTCTCGTGAAAGAACCTGTTCGAATGAAATTGGTCGTGCGTACTCCGAAGTATCTATCCACAGCTTGGGACGGAAAGCTTTTTACGGAAGTACCTGCTCTATAAAAGAAGAAAAGAAAGAGAAACGTCAGAAAGACGACGAGTTTCTCTTTAGAATTCGGACCCGAAGGGTTTAAGAAACAATGAAATCCATCCAGAAGGATCGTTAAATTCTCGTCCGGCATTACGAGCGTTCGGGACACGTTGGCTTTCGTGTTCCGGAGAATAATCTGTGGTTCGTAGAAACAACAGGCGCCAAGTACCAGATGCGCGATTAGCAGGTGCACCGACGGATGCCGCGAACCTTTTCGGTAGCTCGGGGCAACCAAAGAGAGATCCGTACCTATTCTTTCTTTCAAGAGTGCTGTCTAACGGGTGCTAGGCAATCAATCTGTTCACCCGATGAAAACCACACTGCGCAAAAAAATGCTCGTAAAAAAGACACTTGGCGAATAAATTACGCGGATCCACTTAACTAGACTTAATAGAATCCGAAGCGAAAGAAACGCAAAAGGAAAAAGAATAGATTAGATTCGACCAGATTGGACGTTGATGCGAGAGCCATTAGGGAACGCACGCGGATACAAGGGTCGAACGCGTTCCCATGGATCGTCGACAGAGGCACGATCCACGTCCTAAAGTCAAATTTTCGACCCTTCCGAGCCCGTTACGCGAGATTTGCGGCACCTTGAAGTCCTTTTTCGGTCGGTTGCTTTCACCGACGTTTTACCATCGTACATTTTTTCCCTTTGTTCTTCCGCCCGGAGCAACGCAGCAGCTCCTGAACGCTATACCCTTCGCGTCCCCTCGTCCTTTTCTCGTTCATTTTCCCTTCGATTCTCTCTCCTCTCGTTCGCTCTTTGGAAGAACGAGCCGCCCTACGGGCCTCTCTTTTTACTTCGTTCGGCTGCTGTCTGCGTTTCTCGCTGCTGACGAAGCTTCTTGGCACGCGATCGTCGTAGCCAGGAAGAGATCCGCTCGAATATCTCGTCGAAGCGACCACGTCCACCGAATTCACCGCCGTCCCGTCAGCATACGTATTTCCACGCTACCAAATGATCGCGGATACGCTACGATGAAACATTTTAACGAAACGTTTCCTTTCGATCCTACCTCGAGCACAACCATACACGGTTAATGGATATCGACGAGCACCGTGGTCGACGTTAATTTCTTTTGGCGTAGCAAGCTCGCTTCCCTTCTTCCGTCCCGTATGAAATTCTCCTTCTCTCTTTTACTCGCTCCCTTTCTTCCTGCGTTTCTTTGCTTTACCGTTTGTTTCGTCCAGCGAGGTGGTTGTCGTCGTTAAGTATTATCGACGATTAGTACCTTGAAGCTTTCTCACGTGTGCAAACACACACAGATTTGCTTTTCGTCGACCGATTCGAGCCAGCCCTGGGAAAACATCGCCGTGTGTTTTCGCTCAGCCCGTGGCCAATTCAAACATTGCCAACCGGGTTCCGTTCGGACGGCTTCCTCTTCGGTTAAACGGTTGCGGGCTCGAAGCGAAGAGGTCTTTCTTTCTTTTTTTTTTTTTTTTCTTCGGACAGTCGATAGCGTAAGGGTTTGGGCAAAGGTTATGCAATGGGTAAGAGCATTGCGTGCTGGCATCTAATACTCCATAGAATTTAAAGTGTAAATGCAACTTAACCGTAGAGAGGCGTAGAAATAATAGAATCCCAAGTTTCGATAGCACGCGTCTCGCGCGAAACTTATACTTTTTAATCGAACAGTTTCTGTATCATCGTGTGCACGCGTTGAGTTAGCTTATTCGAATTTTGTATTAATTCCTCGTGTCCTTTTCTCTGTTACAGGTAAGCAAAGACGCGCGGTTAATCGATCTACCAATCGTGAGTAACCGTTTAAGAAAAACTAGTTCGTAGCAGGAGAAGAAGGCTCGATTTTTTGACCATCGCAGGGTCTACAGTTGTCTCTAGGTGCGTTCGGCACGGATAAAGGGTTGCTCGCATCGGGATTATTCTCGTGACGTAATCTCTCTCTCTCTCTCTATCTCTCTCTGATAGAGACCGTGGAAAGGATCTTTCCGTCTCGTTTTCCTACGCTTTTTTCTAGGAAAGTAATATCATCGCCCCGTTCGTCGATGGAAAACGGCTTTTTTTTAGCCTGCACCCGGCTTACCGTGTTTTTTTGTACGAAAACCGAGATTCCTCGAATTGGACCACCCATATTCCGATAACCGAGATTAAGAAATTTTCGATGCTCACCCGTAGGGTAGGATTACGAAACGCAAGTTTTAAGAAACGTCTCGTTTATCGGATCCGACGAAATAATTCCACGTATTCGGAAGTTCGGATCTTTCGACGCGCCAACTTTTGAACGTAAATTCGCCTTTCCTTTGCAATCTGCTCTCGCTTTGATATTTGAGCCAATCCAGTTTACCGTGTTGCGAGCGACACGCGTTAATCGATCCTTCTTTTCAACAATTCGACAGTTCGATATTCGATATTCGTTTCGAAAACACTCGCTAGAACGCACGAAATTTGTACGACCAGTGCTCGCTCGTCTTCTGGTCTCGTTGGTACAATTTTGATCTCTCGCGTAGAACGTAAGAATCGTTCCTGATGTACTGGAAATCTGTCGGTAGCGAATTTTTCCGAGAAACGTTCCAGTTTTCTCCGAGAATTTCCTCCGTCCAATCTCGTACGATCGCAACGCTGGCTTTCCTTTCCGTTCGATCCCGTCGAGTTTCGATTATCCCCGGAGCGGCCTCGTTTCGCGTTCACCGGCTGTCGTGGCCTACTCAGGCTCTCGTGATCTCTACGCTATTGTGTCTCCGGGGTCGGAGGTTGGGTCATCGTGGAAGGTCGCGAACAAGCGACAGCACAGATCCGCGGCAATGTGTGCCAGCAGTTGGCGGCGCGGGCTTCGAGGATACCTGATTGCCTGGGTCAAGGTCACCGCTTCCTACCGAACCGTATATTCTCGTCCTCCGTATTTCCTCTTACACGCACGCACCCGTGTTTGCCGTATGCGCGCGAGTCTTTTTGCCCTTGCCTCGTTACCGAAGCTAACGTTCCTTAGACTTTGAGATTCCTGTAAAATTGCCTGGCTACCTCTTCACGGAGCATCCGACGAAACGCGTTCCGTTACACCGTCGTGGCAAATGGAAGGTTCGGATCAGGAATCGTATAAAGTTTGCCACGGCATTCTACGCAGCTTTAGCTTTTAAACCGGTAGAGGATTATTCCGTCGGAGGAGGCCGGTTGCCAGAGTCTCTGGCCATTAGGTCTGAAAGTTTGGCGAAGCTCTGTATTTGGAGAGACCGTTGGTCAAGATTACATTCATAAGGGGAAGAAAAATTAACACAGGTAGCTCGGGACACGAATAAAGCGTACGTACGTGGCGCTGTAATAGGCGAAGCTGGTCGCAACACGCGGCTCCCTTTTCCGGTGTCGTGACTCCATCGATTTATTCGTCCCTCCGTGTGTCGGTGGGAAGCTATCAGCGTTGGAATTAGAATTTCATCGCGAGACCGTCGCTCGATGGGACGAGAATTAAAGGAAAACGCGGAATCGAGCTACCACCGGCGATCGTTAGCCAACCACCGTCTCCTGTGAAACGTGAGATACTCGGTGTTGCATCGCGCTCGATGAAAAAGGAAGCGCGTCCAACTTCCTGCTGAATCGCCGTTAATCCTACTCGCCGGTCAATCTCTTTTTTCAACTCGACCGACGTCGAGAGTTGGAATTACGGAATCGCGCGGAAATGTACTTCGTGACTCTAACGATTTATTCGCACGAGCTCGCGCAGCCATCAATCCGAAGGGAAATCATACGCGCACACGCCTATGAAACGCGCTCGTGATGGCTGCGCGTTTGTACGGCTTAAGCAGGTCACACTCGCGGTCAGCATCGAGCATTGTTGTCGAGATCGCGATCCCTCGGCCAACTGGACGATCGATAATTGGATCTGTGGTGGAATTTCGCGGCGTTCGCCGTGGATGGATGCGCCGGTGATCGATCGAGCGGAATTCCATTCCGCGTGCACCTTGCTACAGCAGGTTGTTGGGTACAGTAGTAGCGTCTTCCCAACGACTGGTCGTGAAACGGGATTTTATCTGCATAATGATCGAGGGCTGTACGTACGTAACTGGTCAGAAGTTTGGAACCACTGCGCGTTACGATAAAAATAGCGCGAAGGAAACTCGGCGGAATTTATACAAATTTCTCTGCGAGCGCGACGCTCGGTCGAAAGGTCGACGAAGCGAAATCTCTGCCTAACCCAATTACCCACGATACTGGTTCGTCTTAAAAAAAGAAAAAAAAAAAAAAGAAAAAAACTTTAACCCAATCAAGGGTTCCCTATTCGTAACGACACGCTTCGGAAGAAACGGATTAATCGAAACGTGAAGTTTCACGCCGAGGATCGGTAACGAGTCTCCAAGGTGACACGTATCGTTCTCAAATAGGTTAATTCGATTCTCCATCCGACCGGCCGCTAATGCGGTCTGAATCCTAGTAACGCTTTGGCATCTGGGCAGCCGATTTCACCAGTTTTTCTTTCGAACCTGCGCTTCCACTTCTCGACCGCTACTTATTTTCTTCTTTGGTCATTCCCAACGATATCTGCTCGATGTTCCGTGGCGAGAAGGGGGTTCGCGACCGATACACGTTGTCGGAGGATGCAGAGACGAAGGCAGAAGCACCGGCGGCTACCGTGAAACTCGTAACGCGAGCTTCTTCTTCCTCGAGCTATTGTTCGAGCCAGGCCGGAGCTAATCGACTGAGACCGATACCGTGATATTCCCGTAAATGACGCCGAGGAATCTGGCCGCGGTTTCAACGTTTTATCCGTATAGCTGCAGGCAGGTCGATGTTAAACGCGCCGCCGCGATTCCGCGTAAAATCCCAGATCAATTAAAGTTCACGTTGCTATTGGCCGCGCTGCTTCCGCGGTTACACGCTCCTCGTCAATTTCGCCTTGGATAAGCTCGTCGATTACGTTCTGCCGACTGAAATAACCCTTCTTTCCGTGTTGCGCGTTTCCTTCGTTCTATTCGTATCTTTTGTTTCGCGTTGCTCGTCTTATCGTCTCATCGTCTTACTTCGTGTTCGCTTAATCCGAATTTTCGAATAAATTCGGCTAATAGGTTCGGCTAACTCGAACGAACCCGAGCTTTTCCTTTGGCATTTCGATCGTACGATATTTCTTCTACCTTCAAGACGGTTTCCCGAGAACTCGAGAAAATAAGAAGCTTTCGACCTTGACCCGAGCTAGCTCGGATGATCTTGATATTCTCGCCGCTACTGCGATTGTACAGCGTCTAGTTTCGCGCGCCGTGTTCGCACGACGTTCAACTTCCAATTAGGAT
Source organism: Bombus superbus (assembly GCA_014737385.1). Taxonomy (NCBI): domain Eukaryota; kingdom Metazoa; phylum Arthropoda; class Insecta; order Hymenoptera; family Apidae; genus Bombus; species Bombus superbus. The sequence continues at coordinate 9,313,285 of JACXIK010000005.1, forward strand.
ATTTTTCTCGCTTCTTATTTTATCGTCCGATTCTGCGTGTGTTACGAGCAAGTCGATCTCGACCTAGGGTAACTCCGATGAACTCGATCTCCTTCGCTTCGTCCTTTGCGATTTGAAAAGAGCTCCCGACGACGATTTCTGTCTGGAACTGAAAATCGGTTCTAGGTATCGGTTTCTTCCGGAGAATTCGGTTTTTTCACGAGTCTGTTTCGAACCATCGTTAGTCGCCCTCGAATGATCTCGGTAATTGCCAGGACCGTTCTCCGCGGCGATCTCTCTCGGAAACGCTTTCGTACCACCAGAGCGTTCCGCGCCACGATCGTCCCCCATTAGCCGACGATTCCGGCAACGTGCCGGACGACGAACCGCGACGAACGACCTTCCGAAGGTCCACCTCGCGTTTACCCCGGTTGATCTAACTGCGTCTCTTAAAACTAACTTCCTCGCACCTAGTTGCAATCCTCTTACAGTCCTCTACAGTCACGTTAATTTCATCGGTGAAATATTACGAGCGCCAGAATACAAGTTCGTAGTGGGTGTTAAAGAATTCCGTTGCACGACGAATAAAGCGATGCGAATCGTTTGATCGTGGTGCCCGGCATGAAATTGTGAAATTGCAAACGAGAACAGCGACGAGTAACATCGATCGCGCTATTTGCATTAATTAATTCGAGTTGGTTTTAAAATCCCTACGGTACTCCACGTCCAGAGCTGCGCGTTTTCTGTCACATTTCTGTCCAACTGTCGTATGATTTAAAAGCTCCGTAAAAACGACGGCGGTAATTTTCTATTCCGTAAAAAAGGCAGTTATTTTGTGAACGAACCGTCCGAGGCCATTCGCGGTTGCTTCGTCGCCGCGATTAACAGCCCGCGCGAGAAACTGCTCTCCGACGAAATTTTACGTTTCGCGACAAAGTGGCAACGATCGCGGAAGGATCGAGCTGGAAAGGTGGAAACTCGATCGAAGGTTCTATCGTTGCTCGATTCGATCGTGTAGGTTAGGTTCAAGAAACCTGACTCTCGATCTCGCCTTATCCACTCGTTTCATTTAACGCGAACAGTTACGTGTGATTGTTTCCTGCGGATGATTGGCCCGTCTCTTGCCGATGCTCGCTCGTACACACAAGCTACGATTATTATCCGCGTTTCTTGCGGTATCGGGACGTGGATAGAGCCGCGTGTGCTCCGAGAAACCAGCCGCTTAGCTGGTAAAAAATTGATAACAGGTTGAGAGTATCATCTGATACGCAACGCAGTTTCTTGCCATTGGTACGTTGGTTATCCTATGCGCTCTGTCGAGCCTCGGCTCGATTCATCGACTGTCTATGATCTCCGCGAGATTTCTCCTAAAAGCAAACGCGCCGTTTCCTCCTCTGCGCCGATGGTAGTTTACGAGGATTTCGCTCGTGCGTTTCGAAAAACGTGGTAAACTTGTTGGCGCATCTGGTTCGTCTTATCTTTCGTCGACGTGGGTGGATACGCGAGACGCGTATATTTCTTTTACAATTCGTACGCCGCGAACGTGGGTGGGAGGATACGCGAACACGCAGTTAGAATTTTACTCCAGACGCCGAAAATCGATATTCAACCGTGACCTGACCCAAGTTATCGACCGAGTCTGACCAAGACGTAACCGAGACCTAATCGCGGTAATGCTATACCTAACCTACATCTGAACGATCCTCGCGTATCCGCAAACTTCTTTTTTTTATCCCTAGTAGTCAATCGAAGAAACCGTCCGCTCCAAAGACCTTCGAAAGGTATGCTTTTCTTCCCGTAGGATAGAGACATCGATCCGATCGTACCACGATCGCGATCGACGTCCAAGAGTCGACTCGTTTCGCGCGATGATCGATCCTCGAACAGCCTTTACGCAGAATGCGCGAGTTACGCGTTCGTCGCAAACTAGAACGCGCAAACGTATCGGCGCGAGTGTACGAGATGCTCGAAGTAAGATATTTCTTCTAATATTTGCAGCGTCAAGTTCTCCTCTCCGGTCGAGTACTTTTTGTCCTGTTAGCGAAGAACGTGGCTTGAAACCGACGAACTCGTTCGACGATAGCGCTAACGGATCCTCCCGTATGACTCTCGCTCGAGATAAACTATCTCGGAGATTGAACCGTTGTCCAGTCTCCTTTATCCGACGAATAGCAGAGAACGTTAACGCGCGTTAATTTTATCGAACAACGCCGATCAGGATATAGTAAGTAGTCTGTCGGACGCGTGTACGAGCCACGAGGCCGCCCCGCATTCCCGGCGTTTACGCGTGCTTTCGTTAAAGCCGCACCAGGAAGAGATGGCTCGTTACGCCGCATCCTATGCGTCCTCGTCTCCTCGTCGTTTATTTCGACCGGAGGCGCAACAATGGCAGAGAGAGAGAGAGAGAGAGAGAGAGAGAGAGGCCGGTGGAGAAGGAGCGCGAGCCGAGATTCTGCGGCAGAGAAAGTTTATTACCGGCCCGCAGAAGTCGCCTGTGCTCGTCGATTCCCTCTCCCTTTAGACCATTAGCGTCTGTGAAAGGTACGCTCTCGCAGGTGCCACGAATCCACAGCCGCCTGCCCTCGTCGAAAGTGCACCCGCGCAGGTGGAATGGTCGCCGAGGATCGTCGTCTCGTTTCGAGATCGTCGATATCTCGCGGTGAATAGCGCACGATGCACGATCTCGTAACCTACGAACCCAGAGGAACGATTTGAGTCGTCGGATTGCCAGTTTCTTGCGTGTATTCGTCTTTTCATGCACGGGCCCTCTGTATCCTGATAAGCGAACGAAATTGCTAAGGAAATTTACGAACGAGCTTCCAAGTATCCGATTGGTTGTCTCGGAGGTGGTGGAAGTATTATACCAACTGCGCGTTTGAAGATTAGGAAAGTTTGAAAATTTAAAGCGGAGGAGATAATTTTGGAAAGTCGCGGCGTAACAACGTAATCGGAGATAGGACACAAGGGGACTGAAGCTGGATGGCACCCCGTAGGCGCCACCTTATCGAGTTCGTAAAACGTATCGCGTAACCCGAAGACGACGGGCAAGGGAAAAGAAATCGATCGTTGCGGTTTTTTCATTCTAAAGATCCCCTGATAAAGTACCACCAGATGCATAAAAATCTCAGTTTCGTGGGCGCGTTTCCACGCAAAGCCCGTGCATATTTTTTACGGGACGACACGAGACGGCGGACACGTTGTTTTAAGGCGTACACGCAGAAGCCAGAAAAAAAAAGGAATCGGATTTCCATGGTTTCCAAGAAAAGTCTTTCGTTCTGGACCCTCATTTTTCTTCATCCTGGTCGTGTCGTACCGTTACCAATTATTATCGTCGATCGTGGAGAAATAAGCCTCGGTCGTTCCTTGGAACTGCCACGATTATCTCTGGGTCCGACCGGCATAAACCACACCTTGCCTCGGAAAAGAGGATGAATAATCGGCGAGGAGAGCCGCGGTGCGGATAAAATCGCGTCTTTCGAGCGAACCGGCCTCCACTGGATGCCAACGAAACTGTCGTGCAAAGGGAACAGCCACCGAGTTCTCTCTCCTTTGGTCCCTTTGAATCGCTCGATGCGTGATCGACGTACAAAGACAGCCGTCGACGTTAAAACCAGCGTGTATGGGCCGCGACGCTCGATCCACGGAGTTTACGTTTTTCTCTATTGGCAGACACGTTCGAGTTTTTGATGGTCGGACGACGAGGGTGTGAGCGTGAAGCGAGACGCGGCAGGAAGTTGGACGAACTCGTAGGTCGAAGGAAATTCTTGCGACGAGACACGCTAACCCGCATCCTGTTTTCGTGTTCACCGCACAATGGCCTCGAGTGTCGCGTGAAAAACTTTCTGGGCCATTACGAGACTCTAAATAACTGGAATTTTTCGTCCAATCATATAGAGATCTATTTTATCGCGCGTGCGTGACACTCTCTGAACGCAAGTCGACCGATTCCGCTTTCTGTATTTATTTTTTAACATCGTTGCTCTGGTTTCCGATCAACGTGCAGCTTCTCCGAACACGGACGATCTACCGTCGCGGTACGCTCGTCGTAAAACGACGATCGAAACGACGATACGACGATCAATAGCGAGCTTGGAGATGATTTTGTAATACGTTTAGCAAAAACTGTAGCTTCCTCTGTACGGTCGTTAAACATCGTGGATCGACGAATGACACGCTTTCCGCGTAAATTACCACCGAATGGTTAGATGCGGAGGACGCTCGTGTATCAAAGACAAACGCGAACGTGGGGCCACAAATTACCTCCATTAGCGTGGCAAATTTACGAGAAAGCGTGCCCTTGATTTTTCCTCCTCGGGCAGGTTCTAGACTGGACAACGGACAGGGGGCGAGGAGGCAAAGGGGAGAGAAAAGGCCACTCTGGATCGCCCACACACAATGTACTTACTCACCTAGCGGAACCGCTGCCGGTGAATTGCGATGGAGAGATCCGACGGGGAAACAAAACCACGCGGTCTTTGCCACCGGTCAGTACCGGTACGACCACTGATTTTTACTCGCACGTCCTCGATTTGAACACGCTGTTTGCGCTAGCAAGCGAAAAAAGGTTCGATCGGAGACGCGTTTGCTACATACGATGCGAAGCAGAATATTTCTAGCGGAGCCAGATCTCGTCGAACACGATACGCGTCGCAAGTCGAATTTCGAGTGGCGCGCGTTTCGCCTCGATTTCGACTCGATTTCGACTCGATTTCGACTCGATTTCGACGATAACGTCGTTAGGCTTCGCACGGTCTAGTTTGAACTACGCTGGCGCGTGAATCGAGACTGGTCAAGGGTACGGATGACTTTCACTGATTCGGCATCGAAGGATGCTCGGAAGGCGAATCGAGGCCGTGTTTAAATCCCCCGCTGGTGCCCTACCTGCAGGCCTCTCATTCCTCGAAGATTCTGCTTGGTAATTCGCAAGGTGATTCCATCCACGGCTTTCTCTCTCGTCTCAGTTTCCTCCTTTCGCACGTAGGAAAGGGATAACTTCCTCGAAAGATAACGCCCACGTGATCTCGAACTCTGATCTCGATCGTTCCGCTACACGTGTTTCCAGGCAGTGACGTACGAAGCTCTAGTCTCGCGAGCTTCAAAGTTTTCCACTCGGAAGATTCATCGGAAGCGGAAGATCGTCGCCTTTCCGAGTGCAGATTCTAGCTCGGAAACCTTCGGCAATTTCAGTCGCCAGTCGAGCCTTCAAACCTGTAAACTCGAAGCTCGCGTCAACGACGACGATTCGACACCTTCCAACTGTGAACAGTCGCTATCTTGGAAATATCCCATATAAAATGGGAAATGGAAGTCTAAGCCACGATCGGAGATCGTAAATTCCTACAGAGACAAAACCAATCGCAGACACGGAGGAAAGAACTGGTCGAACGGCGAGATAGAAAACAGTGACCGGCGTGGCGATAAGTCGCGCAGGGTGTAGGCCAGGAACGGTACGCGTCGACTTGTATGTAGGTTAGAAGGTGGGTGGACCCTGCGTCGTCTGTTTGTTCATTTTACGTGTAGCACGTAGCGCGTGTACGTGCTCGTAGAAGCGGATTGTGTTGGAGAAGGTGTCAACACGCGGACAGGCAGCGTGTTCGAACCGTGTCTCGTGGCTCGGATAGCGTTCTCTCTGGCGTCGGCGTGATCGTAACGGCGTGTTCTCGACGATCGAAGCCCGGCGATTAATTGAACCGAATCGTCGATCTATACCGGCTGCCAGCCGATACGCTTTGCCCGGACGATACGCTGCTCCGCCGGCTAGATCGACGATGCCCCGCGTTACAGTTAACGTAATAAGGCGACGCCGCCGCAAGATAATCGCTGCTAATGGAATTTCGAAGAGATCGCCACTCGCCAACCGCGTTAAACGCTTTCGCCAATTTCCATTCACGCGTTGATCTTGGGTTAAAATTGGAGAAATTTGTCGGCAAAGTTTCTCGAGTTTCACCGTTGCTTTTGGAGCAACGCGTATTGAAATATTCATCGTACGATGAATCACGCGCGAACAGCGTGATAAATCGTGGTACGCTGATTTACTAACTTCGATGCCAATCCGTAACAAGTGGCGATACTTGAACTGCTTGAAAAAAAGGGAACGTGCCTCTAGGTTTGAAGTTTCTAAACCTTCTAAACATCGTTAGACGTTAAATCTACCAAGTGTTGTAAAAAGTCTCGTAAAACGGGACCAAGGTTGCGACGATATTCAGCGAGTGGGAGAAACTCGCGTCCAGTGCAATCGTCGCGGTCTCGAGTCCCTCTACTAAGAAATTAATTCGAGCGCGTGCGTTACGGCCTCGAAAGGAACGCCGAGCATCGAGTAGTCAATCTCGCCAAAAACCCGACGATACGATTAAACGACGGCAGCGAAAAACGCGGCTGGAAAGGGCCGCGCTGACGATACCGTCCGAAGGAGTCCGATCGTTCGATCGAATCTTCGGGTTACTTGGACTTAACCGTGTCGCGCGAATACATACATAACGCACGTACTCTCGCCGGTTGCGTATCCAAGTTGCGCGACACGATGAATGAAAAAGCTGCGCTGGTCGTTGATCCTCGCGCGAGCAACCGGCAAGCAACAGATACACACGATGCGAAGAAGCGACTGGCCGCTTCTCGTTATACCGTGGCATTGTGATCGTTTTAATGGGGCGTCGTTAGGCAACGCGAATAAGCCAGCGGATAAAAAGCATCTGGATAGAGCTCGGCGTAATTTCAACGACCGTATACACCTCGGTTCGGTTTACGACGGGTGATCGTCTGTTCGCCAACGTCATTAATTCTATCGGTAATTGACCGGCAGAGTTATGTGATAATTTGCCGCCAGGGCTAGCTGGAAAATTTTTGCTGAATTTTTTCATATTTCTTCTCTGTATTCGTCCCTTATGTGTATATATACACACACACACACACACACACACACACACACATCTTCTTCCCTTCTTCTTTCGTCCGACGAACGTTGCGGGTATCCAGACAGTGTGATTGGCGAAGCTATTCGTACATTTACCGTGGAAAATTTTTACCGATACGTTACGCGCGTGAAACATTTCGAAGTTTCGGTAGCGCCGTTACGAGTGTATCGATCAAATTTGAAGGAAACTCGAGAACGTAGGTAGAAGCTACCGTAGGAGCAATTGTCCAATTAACGAGATCAGCTCGATCCTTAACCGATCGAAACGATCGAAATTGGAAGTTCTTATTCAAAGAGATGGTCGTTATCAAAGGCGGTGCAGCGTGCACAGGCAACGTTCTGTCGTTGCTGCCTATAGCTTCTCACAGATGAGAAGCGAGGCGGTCACCTCCCTCGTGGAATGCGCGGTCAGTACCCCTTCTCGCTGTTAAACGCACACGCGTAAACCCGCGTACACGCGCGCACGATCGTGCAGCTCTTCTGCTTCCGTACATCATCGTTCCTAGTTGTTGGCTCGCGCGAATCACCATAGAAATTTCAACCAACAGTTTATTCGATCCTAAGTACTTGTCTCCGTGTATTCTATGGATCCGAGCGGAGCTTTAGGTACGATAGATAGTATACGAGGAGAGTCGGAGATTAGGTAATTCGAAGACAGATTAATCGGAATCTAGTAACAGCGTGTTTCCCGAGATGCAGATTAGAATGCCAAGTTTACGACCAGGAAGTCGCGGCTGCCCTCGAAACCAACGCTGCGAACTACTTGGCTGCTTTAAATCCTCTCGATTTCCCGATTCGTTCCACGCAAACGGAACTCGTACGAAACGATACGCGCGATCATTTGCCTACGCCTAATGGGATAATTACGCGTGTAGATCGTTCGTTCTCGAGGCACGATCCAGGGCGAACCACTATTAGATGGTCGTTGTGCTCCGTTTGAGCTTCGTTCTGTTCGTTCGTTGGATCATCGAGCCAAAGATATCTTCGAAGGATACGCGAGAAATGTACAACTCGCGGAGAAGCGTTAGCATATTTTGCCAACTGTTTCTCGCGAACGAAACTCTCGAAATTCGGCACTGTCCCCGGTCTTGTCCACTTTGCACTCTCCGCTCGTCAGCGCCTTGGAAAATAGCAAGAATCCGAATTTGCGAGTCGTGCAAACTCTTCCGTGTCGATTAGCGACGAAACGATAAGCAAAGGCCAGCGCGAGAAAGCCCCCGAAGATAAGAATACCCGCAACGAAGCCTCCGTTTCGTCGCGTTTTTCACCGAACACGTGTTTCGTTTGCACAATCGCAACCCGGTGACACCTGTAGTACACGCGTGTCTCGTACCTACACGGACAAAGCTTCTTTCGTAAAGGAACACGTCGGAGTTACGAGCGCGGTTAACGCTCGTAACGGCGCGAAGCTCTGCGAATCGACGCGAAACCAATTCTTATTCGCGAGTACCTCGAGATTGAAGAAGTTGCTTCTCGAACGTAACGCTGTTCGTGTTCGGTCAGGACGTCCGATCCTTCTCTCTCTCTCTCTCTCTCTCTCTCTCTCTCTCTCTCTCTCTCTCCCAACGATCCAGTTGGGTCCCCTGAAACCGAAGAGAAACGAAGACAGCCACGATACACGATGCTCACATTGTAAAACTGCAGCTGCACCGATTCCTTTAAGTGCAGGCAGAACGCCGCGGACGCGTTTTACGAGGGAATTGGAGATCAGGCCCGACTGGCTCTGGGTTTTCTGCCTCGCTGCCTCGGACGGCTGTAATATGCAGAAGCCCGCGGGGATTCTTCCGTTTTCTCTGCCGCTGCCGACTCCGCGGCTTGGATTTATTTTATTTCTATTTAATGCGACCCGCTCTCGTATCGCCCCGTAATCATAATGTCCACGAATGTATGCTCGAATGTAGCGCGTATCCCGCCAGTACTCTCAATAAACGGCGTAATACGAATGCCCGATCGGTATAACCGATGCTGATTAAAAGGCTCCCGACTATCGGATACAGACGGAGCACGGAGCAAGCTACGCGTTCTTCTTCCCTTGTTCGAAAAATAGATGTTCGGTAATCTCGCGGCAATTTTCTGGCTGCGGTTTTTCTCCGAAAGGGAGTCGATTCGTATAGCGTTCGATCCTTTCTCGCTTGTTCCTTCGGCACTGGCGAAATTACCTACGAGCTTGCGCGCTCGTTACACGGCGCCAGTTAATCCTTAACTGTGTATTTAAGAGAGACGCGAGTAACTTGCAACGACCTTCGTTATCCGCCAACGAAAAGTTACACTCGCGAAAACCGAGAACCGCCTGTGTACGCGGCAGACTCGTGCGTTGGTCGCGATTCTTTCGATATTTTTTTCTCCTTTTTCTTTTTTTTCTTATTTTCGTTAACGCTGTAAAACCTAGACGCTGAGTATAACTTTCGACGTCGGCGGCAATCGACAAAATACGCAAACGCGAAATAAAACGTTCCTCCATCGGCAGATGGATCGCGCCTCGACTCTGGATCGATCGCACCCGGCGAATCTTCGTTGCACCGGACACACTGAACAGAGATACGAAAGGTGTCGGCGATCTTCGCGATTTTTCGCCCAGCCACGCGAACAGAGCATTCGGTGAGAAACGTTGCGAGAGGTTTTACGATTGTACCGGCTCCGGAGACCGCCTCGTTCTCTCTTTTTCCTTGCTGGTGCTGTACCAGACCGTTTACTCCGGTATATTTGCGTTTAGCTGTGCTCGTGGTTGTTCGTCCGTACGTATCGAGCGGGAGCAAAAGCGCGAAACGCGTATACTCGTATCTGGAGTCGTTGCACCGGAACCGCGCTGATTTTCTCTGCTCGATCGTCCAACGACGTTGGTGAATACGCTTCGAGTGTAACACGAACGCGAATCGCGTGCACCATCCTTGGATATGTAGATGAAAAAAGGACGGACGCGTGAGCGTGACGCGTCGGGAATTTCTTTCTCCTTATTCTCGAGTCCGCGCGTCCAGCAAAAACCCCGAGGACGAGAATCGTAATGGACGGAGCCGCAAGAAACTTCGATCGCGGATTCGATCCTCGTGTACTACGTTCGTTTTCCACGTTAGACACGCGTCCGATCGTTCCATGGGCCGTTTCCGAGTCTCGGCTGTTGAAGACTTTGATCGCTAATTGGTGGTTGGCGATTAATTGAGAGAAACGTCGAGCACGTTTTCTATGATTTATTTCTTATTTGTCGGTATAACTCCATTTACGTCAGGTACGTAGCGAGGGGAGAAAAAAATGTAAAAAGGAAACGGGATGAACGTCGAAAGAATGACAAGAGAGATTGGTTTCCTGTTAAAATATAAATTTGATGTATAAGACATTCGTTTATCTGTATGTTGTATGTATGTATATATATATATCATGTTGTACGATATACGGTATTTATCATATGTTTTATATATATATATATACAGATAAACGAACGTCTTGTATAGCAATGGAAATGGTAGCTTCGTAAATTCTCGAAAGTCGAGACTCGAAGCATTCCTGCTCTTTCGCGTTCAACGAGTCGAAGAAACCGTACAGCGGAGTCGAAACATCTTCAAAGTTTTGCAAGTTCCAGATACTCGAATCGAAAGTTTAAACGTTCTGGAAGCTTGACGAACGAGAGCCGTGCCATTGGGGACGGCCGGACGAATACAGGAAACTCTCGAGGCGTTGAGAAGAGCGAACGAAAGTGTGATTTGGCGAAGAGTTGGAGTATTTTCGGAGTAGGCCGAGTGAAAGAGACTTTTGACAAATTCAACGACCACGCGAAAACCTCGAAGAGAACGTCAAATATCCCGAAGCTTCGAAAATGGACAAGCGTTGCGTGGTACGATGTCCAGTTTCTTGGAAGGAACAACGAAAAGGCGACAGAGATCGAGTGTCCAGCCACGAACACCGACACATCCATCCCGTTTCTTGGTACACATACCGCTCCTAGGGTTACTACAGCCCACTCTGTTTTTCCATTTAGCCAACGTTACGCTCGCTTTTGTTCCTAGCTCCGTTATCTCTGCCCACCCACTATGCTCGGCCACAGGTGCGCCAGCTAAGAAGATAACCGAGCGTCTTCGAGTTTCCTCGCGTCTTATCTAAGCGATTAACGAACTGCACGAGAATGGATAAGACAAGATAGAGGAGATCGTGCCGACTCTGTGACTCGCGACTCGCGACTCGAGAACGATCCTATAATTTTCTTCCGTCTAAGAACTGCCTCGATCCAAGTACTCGGAGATGTAGAGTACACAGTAGGTGACGGTTGAGCGCTCTGTGTTGTACGGTCGCAAGATTCTCGCAGTACTCTCTGGGTTAACGCTTTGACGCCACTAACGTATCCCTTTTCCAAACTACGCGTATTTTGGGTCAGCGACGCCTTACGGTACGTTGACCGCGTCGATCGAATCAACGGTCAAAACATACGGCAAGGAAACTTGTTCGAGTAGAAGAATCGAGTCGTTTGGAAAAGTAGCGTAATCGAAATTCGATCGTATATGATCGAGATTCCAAGTTATTTAGGATTGCCGGGGGGAACCGCGCGCGTTTTCGAAACAAATTACGCCGCCGACGGAGGAGGCTATCGTCCGAAGTACGAAGCCTCGATGTCAGGTTTTTGCGGTTATTATTTGCCTGGAAGAATTCAAAAAATGAACCGCAGAGGGCCGAGAAGGGGGAAGCAAACAGGAAGAGAAATGGGTGGTGGTGAAATGGTGTGTAGCTTGGCCAGCTGGTAGCCAGAGAGAAGAGCGAGTAGAAGCGGCGAAGAAAAACGGCTGGTTAGGGACGAAGAAGAGGCGGAAGAGTCTCGCAGAAAGGTAAACTGCAGAAGAAATTCGCGGTTGAAGTAGCGCGTAGTAACGGCCAAGCCGAGAACCGAAGGTAGAAAAAAGCTGAAGCTTCTCGGTCTTGACGCTGATGCTTCTATCGATATTGAGATGATAAACTCGTCTCGGTGAAACGTTTCGTTCGCTGACTTAATCGATGCAAAATGGACGCGATGCGAACGGATAAGTCGTTGGCGCGTCGTCTTGGCGAGATTAACGTCGCAGCTATCGACGATCGAAATGGAAAGGTTGCACCGAAGAAGTTGGAACGAAAGGTGACTAGACGAATCCGAACCTGTCGGAAGAAAAACGGTTCGCGTAAGAATTAATTTCTCTTACCCTGTACGATTTTTCGATCGACGAAAAATTTGTGGAATTCTGCCGTATACGAAAAGACGGATAACGCAAGGGGAAAGTCGCTATATTTTCCATTAAAAATCCTGAGGAATTGGTCACCGTAAATGCACGGAATGACAAATGTCAAAGTAGCGAAAACGACAGAGTATAAAACTCGCAATTATTCTAGAAATAATACCAACGACAGATCGCTAATCGTAACAGCGATGAAAAATTGATGAATCGTCGTTCGCCCGAAGAAGAAGGAGCAAGTTGGTTTCTTATTGGCGTTGGAATTTCAGTGACTTTGTTCGTGTTCTCCGACGAATCGATGCTCGAGAAGTAGAATTAGATTTACAGAGTCTGCCAGTTCGGTATTCGTATTCGTTACAGGAGAAAGGACCGCGGTCGGAAGACGCAGATAAGATCGATTTATTAGTCCATTACCATAATTACCGTTAAACGCGGTACACGAACAATTTCACGCGATCCAGCGAAGGAGCTGATTTTCTATCGGAACGATTAAAAGAGAGAAGAGAGGTTTCACCGAAGTGTTATCCCGCCACACCTTCGGATGCACGGTTTCGCACTTAATAGAAACGGGAGCGATCTGAATATCCTGTTTAATTAATCGCCGACAGCGTCCTGACTAATATCCCTGATTAAGGTAAACTCCATTCAACGGCAATCGGCGATTGCAAGGGGAGCGTGCGTCGTTAAATCATCGAGCACGCCACCTCTGGCTTCTCTCTTCGCCTTATAAATAGATTTCTTTGCGTCGCGATCTATAATTGGAGTTACCGATCTCGGATCGTATCGGAGACCGCTCGTGGCCTTTGGAGAAACTACGCGTCCCATTGACGCAGACTTTTCTCCTTTAAAACCTCGACAGACTGTTCGCGTCTGAATCGGATCACCTTAATTAGCTGTATAAGTTACCATTGACGAGTACAGGCTGCTTCAAAGGTAATTGCATAAAGTATCGAAGACTCGTAGAAGGAAGATTCACGGAGAAACGCGTACATGCTTTGACGCTTCTAAATAGCTCGCTTCTATCACGGGTAACGTACACACGTATCGATCTTTGATTCTTACGACGAACTAGACGTGCGTTGATTCTTCGATGAAGCTCCGATATAGATATCCCGGTAAAAATAAAGCTAATTGCCGACTAGCGAAACGCTTGGTCTCGCGTGTTGCTTGACATCACAATTACGACGTCTAATATCCATAAATATGCCGCAAGGCCGCGCAATAGCGGTCTTAATCCTTAAATTATCAGTCGAGAGACCAGAGTATCGAGCTACCCGCCCGAAGTACTCGATAGCAGGCGTAATTGCGATATTAAACGTACATCGGGCTCGATCGACGCAGGAAAAGCTGGTTAACCACGACTCGTCACGATGCGGCAATTATACACCGATCGCGATATAGTCGCGTGATACACGACGCGGCGTATCGTCGGTTGTCCCGCGACTTTATGACGCGCGACAACGTTGGCGGCGGCGTACGTCGATTCTCTACGGTGTTCCCGATGTTCGGCCTCGAAGGAACGAGCTGCCAATAGACGTCTGTCAGTCGAATGGACGTGGAGGTTTTTGCCGGCGCAACGAGGAAGCACGTCCGCCGCGCGGAAAGATTGCAACGAGGGGAAAAACCGGCGAAAGAGGCTCGCGCGTGTTTTGCAGTTGCACGAACTCGGCACGCTCGATCGCTCGTGCGCGTCTCTCGAGGACCGCGTCGCGTCGTGCCTCCTCTTCCTGCCATTTTGTCCATTCGACACCTTGTAGCTGAATCGCTCGTAAATACGTACAGCTCGATATCTATCCTGATATTTTGGGGTTACAGGACGGATGAGAAGTGGCTTTTTCATTCGTAGGACATTGTTCGCCAGAACCGTTCGTTTTCGAATACAAAAATCGCTTGAAAATCGCTCGTAACCAAATTTGGCAAATTATACAAGGCGGATTGCTTCTGTATAGCTTGTTGACCCAGATATCTCGTAAGTTCTTGACGATTGTCTTGATCGTTTCTGGCGTTGAAAAAATCGCCATGGTCCGATCGAGAATAAGAGTTAAGAAAATTGTATCTCGCGAATTAGCAGCGATTAAACAGGAACGCATACGGTAGAGATTTCTGCTTGCTCCAAAAAGGCAAGCGTGGCACAGTAGGCCTTATTGAGACGCGAAACGCACCCACACATGCCGAACCGATACAAAACGCTTCTTTATGCTCCCCGATGCCGATGTCAGCGGGTCACGATGAGCTTCGTAACTGTTGAAGAGCCGTACTTTTCTCTCCCTCTCTCTCTCATTTCTTTGATCGAGAGAAACGTTTCCCAGGAATTCTTCGAGGACAGTGAGGTTCTTTCTTCGCGGCGTGGAAACGAGAGGAATCGGTCGTGTACGCCTACAAGTTTTGCGGATCGATGGAACGCAAAAAGCCAGCGGGAAACAGGGAGAGGACGAAAAATTGAATAATCAAGCCCGTGTCCGAGTGCCGAGTGGAAGACTCATTACCATAAATACCTCGCACCGGTGGAAGACACTCGCATAAATTCGAATCGCGTCCCCCAAGGAACGTCCTTTTATTTTTTTCTTTTTCTTTTTTTTTATCGCGCCTCGAGTATCGAAATTTTTCCACTCGGTTTAATCGATATAGTCGAGGATCGGCGACGGACTCCGAGTCGTTTGAACGAGTGCCTTCTCGATTATAACGAGGTTCGATGCGAACGCGTGACCAGAAATCTTGGATAAATTCGTTTGGTGACTTCGACGACTTCGATCGGAATTGGACGACGATGTACAGCGAGTGATATGGTTTGTGCGTCTCAAAAGCGAAACCGACCAGCTGTATTCTTTGTAAATTTCTCAATTTCTTTACACGGACGCGTGGCTAACGTTCGACTCTCAAGGAACAGATCGTTTGTAACAGCGTGGCTTTTCTGGATTTTTCAGTTTGTAGAGTTGATCGACGTGACTGCCGAGTTGCTCATTCGTGCAAACTTGCCGCGTGCGTGACCACGTGGGTCGATCGATCTAAATTTACTCCTTTCTGGTATAATTAAGCGCGGGAGAGAAAAACAAAAAATGGGAAATTTACGGAACACGAACCGTCGAGAGGTAATCTTTGAGAGGCCTGCAGCTATTTTCTGCCCTTATTGACCAACGTTGTCTCGCGACAGAGAGATTCAAAGGCATTGAGAAAGCCACTTCGCCCGACGTACGCGTCGATATCATTCGAGCAAACACTCGTACGTTCACGGAAACACGGAGATCTTGTAACTAAAACAATATTTGTGGAGATAATATTCGGACTCCTCCTCTTTCTACGATATCTCTGACGCGCGAGGAGCGCGCACGAAATGCGTTTCGCCACGTTCATCGTGCACGCATGCAGTTTGCTTACGAATAACGACAAACGTTTTCATATCGCGCTCCGATTGCGTCAGATTTTACTGGTCGTGGAATTAGAGAGGCTCGTTTCGAACAATCAAAAGCGCCGACTCGTGCGCACATGTCTGTTTCGAGAACTCACACAGTCGTAAAACAGCGCTCTGAACGACGTTTTCAGGATGGTATAACCGACGAAATTTTAACATCCTCGTATGCGATCCGCTTCAACTGTGCTTCTCCAACGATTTCTTTCGTTATCTGCGCACCCTATGCGCTGTCATAATGGAGTAGGATATCTGGTGAGATTTCTCGAGATAAAGCACACTCGGAGTACTGATTCTAAAACGATTACGTTTCTGGGTTACATTCCGGCTTTATACGTGGATCGACGTTAAGGCCTTGCGATGGATTCTTTTAAAAAATCCAGGTTCCTTCCAAGGGTTCTAGAATGTACAAACATTTCGCAATTGAATTTTAAGAGTCGAAATTTGAACGTTCGCGTTCGAACGCTCGAATCGGTAAATTCGAGTCTGGAAACTCGTAGCGCGAGATAAAATTCGAATGAAACGTACGTCGCGAAAGAACAGCGTAGGACAACCCTCCCCTCGAATCCGATCCTCGGATCGTCTACCTGCGTCTTCCCCCCATGAAAGTGTCGTACCCTTTTGATCCGCCAGCTTACGATCCGGACGACTGTAAAATTTGTTCGCGTGTAATCCGACGATCTCTCCCTCCCCCTGCCGCCTTTCTTTTTTTTCGATAATAACAGGTAATCTTGGAAGGAAGCGGCTGATCCGAGTCTGTCCGCTTAATTAAGACATTCCCCGAGCAACGTATATATGGAAGAAATTAAGAAAGGTCTAATAACGGTCGATCGTTGATTTGCAAGAACGTTTCTCGTTTAACGTCTGAGATCACAATTTTCCAGTATTTCGAAACCTAGCCGTTTCCACGTAACCTCGAAACTCGAAATCAATCAAGAACGTCGGGAACGTACGGCTGGAAGAAGGATCGTAGCGAGATCCCTAGGAGAGGCCACGACGAAGACCGTGCTACACGTTGCTAGCGCGTCGTGGCGCGCGATAACTCTTCGTTCTGTCGGGACATGTTAATTCACAGTTGTTGCGTAGACCGAGTCGTGATGGCCGAGGAGCCAGAAAATAATTAACTGCGAGGCCCCGAGTTCTTAAGGCGAGGCCTTGGGCGTTTTTCGACGACGATATCCGCGGCGATGGGCAGCGACTCGCGCGTCCACGCTGCCCACCGATCGTCTATGATAAATCCACGAATTAACCCAAGCCGCGCAGCTTATCTATCATACCGTGCACAGGCATTATGCAACGGCCTGTGCCGGCTCATTTTTCTTCCTCCGCCGAGTTTCAAACGCGAGACCGAAGAGGAGAAAGGAAGACAGAAAGTCGCAGAAGGCTCGAGCCTCCCTCTTATTCCCATTGCTATTAGGATTATCGTCGTCGTTATTATTGACACTACCGTCATTAAGCGTTGTTATTGAAACGCGCGCACCGTCTAAGAAGCGAAAACTATTATTCCACGTACGGCGATAAAACGTCGGGGAGGCTTTAGCTGGTCTAAATGGCGAAGAGCCGGCGCATAATCGCGCGTTCCATTGGTCGCGGGTGCAGACGAGAAGAGGTATCGGCACGGCTGGAGAAACAATCGGCCCGTAATCACGGCCTCGAAGGTGATAAATCGACTCGCGAGACCGTGGAACGCCGACGATCGCGAGCCAGCCTCATAAATTTGCTCGACGATAAGTCGAACCGCGATAATGGAACAGGCGCGTTTGTCAGGAGAGACAGTCGCCGGTCCTGAGACCCTTCTGACGGGTAATTTCGGATCATTTCGAAGGTATACGAGCGAAACGTAGTTACATTCGCGGCGTTCCCAAGTATTAGAATATCCGTTGATCGAGTTATGAATTACGTAAGTGGTAATTGGCAGATAGCACTTGCAATAGAATGTAATATTCTCGTGATACGTGGCATACGTGGCACTGAACGTAACTGTGAAGTAAATTAAATAATAAATACATTAACTAGCAATAGGAATATCGAGATTGGCTAAGGAAGCGATTAAGCGATGCCGCGGTCATAAACGAGAAGAACGTTTAATTTTATGACGCATAGTTAATCATCGAAAGCATGTTCTCTTACTGTCTATAATTACAAATGAGAGGTTAAATTCTAACGACACCTTAATGGTACCACGACTAAATCCTAATGCTTCCGAACGAGGGTATAGGTCTAATGGTGGATAAATAACGATAACGTATTAAGGTTTCTCTCTCTCTCTCTCTCTCTCTCTCTCTATCTATCTTTCTTTCTCTCTTTCTCGTAGCACGGACGTCTCGGTCGGTCCGTGTTTCGATGATTTTAACGCGTGGTTTGTTACTGGAAACGCCGAATCTTCGGAACGTGAGATCCAAGTTCACTGGACAGGGCCAGGACGTTTACCTTCCGACCTCTTTCCACCGTTCGATTCACCGAAGAGGATCTAAATCGGGTCTCTATAGATCTGCCCTGCTCTTAGCTTTCTATCGGCATGATGAAGCTCCGATGCAAGGTGGGAGCAACGACGATGATTTCTCTGACCAAAAGAAAAGTTAAAAATGCGATTCTGCTGCTTCTGCTCGACGTGACAAGAAAGAAAACAAGTTTCACCCTAACAGATGTGCCACGGCAACCTCGCTCGATTATCCATCTTTGCATTTCGTCGCTAGAAACTGCGCGATTTCACCGCTGATACTTCGAACGCGCTATGTACAACACGTATACATCGTCGAAGCTTGGCGAGTCGAACGGGATTGAAGCAAACTTGAAGTATTTTTTTTTTTTTTCATTATTCTTTATTTAAGTATATTTTTCACAAAGCATCTTTTGGTATTATCGGTTCGTTAGCGCGCTATTTATCGTTGCACGACGAAATCGTTAATTTGCAAACAATCGAGATTCATCACGCGCAACGATCCCCTTCCGTTCTTAAAGAAAGCGTCCGTGTACACAGAATCTTCTCATGGACGTAGTTTCTTCATCCCCATCGCCGCGCGTCGGCCGTAAATAAATCCGGAACGGGTTACCTCTCGAACCCTTTTATTTCGACCGTCTATAAATCTTGCGATCCATCGTTGGCCGGTCACGTGTGCCGAGAATGAAAGGGGGGACGAAATCGGGATTCCCAGGGGTCGATTTTAATTCGAACAACGATGTACGCGACCTCGATGGTTCTTCGACGATGTTGCCTCGCGTGGTTGGTTGGTTGGTTGGTTGGTTGGTTGGTTGGTTTTCGAGGGGTCCGGAGGGATTAGAGGCGTCGACAGTCGCGCGTCACAAAATCACCTCACACGCGGTACGCGCGTTCGAACGATCGCGCTTGTAACTCGCCCTACCGAAGCTGTGGCCCGATTTTCGTCGCTGGGTGTTTCGTGTTTCGAGACCCAACTCGTGCTTCTCTTCTCTTCTCCAACCGAGATCCTTATCGAACGTCAGAGACCGAGGCGAGCATCGTGACCAGAATCACGTAGGCACCGGGTCGGTTCGTTTTTCTTCCCTCGTGGAAAAGCTGTCCTGCGTCTTGCCTCGGATGACGTTGCTCTGTCCGTCGAACGGACCGCTGAAAAGCTTTATCGTAAGCAGATTAGCCGCGTACTTTCTATATAGGAGGCGAGTAGTCGACGACCGGTGAAGCAGCTCACGAACCGTTAGTCCTTTCCAGATCGTGTTTTCTTTGACCCCTTGGAACGCTTGGATCTTCCAATTAGGGCAAAAGAAAGGGTCTGTAATTCGATTGTGACGCAAGCGATTCGTATAATATATCGATTTACGTGTTGGGAGCGAGAAATCTGTTAGGAATCCAGTGGATCGGCGAGTTGCTCGATTAGCCAGCGTCTTCTCTCGAACGAAACAGATTCGGTTAAAAAGATTTAGCGCCGCTACTGCTAAAACGATACTCGCTTCTCTAAAATCGCAAGCTATAAATACGTACGTCTTTTTTCACGCGTAACGATCAGAGTCTCCCTTCGCGAAGCTTTTTTTCGGATCCATCGCGCCCCGTCCACCGAGAGAGCGAGAGCGGATGAAAAACGAAGAGGAGTTTCAAGTGTCACAGAAACTGAGTCGCAGGAGGGTTTGCGTATTTCACGGCTGTTTACGAGTCACTTTGGAATGGAGAGAGAAGGGAGGGAAGCTTTTAAGCACGGCTCCGAGCAGACAATTTTTCGAGTGACTTTTTTATCGTATCGTTCGAAAGCACGACCGCGAAGAAACGCGGTAGTGTCGCGGGAGGAAACTATAAAAATTGTCGTAAAAGTCGCGCGGTCCTCGAGGTCGGTCAAGAGGTCCTTAGGGACGTGGATTTTATTCCATTCGAAGGCGAAGCGTATTTATATTATACCCTGCGTCAACAGGCGATTCTTTCACGTGTTGTGTCACGCGAAACAATTTGACGAAGGAAAAGATAAATAAATTCGAAAGGATCGATGGTCGAAGAAACAAGGATTATGTTAGGTCGTCCCGAAAGTTTCTTTCCTTTTGTAAGCAAATAACAGATGCGCAACCTTCTTTCGTTTTATACTATTTTATTCGATCGCGTACGATCCATTTTCTTCTATTTCTGTCATTACTATCGTACCTGATTCGACAAAAATAATACAAAACAGAGAATATGGTGCGTCCGTTGTTTCCTTACAAGACGAAAGAAACTTTTCCGACAACCTAATTGATAGTAAAGCGAATGACAATCTAGCGCGTGACAGGTAAGTACGACGGGATCGGTTATTTAGATGGATCGATGGCAAAGTGTTAAAAATTATGGGAAGGAACGACGAAAACGCTTTTCGCTTATTCGTATAACTGAGAATTTAGCACGAGGTCGTCACGCGCGACAGCAAGATACAGTGGAACCGTAAAATTCAGATACAGTGAATCGTGCGGAAAAGCACGTGAAGAGTAATACGACGAGGGGCTTTAAATGGTCAAGTTAATCAAATCGTGTCCAGAAGGTCACTACAGGGTAGTCGGAGGACGGTTAGGGTCTGACAACTGAACAAATAACCTGCACGTGTGGCCTAAACGGTGGGAAAATCGTCGATTTTCCCGTCGTCGTTTTGCGCTTTGTCGCTTTTCTGTGACAAAATAGCAGGTGGCGGATTGTCGGGGACCACCCTCCAACTGTTCTCGTTTTTCTCTTTTCTTCTTTACGAGTGATTCGCGAAACAAAGAGCAGTTTTCTACGCAAAGTTATCGTTACGGCCACGGGAAGTGTGGAAACGATGAAAATGAAATTGCCATTTTTCAGCGGAAATCTTACGGATTAACGATATCAATCGGGAGAAACAGCGCGAAAAAAAAATATTCAGCCAACCTCTGCAACTCTGCCGTTTACAGTCACAATGTCGAAAACGCAATTCGATACGCAATTCGATACGCAATTCGAAAACGGAGCGTTGCGTTGATACGACGTTGGATCAGTCGGCAGGTTAATATCGAATAGATCTGTTCCTTCTGCGTGAAGCAAGCTTTATCTATTTTAAAATACTCCAGAGAACATCGAGGCTTCGTCGAACCGAGACGGATGTAACGATGCGCGACCATTAACGCATTTGCATGCATCGGCACGTGATTGACCCAAAGAATCGGCGCGGCGCTAATTACATCGCCGCATAAACGTAAGCACGTAAGCACGTAAGCACGTAAGCACGTATTTAACGGTGATTCGCGGATTAACGTGCATTCCGTTACATCGGCTGGCGAGGAACGTGAAAAATTCAAAGAGAGACTGGAATCGCTAGCTCGATGTCCGATCAGGCGAACGTCCATTTTACGCGTACTCCGTAATTATTCGTTCAGAAATCCAGCAATTTCCTCACACCGCATAACCGTTGCAGTACTCGTATAATATTAGAAGACACGGAAAGAGCTCGTCTCGCGTGTTCTCACATTTGTTTCCAGCGATCAAACGGTTCTAGCGTGGGAGGCCTCCTAAGTCAGAGTGTTCGATGTTCGACTAACATCATCATCGCTATTAATATTACTTACGGGGAAGTCGCTATTGTCATTCCGGTCCGATCCTCTCCAAGACATGGATTTTACATCAAACTCAGGGTATTTCTTAACGCACGAGCAATATTTCAGCGACTAATTCAGCCCGCGAAAAGAGCGAGGAAAATTGATAAAAGTCTTGTTCGCGAGACGTAATATCCATTATTTATATATGGCGAGTTCTTTTTTTCTTTAATAACTAACTTTAACAACTGCCGATCCTATCGCGTGACTTGTTTGAAATCCGGTGTTGTATATCCGGTACCTAGAAAATACGGCAAAATTGACTGGAAACGATGCGAGATACCTCGATAAAAAGTTAAGCGAGCGTTTCGTCAAAATTGCCAAATAATACGTCGATGATAAAGTGTCTTCAGATACGCATCGAGATGCATTGGGGGCGACTCTGAGATACAAGATAGCGGAACGCAAGACTCGCTACATTTCGTTTATTCATTCTATATATATATCATATATATATATTCTATATATATATATATATATATATATATATATATATATATATATAGAATCGCTTCTATATATATATATATAGAATCGCTTCGTTTGCAAGTTACAGAACATCCCGCGTATTTGTATATTTTCGGGGACAATTCGACACAAGCGTCTTTGACGAACGCGTCGAACGAACGTGGAAGGTAGGTCGAAAGGTTTGAGGACGTCTATTTCCAAAGCCGTTCGACTTCCGAATTGTTCCCATGTCAGTCCTTCGCTACGGGCGGTAGCTTTCGGTACCTTGGGTAACGAAAATAGCCGCGTCTTTTCGGAGTTCAAAGTTGAGAACCAAACGGAGGGTCGTCACGTCCTCAATGTCGATTCGTCCAATCGGAAGCCAACTAAGCATCCCTACCCTAAGACTCGAGCCTTCGAAGCAGATGTCGCGTAACCGATGCGTCTAAAATTCAGTGTGATCCCGACTAACGTCGCGATAAGTGCTTTTGATAAATCTTGGAGCGCGCGTTAAACGTTTACTTTTTTCTTGTTCACTCGTTTTCCTTTTTTGTTGTTTCCGTTTTTCCTTTTGTCCTTTAAATCCATTCTTTTCTTCTGATTTTTTCGCTGTGCTCTTGCGATTCCTCGTCCCCTGTTTCCAAGTGTTTTTCATGGTGCACACGAGGAGCACAGCCACGCGGCGTCAGCGAGAATGTGCATCACGTTTGGAACAGTTAAGGTGATTATTTAGAAGCAGATCTTATCGTTTTACCGTTCTCTATGTTTTACGCTCTCTAGGAAGAAGGGAATGACTATGAATTTCATTTATTAAAATTTCAAGTAATTGCATTATACGATGATGTGGTGATTTTTGTCGGATTCGTGACGAAGCACGTGGCACGGAAATCGAGTATCGCGGATCGCCGTGTTCGATACTTCCTGTTTAGAATAACAAATCTGTTTCATGAATAAAGAATTCTTATTCGTTCGGCTGACTTTTGTCGAGAAGTGGATTCGCTAACGCGTGGTCTAATAATTAAATTTCATAGACTTTTGTTCAAAGTTCTTCCTTTTACAACGAAGAGCCTATTTCACGAATAAAGAATTCTCGTTACTTCGAACGATCTTTATCTACAAGTTTATCGAATGGTAGACCATGCTCGTGGAACTCTGGCTCGTCCCTTCACAGAACCTCTTTTATCTTCTTCAAACGGTCGCTGGTAGACAAATATACCAAACTCGCTGCAAAGCTTCAAAGACAACAAGAATCTAATCTCAACAGTTTTTTCTCTTCTTTTTTTTTTCTTTTTCTTCTTACCCTGCGCATTATAATAATACGAAGTACAAAAGAATTTGCATCGTAACGCAGTTTCTCCTCGAGCTATCAATTAACCATTGTTTTCTTCTTCGTTGCAGGTAAGTTCCTGTGACATGCTGGGCATGGCAGGCAGCGGTGAGTAACGCG
The DNA here is from genome assembly GCA_014737385.1 of Bombus superbus. Taxonomy (NCBI): domain Eukaryota; kingdom Metazoa; phylum Arthropoda; class Insecta; order Hymenoptera; family Apidae; genus Bombus; species Bombus superbus. Next base: position 9,336,696 of record JACXIK010000005.1, read on the forward strand.
TCTCGAAAGCCGTAGCAACGCGAGCAACTTGCAACGGACAGAAAAGCAGAAGAATCGGAAAAATGGAGCGCGTAACGGTTGGGTCGCTACGAATTCACGGTGCAAGGTGCATCGCGTTGCTACGTCATGCGAGCTGGCTCTCCCCTAATCGTTCGGCCGACTAAAGAATGGATCGTTGATTGCGCGTGGATTCCCCAGGCGATGGAACGTAGAACGATAGAGCCGAGGATACAGTAGGTGGATGACTCTGGAGTCTTTTGGTTTGTTAATTCGATAATGTTTTATCGAGGGATTCGGCGGCAAAGTAGCGCAAACAGCTGTAATCTTTCGTAAGAACGAGACAAGTATAGGAAACGGTAAAAGAACTTTGATATCTATAAGCGAACGACATCGATACGACTTCGATTTGACGTCTGATAAATTTATATAAAAAAAAAAAAAAATACACGTAGCATCTGGTGACACAAAAATATCACGTTTCCCCATGGAGAAACGTATTGTTAGAAAAGAGAGGAAAGTCACTGCGTTGTTCGATGTAAAAAGTGTCTAAAGACTCGAAATTAAACACAAAGTAACTGGTTTTTCTTGAAGTCAGACTACAAGATAGAGCGATAAAGCGGCCAGTTTACCGCGCGGCCGATTTGCAAATCTGGCTTTCGCGGCTCGACTACCGGAGCTCCCTTAATGGAGCATTAAGCTCGGAGCAGATGCTCGTATGTTCGGTCGTGGCTCATTAACGAGACGATTCGCGGACAAAATACTCTTGGTTGGAATCGAGCGTTAAGCAGTATTATTTACGCGAGCAATTAGTCTAGGTTGCGAATTTCGCGTTCAAGCGGGGAAATTTTTGCGTTCGTTCGGAGAAAGTGTATATACGGTCGTTAATTAACGCGATAGGTATCGTTGAATTTGCTGCACGCTCGAACCATCGACGATTCTTTCGATATCTCGTGGAGATTTAATTTGAAAAATGTAATTCTGGAAGGTCTTCGTACATCATATAGAGAAAACATTTTTATTCGGATGAAATACTACAAAATCTCGCTGCAACGGTTGTTTTATCATTGTCTTGAACGTTAAGAGAAAAGATACCGTATCGTGGGATGTTTGATTTTAGTAATAGCCGCCAGTTTGCGAGGTGGGACGAGGACTTTCACGCGTGACTATAAATAAATTACAAAAGAAAAGGAACGATCGTACAAATACCAGAAACGTGACGAAGGATATCAGGATGTAAATATCGATACTTTTATCTCCGACGATTCGCGTAACGAAGGAACTTGCGAGATAATTCGATCAGCAAACCTCTATTGTTCCTATATCCGATATCGTAGAACAAACGGGCTCATTATCGTAGGGGCGAGCGTTCGTTCCGATACCCGAGAGGCGCATAAATCTGCCTTGATGGACGAATATAAAGACAGCTCTTGTATCCACGGTCGGTATTTTTCAAGTAGCAGGAACTTGGAGAAGACTCGTAAAAACCGACACAAAATCGCCCATTTATCCTCGGTCTTCTCGTTTTAAAACTCTCGGTTATCAAATAGCTTCGTGGTAAATATGAAACGACGTGGATCTCTTTCGCAACCAAACCAACGAGAAAAAGATTTATAAAACACTACACAGGCAGAACTTTGGGAGAATACTAGGTGGTCGTTGAGGCGAAGAGCCGACTTGCACCGCTGTGATTCTCAGACCTCCCTATTCGGACGCGGCTGTTAGTTTCGAGTTAGGTTAAGGTATACGCTGCTATACGTTAAGATAGTTAAGATTCCTCGAACAAAACTAATATTAACATTAGCGTTTTTCTTATTTATCCTATTATCCTATTAGCGGGTAATTACGACTTCTGCGTTTCTTTTCTTCGTTGTCGCGCTTCGTTTGACGAATCTGTTGCCAGTCCGCTTAATCGTTTATGAACGATCGGAGGAAAATGCGAGAGAAGGGTTGGAAAAGACACGAGGCAGGCGGTGAAAGATTTCAAAGCGGCGTGTACGATCGATCGACGTAGGACTCTCACGGGCTTGGCGATAATTGCCAGTGTGCCGGGCAATTGCACGGACACGCGAGAAGCTAGCGTTGTACCACCCCAAGCTTTGTAGGGAGATAAAGTTTTGAAAAGTGCACGCGTTGCTCGGCTCATAAATCAGGAATCGTCGGACGTGCGGAGATGATCGTCCGGTATCTCGCGAGTCCAACCACCGCGCACCGGTGGACGTCGTATTCCCTCCCTCTGTGGTATGGAAATCGAAATTGTGCCCAGCCTTTCCTTTCTATCTTTCTTTCTCTCTCTCTCTCTCTCTCTCTCTCTATGTGTGTTCTCCTCCTTTCGTCTTCTCTTTACCCCTTTCTTCTCCGTAGCCAGGATGCAATTATGCGCGCGAGCCCCCTTTCAGCAGAAATGAATCTGCGATTTTTACGAGCGCGACCCGATAGTATTGATTAATGGGAGCGTGGTTCATAAATTTCGCCACGATATATCGGTCAGCGGCGGAGCGGACGATGATTGATTTTTCGAGACGGCATTGATTTAAATTGAAACCCAGGAGCGGCGAGATGGTCGCGACGACGTCGCAATTACTGGAATTTTCCCTAAGGAAACACAGACGATAGCGTTAGGGTAAGACGAGGGTGATTTTTGGGCCGGAAGAACGTTTGAGCTAGACCAACTCGAATAATCCTACCATATAGTCGTTCGAGTAACTTTCTCAGTTTTGGTATTTTCTCTTCCCGAGCCCATAGCACGCGATATTTTCTAATTCTCTCGTTACAACGTTAAAAACTAATAAAGTCTCGTAATGTATAACAGATTTGACGATTCTACGCAAGATTCAAGATATTGAATCGTAAAACGATGAACCCTAGCTGCCTCGAACAACCATACCTCGCTGTATTCGTCATAACAGAAACACGTATGTATGTTCTCTGGCGCTTTTCAACAATCTTCCTTTCGTTTATGCTGTATACATACCCGTTCCTCGAGAAATGGTTTTTGAGCCAGTCTACGAACAGTGAGAGAGACAGGCAGAGAAAGAGAGAGAGAGAGAGAGAGAGAGAGAAAGAGCGAGCAAGAGACCGGTCCTCATAAATTTTACGATATTGGCGCGGTCGAGATACGATCGATTGAAATTAATTCCGACGCCTGGCACCGCGAGCCCGTTGAAACGCGAGATTACGCGCGCGAGACCGAGAGCAGACGGGGGCTGGTGCGTGTAGGAGCGTGCGAAGCCAATCACCGGCCGCCGGGAAAAATGTAATTCGAAGCGTTCAAAATAGATACAATCTTGAAAACTGCGTGAGGCCGAGCCGTTCATAAATCAGAAGTCGCCTGGTCACGCGGCAGATGATACCACTGCTGCTGCCTCCCTCCTGTCTGCGCACACCCTATCTATAGAAATTGTGTTTGCGTAATTACGATCTCGCGGTTAACGATGCGCATGAATAAGACGCTTGTGAATTTACGAGCGCATATTTCAGCAGGACCGCGGACGAGCGCGGAATATTTTAAGGACCTGTCGATCGGTGAAAGCGAGAGAATCGCACTGGACGTGGAATCTGGACGAGTGATATCGATTCGATATTAAGATCTAACGTTGAAGCGGTCGGTGTTTACGATCGAAGAGCATCCTTTATCGTGCTAGTTAGCTGCTCGTTTCATAGCAAGTATCGTTTTGCAATGGAAGATCTAAAACGTGAATGCAAAACGGTTACACCTTGACTCGGATTGTTCCGCGTTTAATGCCTGATATAAACGTTATTTCTCTTTGACAACGCGTTGATAAGTATTCGCTGAAACAATCGCACGCTCGATTTCCTTTACGCTTTCCAAACCTTGCGAATGAAAGTTGCGTATACCATACATTCGCACAATCCCAGTTCATATACGGTAATCGATGTAAAAATTCGATTTGCAACTTGCAGAAACGTAGAAAATACGAGGGTTGGTTTGAATAGGTTTCGATGGATGGTACGCGCGAGTGTGACCGAAACCGCTGATCATACGAACGGGATAATAATTGGTCGCGAATAACAGGCTGCGATTCCAAGATAAATCGGTGGCAACGGAGGGTGCATCGAAAGCTGCAACATCACGCGTTTCGACATAGCAATCATTCGCTCGAGTCGCAATTATCCGGATAATTGCGCGTCCGCGCGGAGATTAATATTGCCCTCTGCTAACCGCCCTGTGATTGATAAATGTCGTTGGATCGCCGTGATTAGCCATACTTTTTAACGCTTTTAATTCGCCCGGGTAATCGCTTAAGATAGGAACGGACAGGCTGCCCGTTTAATCGACCGCGAATCCACTCGTAAAATGTATTCGACTCGATCGAGATGCGTTTCGTCGCGAGCGATTATCGTCGAGTACGAGGACGAACACCTCTGGATGTTCCGAAAACGGGCGAGCTTTGAAAGGTAGTCGTAAATCGATGGGCGAACATACAGTGGAAAATATTTGAACATTTGCCATAGTCGCGCGTTGCGTCTGTCAGAAGCTGAATCGACCAACTGCGTTTTCCATGCGGATATCAATTTTACTTTATTCGGTTACACAATTAATATTCAACGTGTGCCGTAAAGGAATCTCGGATAACGTAGCTCGTTACATACATTTTCAGGTTTGTTCGAAACTTTACCAATAGATAAACCTTACCGGTTTATTCATCCAGATCATCCAGTTTCATTACAGTGCTGAAATTTACAAATGTTTCCTATAACACGCACAGTACACGGTACAATATATATTCGTAACAGGTCCATATCTAGCGTTCGAATACTTACGTAAGCAACTGTACGCGAACGATGGCTTTTTCGGAGTGAACGGACGCGAATACGAGCACGATGACTAATGGTAGTGCCGTTGATAAATTTCCAAACGCAGAGTAAACGGAGTAGGGCCGTCGAGGATTTAGAAGAGGGCGGTTGATTCTAGCTTTAACGACGAACCCTCTAGGAGTAGAGGAGGGTCGCGTTCCAACCTCCTTAACTCGACAATAGGCCCGCTTTCCTAGTCACGCGTTATAAATGATTTTTCTCGTTGATCGCATTTACCTTACGAACGAAGATTATCTTCTTAAGACGTGTCATTCAACGTCAAGAAAATACGCTTATAGGTAGTTCCGTAGAGGTATAGAACGACAATGCAATCTCGACAAGATCGTCGGTGTTTAAGAAACGATTTTCAAATTTATTCACGAGAAGAGCGAGTTCAACGAAGGCTCTCTGGTACTCACGGTCACGTGTTCGAGATCCAAGAAATCGATAGCCGCGTGTCGCCTTTGTGCGTGATGGGAGGAAGAGTGCATTCTAATTACTCGATCCGTCGCGTCCCACGACGCCCGGAAACGACGTGTACTGGCGCTTCCGTCGCGATCAAACGCTTCGCTCTTTCCTTCTTCTAGCGATGGTCCCTTGAATCTCAATTTCGAAGTATAGTTGGAAGTTCCGCGCAAACGAAAATTCCAGTCGATTCGAACACGATTCGATGCTTGGAACGTTTTGAAAGACTTTGCTCGAGCCTTGAATCGCGTGTCTCGATAGATTTTGAGATTTCGAAGTTTCGGTAAATCCTGAAAGTCTCGATCGCTATCTAATTTCTTCGTATCTTATATAGGATATCGCAGGTAAAGTATAACGCGAGAGATCGTAGACGCAAGATATCGAGCAACCACCGAGTTTCCAGGACTGATCGGAACGTTAAAGGTTGAAGACCGATCAACATTCAAGGTTTATCGAGTCCCCCAAAGTTTTTTCAAGTATGGAATCGTGTTGCAAGTTGTCGGATTTAATTATTTATTGACAAACAACGCGGAGATAATCCAGTGCGAAGCAGAGTGTACAATCGCGTTTAAACAACCACGTGCTCGTTCGAGATACCGTTCCTTATCCGATAATCATGATGTATCGATTGGATCGACCAAGATCTATACAATCTAAAATATCGTAACTTTAAAAACAGATTTCCTATGAAATATTCAAACGTTAAAAAGATTCGACGATTTCTCGTGGAATATTTCGATCTTAAATAGTTTCACGCATCGCACTGATTTACTTGTCTATATCTTCGTCAAAGTCGTATAATGAAGTTAAAAAGCGGGAAACGAACTAAAGGTATTCGAGGTGTTTCGAGGAATATCGCTCTAACCGCGCAAACAGGTGAATCGTTTATGCAAATGAACACGACAATTACGAGAAGAGGAGAAGGAAGGAGGTGACGAAGGAGAAGCAGGAGGAGATAGAAATAGAAAGGTCGCACAAAATCGGTTGACTTTTCCCAAACGAGGCAATTCATTTGTGCTTAACCACCGTTCTTCCACGATCAATTTCAGACGCTTTGCCAGCGGACCAGCAGCCCTTATAGCTCGTTAATTAATTACCGATAAGCAGCGGCTAGCTCTCTGGTCGACCAGTTTCGGACACCAGGTTCCCTGTACCCTCGGTTTGTAATTTTCGATGTTACGATCAGCGCTTTCGACAATTTACTGCGTTCCCGGTAGCTCGAACCGGGACGATAAATATTCTGTAAATTACCGTTGCGTCCAATGCTCGACGATGCAATACTGCGGCTAGTCGCTCAGTCACGCGGTTGTCTCGTTAGCATGCAAAACAGTTCGATAGCATCGAGAAATTGGGAAAAACGAGTCTTCCATTAAACGAACATCTCTATACTTTGAATATCGAATGTTAGATCGATCGAAAAGTTTCGTCGTTCTCGTCCTTTGAAAATTTGTATTTCCATTAATCGGTCATTCGCACGATGTTCGCTGTTACTCGTGATCGCCCGTCGGTTATCTGGCAATCTAATTCCCCGTTGCACTTTCTAAATGAAAATATTTCTCCAATTTATTGATTTATTCTCCAGCTTATGATACGCCAATAACACTAACCTACTTTTGCATGTTATGCCCTGACGATTGAAATATTCGCGTCTTCCAACCACTTGTCGAACGTAGCTTCGAGATTTGGTAATAAATACACAAACAAAATCAACCGGCGACACGTCCCGATCAATTCAACGCTGAAATAATTAGAAACATCGTTTCAAAGATATGTAACGCACGCTGAAGATTCGCGTTTTAAAAACTGTAATATCTTTCCTAGAAAGGGAGACGATCGTAGTTTCCTTGAAAACGATAGTTTTATATATAGGCTTATTTTAACAGCCCTGCCGGTTCGAAAATCTTGCTACACCAGGATTTTCTCAGCCGAACCAAATCGTCATCTTCTAATTAACCGAATCAATGGTATTTCATAGACAAGCGCGCGGTAGATAAACGTTATCGTTATGCGCGCCGCTAGATAATACTTTTATTCGAGCGAGCTCTCGCAACCGGCTATATATAAAACGGCAGCCTCTCCTTCTGCAAGAACTTTGCACCATGCGGCAGGGACACCAGGGGATTCGGTGCACTGGTTTTATCCAATCGCCTCCATAAGAGAACATACGAGATCTCTGGCTTTCGTACGAAGTAATTATTCAGCAAACGTCACTATTTCGACGCGCGTTTATTTCTCTTCCGCTTTCGATTATTCCACGGATCGACTTGTGTTCGAGACAAAATGGGAATAGAAAGACGGAGCTACCATATTTTAAGAAAGATTTGTACTTCATTTCGAACCAGTGAAATCGTTATCAAAGTTTGAAAGCACGGACAATGCGCGAAGAGCAACGAGAAGAACGTGGCAATTTCGTTTATCGATCGACGAATAATCGAATATGAATCGGGCAACGCTTCTCGTGGATTTTCACGGCCACCTCTATTTAAACATCGCGATCTTTGATTAAACACTGTCTTGATCGGAATATTTCCGAACGTGTAATAACTGCTCCGCGCAAAGATAATATGTAAATCCGAGTAAATTGAATCGTGACAGAATGGAATACGAAGTAAAGTCGATCGCATATCTGAGAGAAAGTAGGCGGTAATTGTACGTTCTCGATGACGAAGGGTAACAACAAGGCTGATCGAAACGCCGAGCGACGCAGTTGACATTAAAATCGTCGTATCGCAAACGCAAAAATATTCATAAGGTAATGAAAAATTAGCGGAATCCAGTTCTCCCTGACACGGTTCGTTCCACTTTGAAACTCGTTCGTCACTCGTTAGGAATCGATTACCGAACGATCACGGTTCACCGGCCGACACCTGATTAGCCTGTGCGATCTAGGCCGCGTTGATAAGCAACGAGTCTTAACAGGCTGATTTTTCTTACGCAAAGTATCCTTGAAACACTTAGAAACACCTAGATAAACGAATTTTCCGAATTCTCGAGCGAATTACACGGAAGTCGGCAGTGAGTTAATCCGGAAGACGTTAATCTAAAATGTAATTCTGCTGGCATAGTCGTAGCATGCGATCGAACTTCGCTCGCGTACGCCTCTAATTATCTCGTTAGACGCTAACGAGAATTTATCGTAAAAATCTGACAGGCAAGGCCGGTTCGGATACACAAGTAACGCTTTGTGTCGCGTTTACGCTAGAAAGAAGACGAAGAAGCGAGACGAAGAAGAAGCGCGGTGCCGTAGTCGCGCGAAATCCCACGTGGCTGAAAAAAAAGGATCGAACGCCAGGGAGTCCCGTTGATGAAACGGCTAATTAATTTTAGTGGCCCCGTGCATACACGGCAGGCTCGCGAGCACGCACACAGAGGGAGGAAAGAGCGTGACGCTGGCGCTCGTACACCAGCAGCCCTCGTCTATACTTGGCCCCCGAGTTGGCTATGCCGAGAGGCGAACAGTTTCCCAAAGGTCCTCGAGTGCATCGTATCACGCGCTTCTTTCCTCTCTTTCTGGCTTCGTCGATCGACCGTTCCATTCCATTCCGTCTATTTATCTTGCGCCAACTTTATGCTGCACCGATACCAGCTAGCCAGCGAACCCGTCGAACAGAACACTCTTTCATTCCATCGTTCGATGCTACGCAGACGGGATCGCGCGCTGACACGCCGGAAGTGCTCTTCTACACGGCCTTTGATAAAGCGACGAGACCACGGTGGCGTGTAGTGTGTGTTGCGTGTTTGCATATGCGTCGATTATTCTATAATATAGGACTACATAATACAGTACTGTAATACAGGAAGTTTCGTCGTGGATTCTTAATATCCTCGAACAGTTCTCCCACTCGCCTACCTTTGTACGGTTACCATGCTCGATAGGGTGAGAAGTGAGAAGTGAGAAGTGATGTGGTTCAAATATTACAAGGGATACTACGACGTGCGCAAGCTGGAGCTAGAGCTGGTGAGTCGACGACCTGGTCTTTCGCTTGGAATTTCCATTTAATCGTACAGTTCGTCAACCATCTCGTAGTTGTCGAGTCTCGAGGATTTCCCTCCGTGCAACGGTAATCGAAGACGGATGGAAATATTCGAGAGAGACGCGTCGTAACGCGATTGAAATTCCACGCGGACCTTCAACTGCTAAACGTAGCCGTCCCATTACCGTGTTTATCGAAATTGTTTTTTCGAATTCCTCGACGACCACGCCGCTACCGTGCAGTCCAGCCGTGTATCTTGATCTCCTCGGTCGCTGGCTCGCGATAACGAGCGCGTAGAAGACACTCGACACGGCCCTCGTCACCGGAGACGAGGACGCGTCTTCTGTTCGTTTTCCAGCAGAGCGTGAAACCAGCGACCGCTTTTATCCTGCGAACGCGAACCTCTCGCCGTGGAAAACCGTTTTCTGCGCTCCTTTTCACCGCTGTTACGTAAAAAATTCAACCAGATTCCAAGCCGACTCGAATTGTATTTGCTCGACGAAGAAAGATTGCAAACGACAACGGACAGATTTTCTATATAGACACGAGAGTCTCGAGGCGGACGAGTGTTTTGCACACGGGAACGTCGCAATCGCGAAAGGTTCGATAAGGAGGAAGAGACCGTTCGAGTCTCGTGAATGACGTGCACTGTCTTGTTCTTTGCCGGCGCGTGCAAAGACAGTCTCCTTCTTCTTGGACTTCTTCCAGTCGTCCGGTTATTTCGATGCATCTCTTCGTCGGTTCCTCCTCCTCCGCCTCTCCTTCTTCTTCTTCTTCGTCGTCGTCGTAGTCGTCGTCGTCGTCGTCGTCGTCGTCGTCGTCGTCGTCGTCGTCGTCGTCGTCACTGACGTGTGTTCGTTTCACGACGTCCCACTTGTAGCGTTCGCCCCGATGCGTTTCTATTTTGGCGCCGTTTCGACCTGTCCTTCCCCTTACCCGCTGCTTTCCGTCGAATATCCAGGGTATCCGGTTTCGAAATCAAAAAAAACACACCCCCTCGACTCCGGGGAAAACGATATGACCCGCGCGAAGAGAACCGACGACAGGTGGCGAAATTATCGTCGCCACCCTCGACCGCGAAACACGAGCAACGCTATCCGCGCAGAGGCTCGCTGAAAAATGTGACTCGTTGTAACGTTTCTCTCTGGCCATTTTTCGTTCCGTTTCATCGCTTTTTCTTACCCGCGAGAAGAATATTCTTTACACCGTGTGCTAAACATATTTTTGAGTCTTTGGTACCGTGAGACGAGCCCATAAGGCTGTGCCATTCGGGTTATTAGGTGCTTCTTTCCGCTAAATATAATGTTTCCAGTTCTGTTTCTACGTATCTCAAGAATTTATGTCTCTGTCTGTTAGCACGTTTAATATTTCTTTCGATTCTTAGCAGGATTTAATAAGCACAGAAATATCTCAATAAATTCGGCGAGTAGATTATCCGATTCGGTGGTTTAATAAACAGAGAAGACGCCGCCAGAAGCGCACGAAATATTTGTCCCTTTGCCAGACAATTGAGAGTCGATCGTGCGAGGTGACCGATATTCCCCGAATACGCGGTTAATTTATCGATCGACCTACTCTATAAACACTAGTATCGTTTGTTCGCTTATTATACGAGAACGCGATAAATCGAGCAACGTAGGTCAAAATCTGCGACCAACGTAGGATCGAACAATTAACGAATATAGTAAATAACAACATTTACAAATGAATAATACATTTTTTAAAATCAAAGAAAAAATTACGAGAATATTCGTTAAGGCAGAGAACGCTTTCCACTCGTCATCAAACCGTAATAGCCAACCATAATAGCGTTGACCTGCGATTTTATAGGAAGGGTCCTAAGGGTATGACCGTCATAAACGTGGTCTACCGAATACGGCAAATTTAAAGAACAATTTCCAAATGATCCATTGTTTAGACAATCGTGGCATTGTTACCTGCGATTTTATTATCCAGGAGATTAGTCACGCACTTGTCGAAAAGTACCGAATATTTATGAGAGTGATAAATATTGTCTCTTCGACGCGATTAAGTCTCTTTGTATTCTAAATGGACTTTCGAGTTAGGGAAATTTATGCCGGAAATATTATATTGAGGAGGTTTCATTCTTTTATAGTAAACACGAGCAGCTGTGTTTATAGCGTTTACCGAAGGGTTTTGTTACGCTAATGATGCCTCGTGATCGATGACGCTAGGGTATCGATAGCGAAAAACACGAGTCGACGGTCGATTACGCTTCGTGGCACGAGACGCGCGATGGGCGAAGCATTCCAATTTCTAATTTTATCGTTCCGCGACTAAAATAGATCGGCGAGATACGGTATCGATATGCAAATCATCATTACGTAAGAAGCATTATTGGAGATATCGTATATTCTATGAAATAATAATGTTGTATAAACAGGGAAAATCACTGTACGCTTTGTAGCAAAATTTAAGCGAAACGTAAACGTGCAAGGACGCGCGAAACATATACGTAAAATACAAATACATAAAATATTCAAAGTATTCGTATCGAAATATTTAGAGGACGAAACAAATCTTTACTCAAATTCCGCTTCTTTAATCGTAATCGTAAATATGCCTAGCTCGATAATCGCTATATTTTTCGCTATGAACGATCGATAAAGAGATGGATCGCAAACGTAGAATAAAATTGTTTCGAATGTCCCGTGCGATCGATAAGATTGCATTCTCGAGCGATCAACATTATTGGCTCGTTCCTATCATTCCCGCCAACTGCCAACAACATTATTCAATCGTTCTGAAAGCCGAGCAGGACAGATAAGCTCCCGGCGGTTTGAAGATTTCTACGTCACCGAGATAAAAAGCGAAAGGAAATCCGACTGTAAACGCTAATGACTTAGGGGTGGCTTTACTTTCTTCGCCGACCACCAGAGTGTCACCGGTGATAATCGGTAAGCGCGCAACCCCGGCTGTCAGTCGTCAGTCAGTCGATCCTCGAGGCATCGATCGCGTTGGTTGCATTCGAAGCCGGTCTTAATACTTAACGGTACACGCGTGTGATTTTAACGCGAATCTGTTTGCGCGATGTACGATCCAACGAACAATTCGTTCTTAACCGGTTACTAGAGTATTGCTTAACTAGCACTTGCTATAAAATCGAATATTATCACGAATATCATTATTATTATAAATCATATTTTCTAATTGTTATTATCGCAAAGGTACTTCGACTACTCTGTATCGAATTTTATTTTTGCGACACGTTCGGATAAGTCGGAATCTTTGAAATAGCGAAAGTTGTACGTGATTGCTTTACGCTGTATGTGGTGAATATTATATCCGGGTGAAAATATTCTAAATTATATCTTAAAATTAACTCTGTGTGATGTGTCTGTGGGAGTTGCCGGGACTTTTTTGCAACGCTTCGTGGATCTTACCAGGAAGTTGTAGCAGCGTCAGCTCGAAGAATCGGAACAAGGTAACAAAAGCTGTATGAGAAACGTGTAGCCGTAGACATTGCCGAGAAATTTCTTCCAATTACGTCCGAGTCTCGGTGATGTATTTATAAGCGATTCACTTGGTAGACGACGCACGATTATAGAATCGGCCTATGCATATTCCTGTGTCGGTGCACAAATATAAAGTGGGCGATTTGGCGCCTGGTCAAGAGACAGTCTGCGAATGTCCAAGAGGGATATTCTCGATTCCGTGAAACGATGGGAAAGAAGAAGACGGCGCATGGTGGAAACGAGACAGGCAAATAGGCGCGTTTGAAGTTATTTTGAAAACTGGGCTGGTGCATTGACCGTATGCCGACTGCAATCCTCGCGCACAGTCTGCCGGCTGTCTTGTCGCGCGTTTTCCGGGAATCGCCACCTTCCACCTGATATACCGATTTCATCGTTCGTTTATTTCCGTTATCGGCATGCCGTTTTGAGTATCTATGTTTTCTCTTGACGGTCCCGTTCAATAGGATTTTAAATCTTCGTTATTCCGCGAACTACGTAGACGTCAAATCGAGTAGCTTCGTCGTAACGCTACGTCGTTTCACTTTTGCACGGTCACATTTAAGAGATATTCAAGATCTCGCGATGTACTCGTTTAACATATAACGAAGTATAAAGTCAAGGTGAAAGTTAATTTTTCATGAAACGCGAAGAGTAAGTTGTTTTTTTTTTTTCTTCTTTTTTATTTCGACTTTGAATTTTGAATTTGATTCCATGTCCAAGATTTATCAAGGGATAGACAAAGTTTTGGACATGCCGCTAGACGTATTACGACTAAAGAAAATAGTCGACTCCATTACTCGAAAGACGCTGGACGAATCCGTGGGTTCCATTAAGAATATTCGATACACGACTGATACGCGTAACCGCGTCTTTTCCTTTAACTTCTGACAGATAGAGGAAGTGCATCGGCAGTCGTATATGCGTTTAGTGGACATTCCTACGATGACTAAGGGCCATTCTCCTTGGTCGGACGTCAACAAGGTCGTTGTCACGACCCTTCGCGCGCTTTATAGGATCCCTCTTAAGGATGTCAAAAGTATGCTCGTTAAAGGCGCCAGTCACTCGGTGCGCCGCGATTCTCTCTGTACGTGTCTACACTCTCGCGTGTTTCTCTTGACGCGTTATGCAGCTGTCGGCGCGTCCTATACGTCGTAAACGTCCCCTAATGCGAGAATCCATGACCAGGGTGCACGAGATCAATGAGTATACAAAGCGTTAAAAGCAAAAAAGTTTTCCTCGAAGACTCGGTGTAGCTGCGTTCTTCCTCTTTATTGTAAATTCTCCTTCAGGAGGATAACTTCATTCGGAGACGCCACTTTTACAAGACAAAGATTAGATCGAACGATTATTTAGATACGATCGTGGATCGTCAGATTAAAATGTTGTGTACAAGTTCTCGTTCGTTGTCGAAAAATACTTTAGGAAATTTTCAATTGTCCTGACAGTCTCCTCCTATGGCGATTAATTAAATGGCACTGAATTTAACTATCGAGAAGATCGAACCAAAGAACGGCGCAACCGCGAATTGTACGGCGAATTACGGTTTTGCTAGTAAACCGTCGACGCCTGCCGCGATTCCTAATCAAAATACAGTTATCGTTTACTCAGCGAAACGCGAATTTCCAAGATAACACCGAGGCTACCACCAACCTAAGTAGCATCTCTCGACGCGATTTCATCGCGAACAGTTAACGATCCGCGCGAAACTCGATCCGATTAGAGGCGCGTCGCGTCGGTTATTGCGGTCGTCTATTTCCCTCCTCGCGACTAATTTCCACGTAGACCACGGCCGAAGCAGTTTCGTTTATCAAGTCCGCACCTGTTCGTGACGAATGAGGAATCATTCTCGGAGCCGCGAACTAACAACAGGAAGAGCTCTCTCGAGCAGAGAGCAGAAGAAGAAGAAGGCGGCGGAGGAGCCGTCGTAATAAAGAAGTAAGAGGAAGGAGAGTGGATAGAGAGGCGGACCTGCTAGAGATAGAGGTTGGTCTCTATCTTGCTCCGTGTGTGCGTTTCCTGGTAAGGGTCTTGGCGGTCTTCGAAGCCCTCGTGTCGCCGAGAGTAGTCAGAAGCGGTGCTCGTTTCTTGAAATAGGAAGAGCGTGACGCGGAGCGCAAGAATTTCCGCGTCTCTTCTATCCGCTCGTTCTTTCGCGGCATTCGCTCGACGACGAATCCTCGTCGAATACCGAATTTTTGTCTCTTCACGCAGGAGGTCGTCTCGTCGGTCCTCGTCGTTCCTCGTCGTTCCTCGTCCTTCTAGTCTTCGTCGTCAGGGCAGTCTCTGTTGGGAGGAAGTTGTTTGATACGAGGGCTGCCGCTATTACGCGTAATTTTGCACCTGTGTACGAAACGCGAAGCGGCAAGCTAACGCCGATATTTTCGTTAAAATACGACCTTGCTACATGGTGGAACGCGTTCGCGAAGAAAATTTGCATAAAGCGTCCTCTCGGTGTTGCTGCGTTCCAAAGAGAGCAGAGCCTCTCGAGAGGAAGAAAAAGGCGAGGACGAACGCGGGGGACCTTTAAATTTCGGTCCAATTTCGCGCGGCCCGGACTGGTTTTGAACAGCTCTTCTCTCTTGGCCTTCTCCGAGACGAGTGTTGCACGCGCGAATAATTTGCGCGAGCCCGCACGAGAATTAAATCGTACGTTACACTATAATTATATATTGTATCGTTGCTACCTGCCGCGGGCTAGGAGTCGATTTACGATCACGAACGGGAGCAAAAAGGTGCCGCGACTGTACCAACGATCCGCTCCGCGGTCTATTTTTACAGGAACGATTCTATCGAGACCTTAGCCTCTTTGTTTCTCCCGGACATTGCTGAGAATTTTTTATTCGTGATTTTAAACTCCCCGTTATTTATTAGACCCGAGCTTAAGAGAAACTGAAACGAGAAAGAAGAAACAAAAAAAAAAAAGAAGAAAAAAAAGAAAAAGAAAGAAAAGATGAGAAAATATCTCGCGTCCGCCTGTAATCGCTCCGTTTTAGCTCTTATCTTATGCACGAGCATCGACCTCTGTCGAGTGCCGCGTGCTCGATAAAGGCTAATTTTTTCTCGCGAACGAACGACAATCGGTGCTCCGAAACGAATGTTTCGCTCGACAGCTATCGTCATCGTCGAGAGGCCCGAACTCGAAGGCTGATCGTTCTCAAACTCTTCGTCTACCGCCTTCCACTTGTACGGTACGTCGTTAGGGGGATGCGTAACCAAATGGAATAGCACCGAAGCCCGATCGCTTTCTCACATAGAGCTTTACTAATCCGTGGCAGCGTCCCACGCACGTTTCTCCAATTCAGGTCACCAGCGAAACCCAATAATTGAACGATCGTAGAAAGATAACCAGAAAGTCTGGACGAAAGGCAAAATTAGGCTAGACAAGCTTCGATTTTGCCTCGGTAGCGTTATCGGTGGACGAGGGCGCGCGTACGCACCTTAATCTACGTTCGAAGGTCTCTTCCCTTGGACGAGATCCGTGCCGATGGTAATGGTCCCTCGTGGTCGATGCTGGTGGTGGTTAACTACCATGTTTCAAGGACACCCACCTCTCCCTCCTCCCCTGTCCCTGTCGTCGTTGAGTTCGCTATCGCAGATCTGCACCGTGAAACTTCTGACTTTACTCCGACCAATCTCGCTCCGCTTCCTTTCTTTTTTCTCTCCCCTCGGGATCGTGATTTTTTTGTCGTTGCTGCTTCTCGTCGATTTTCGCCTCGTCCGGCGTCGATACCTTCGACATTGCGTTAATTGCACGATTTTTCTTCCGTGGAAAGCGGACCCAGCTCGTTAGAGGCATGAAAAATGCCACAGGTACGTAATACCCGACGATTAAAACACCACTTTTACTGCTTTAACTGCGCGCCGAATTTAACGGTGGCGCTACGATGACGCCCGAGTCTTTGGAGCGGATACGCGACCGACAGAAATTCGTAAACAGAGCTATTTACGAGGATACAGAGAAGTTTCTCTCTTTCTCTCTCTCTCTCTCTCTCTCTCTCTCTCTTCTTTCAGCGGTCCAGTCGCTCAATGAATATCTCGCGAGTAAAGGGTATGAATCTTTCGAGGAAATTTCCACGCGATTTCGGTTTTCGAGCGAATCAACGACCGCGCCGCTGCCACGAATTACAGCTCGAACGCGCTTGAATTTCCACGCGAGAGAATAATCGTGGGCGGTGTGCTCGGACGTCTGCCAGGAGAAGCGCAATTACCGGTCCCATCTCTTTCACGGAATGACGTCAAAGACTTTCGATGTCGCTGTAGGGAATTTACTTCGTAGGTTTCGAAATTTCTGCCCGTCTTCGATATCGACAGATCCTCCTCGATCACCTTGGGATGTCGCGATCGTAGCTGTCGACTATGATCTCTAGAAATTCCACGGTTCCCGATGCACGGACCGATCGCCGTATGCAGCGAGTTTGTTTCTTTCTCCCCTTCTTCTCCGTCTCTTACGGCAGTGCCATTATAGTGGGAAAACGAGTCGTGGCACTCCCATTCACCAAATTCCTTTCATCGGCACCGATTCTCCTTGGCCGACGACACGACACTTCGATTCTTTCTTTCTCCCCACTCGGTCGCCAAGTTGGATTACTTTCTTTTCGGCCATCGAACGCAACCCCTTCGTTTCTTAAACTCGGCCGTATTTTTCCTTTCCTACGGCGTAACCTCAGACTTTTTCTAGTTTACTATAATCGAAAAAGGGGAATCTTTCGGAGAATTTTGCGTAAGGCGAAATCGGACGGACGGAGATTTTACGAGTACGTTTGTCACGAGCCGATGTTTACAAGATAGCCTTGTTGTCTGCATTCGATCGATACCAGGTTCGCTATGGAGTATGGAGTATGGAACGACTGGAAGAGAAAGCACGCGACGCTCGTGCCTCGACAATGTTATCGTTGTTACGCCGTTAACGTACGAGCCGTCTGTCTTCAACCCGTTAACCTACAACCTGTGCGCGGTACCCTGTGATCGGACTGGCGAACGCGACACGCACCGACTTTCGTTGTTCGAGGTCGAAAAATCGGTTACAGACCTGGCCAACGCGATTAGAAGGAATGCACGCGTGCCAACTTCTCGTGGTCGCGTACGAAACGTTAGGTTACACGACTTCCACCGCCGTCTCCTGACCGAATGGCTAACGGTATACGTTGTGCCTAATAGGAGTCTTCTACCTGTCAGGGATTAAAGCCTGGATCTCTCTCGTCAGGCAGACGGCTCACGATCGATCGTACATCGTTCAACAAATTGTAACGTTCGACGCGTTTCTCTAGAATGGAAGTGGAATGGAATGGAATGGAACGGAACGGAATGGAAGTCGAAGTGAAATCGTTCGCTTCGGTGTCTAACTCGACGGTTGCCGATCTGAAAAGAAGTCTTCGAAGACGAACGTGAGTGGTGGAGATCGATTATATCGTTAGTTAGAAACCGGGACGACAGGGTTGAACGTTTGTAGCTGAATCGCTAGGATCGTGGTACGGCACGAAGCTTCTAGGCATGACAGAGGCTCGGTCAGCCTCTCCGCTATCGGAATTCCGTCATCGAGGTGAACGGAATGAGATTCCTTGGTCGTGGTTCGAATACCTTTGCCAGTTGTTATTACGAAGTGCCGCTAAATAGTAAAGGTGTGTACGTGTAAACGCAGAGGCGTAGAATCCCGGCCTTTCGCGTTTTCTCGTCTTTCGCTAGAAATTCAATCGTTTCCTGGTTCTTCGGCTGTTAAGTTAGCTTCGTATCGAAATTACGCTCGTTTTATCTTTCCACTATGCTCGTTACGAAGGCAAAGGAAATAAGTTTTCGGCGAAACAGCGACAAAGAACCGTACGACAAGCGGAAGACCGCTGATTTCTGCTTGGAACTTTCATCATAACCCGTGGACGAAAGTATGCAATTACGTGTCACAATCCCGCTGCGCGGAGAAAGTACCGTACAAAGCAAGATTCGAGAGAGAGAGAGAGAGAGAGAGAGAGAGAGGAAGAAAGAGAGAGAGACTTAAGAACCGCCCTACGCCACTGATCGCGAGTTAGCGTACGCGACAAAGGTGGAATCTAAGCCAAGGCTTGGCACTGCCTTCGCTCGACCGCTTCGAGTATTACTATTATACGCCGCGAACTGTATCCGTACACGCGGTGCTCTACCATCGCGTGCGCTTAATGAATGAACATCGTGCACCGGTGAATTTTTACGCGACCACCTGCTTCCATTACTGGAATCGCTTCATTTCGCAGCCAAGTAACCATCGTTGCTTCTTACGTGCTTCGTCCTTATATTTTGCGCGCTTCGGAATGTTGTTCGATATCTTTATTAAAAGCTCGACCGTTCCATACGTTTCTCTTTTTAGGGATTTGTCATCGTGGTGTTTTATCCAGATTAACAGCGGGGTTATAACAAACGAATACGACGGGATCGTCTCTCCGTGGCTATTGTTCCTCTTGGACCACGACCAGATTTTAGATTCCTCTTATCCACCCACGCGCTATCCGACAGATTTCGAGGCAATGTACTCTTCGAAGTATCTGACGGGGTCGATAAAATATTTTGCGACCGGTGGAAAGCTACGGCGATCGATACGGACGGATAATATTTTCCACGATACGTGGAAATCGAGGAGAAATCCAGGAGAAATCAACGTTTTTCTGAATATCTTGTAAACTCGAGAGACGTTGGCGAGAAAACTGGCGGACTCTGAAACAGACGAGAAGATTCGATCGTACAATCGCGTTCCGTATCGTCGTCGAACCCCCTTTCAAAGAAGATTCTTCTGTTCCTGTAAAGCGTCACACGCGAACGGCGAAAGGCGAATGTGGGCAGAGGAGCGTGTCGTGGCTTCGTCGAGGAATTATCGTTGCTCGCGGATAGCCGAGGTTTCGTAATCCGGCTCTCGGTAGTCGGCGTGTATATCGTCGTGTTCCTCGTCCGTTAGGCTCGTTTCAATGGATCGGTGACCGGAGGAACAGGTTCACCGTGCGCGTCACGGCTACGACCGAACTTTCTTTCGAAGAAATCGATGGGACACCCTCCGGGGTATATGCCTTGGGTGCACACCGACTTTATGATGACACGCTTGACAAAATCTCGAATATTTGCCAACCGCATAAAAGCGGATATGCTGTTTGGTAAAAATACTTTCATCTTTTTAATTAGCACGTATAACGCGCACGCACGCTGCGTGTAGTTGCATAAATAATTTTTACGATCGGTATAACGTAAATACGTGTATAAAGTTTCTCGAAAGAAGCAGTTATCAGCATCGTGTAACAATAACCATATATATAATATATATATATATATATATTCGATTACAGTGGTACAACTTTAACGAAACGTAACTTTTAAATATATTACGACAAAACGAGATAAATAAAAAAAAATCGTTTTCAGACGAGATCGAAAGATAAAAATTCGACGACCGCGAGAGGATTAAAACGCAGCCTCGGACAAGATCGAATCGGTCGAACATCTCCGCGAGAACTTCGGCTTTATTTTCGCGTTATTACATATTCTTGACGGGGCCAGCTGGATCGCGGTGGAATTATCGTCCATGGTAGATATACGGTGTTTCGTAATCCCTTCGGTAGTCGACGTATATCCTCGCGTTTCT
Organism: Bombus superbus; assembly: GCA_014737385.1. Taxonomy (NCBI): domain Eukaryota; kingdom Metazoa; phylum Arthropoda; class Insecta; order Hymenoptera; family Apidae; genus Bombus; species Bombus superbus. The sequence continues at coordinate 9,357,020 of JACXIK010000005.1, forward strand.
TGCAACGTGCCTCTTGTACGTGCTCGTTTATGCACGCCTATATATCGTACGTAATGCACGTTGCATTCCTCGACATTCGTACGCGCGTTATGCATTCCGCGTGGATTTGACCTCGATGCCGTGTTATTAATGCCCATTACGTTATATAAACGAACCGCCGCGATCGGCAAGCCGTGCGTAGAAGCGAGAAACGAGCGAAGAAGGAAGGAAAGGATAAAAGGATATACCCGTGAAACCAACGAGGAACGAACGGGCAACGTTTTCTTCGAGTAGAATCGCTCGGCGAGAGAGCCTTTTATTGATCGACCCGGCGATCGGTGTTTCCAATGGCGGACAGAAGGAAGATTTGTTTCTGTTGATATCGATTCTCTCGGATGTAAATCTAACCGTGGTCGCCGCGTAAATCACCGCCACAGGAAACGGATTTTGTAACTTTTCGAGACAGGTGTTCTACGTTGCGTCAGCCTCTTGGCAATTTGTTCCGAGTGCGTATGTAATACCCGTCCACGCTCTCCGTTCTCGTAACATCGGGATGCTGGTGGATGGAAAAAGTTATTCCAGCCTGCGTCGAGCCTTCGGGGCCACGTTGACTTCCATTCGCCGTTCGCGATTGCCGCAATCGCTACAAAAATTGTGACGTCGCAGCGCTCGATTCTCTTCAACAGGCGGCATCGCAGAGCTTCGTAACGAATGTAGCAAGCATCGTACAGAGATTGGAAAGAAAGCAAGTGAAAAATGCCGGTTCGATTAGTCGTAACGGAATATATCCGTCCCATTCTCGTGCGAATTTTCGCCTGCAGCGAAAACTACCTCCTGGTCAAAGTAGTCGCGTTTTATTAATCGAGCAGTACGAGCGAAGAAGCAGCAGCGGTCGTCTTGCTCCTGTATCATCTCGCTGGTCTTATTCGCGGCTCTACGTATCACTCGCGTTGCACTTATCTCTGCTTCATTGCGCTCGTTTTACGATGCAATATAGAAAAGTGGTCGGTGTAAGAGCCAAAAAGGAAAGAAAGAAAACGCAGATAAGATCGCGACGATAAATAACGCTACAAAGAGGTTACCAGTTCAGCGAACACTCGTAGGGAACAAGAAAGCTAGGAATCATCACATGCTTGAACCGTTGAACCGTTCCCTGGAATGGATCCCTATTAACCAGCGAACTCGTTATCTCCTCGAAGAAAACACGATAACAATCGAACCTGGCTGGCTCATAGAGACGTTGACCCGTGAAATTCGCAAGGAAAGAAGCAGTTCTCCGTTACCCAGTCATCCTCCTCTTGATTCTCGTTCACGATTCTTATCCCGACGTCGCGTTAATCAGAACCCGCTGGTGGACCTCGAGAGGTCAGCCGAGTGGTCGATCGAGAGTCATCCGGGCCGGCATCGCGTTCTGGACAGCGCAGAGGCGTAAACAGTCCGCCGAGAAATAGCTCGAACGCTCCGAGTCGCGAGGTCGTCGATTGGAGCATGGTATAACGGTAGATACGTTTAAGTACGCTTCCAGATAGATGACCAAGAGGTATATATACCATATCCGTGCGTATTCCAGGCACCGGTTGATGTATGCATTCGTGGACGTATCGCCGAGGAGCCGAGGCAAAAAGGCCGTCACCGCGGATCCCCGCGACCTTTCTCTTCCATTCACCGCGTTCGAACAATTTCCAGCCGCGGGCACGTTCTCGCTGACTAATTAAATGATTGATCACCCCGACGGGCAAATTATCGTGCCGGCCGGCCGACAAATTAACCGCCGCCAGCCCTCTTCTGCCCGATCACTTTTTCTCCTCTTTGTACAGCGCGACACAAAAGCAACGGGCTCCCTAGGTTTCGCCACTCGAGAAGAATCGCTGGGAACGGTTAAAGGATTCTACCGCGTATTGTGCAGTTGTGTCGCCGTTCTTCACGACGAACCGAGCACAATAGTTGGAAGTTTTATATACGAGTTATTTTCATCACGTTTCCGTACTCTTGTTACTTGCGTGCGTGATGAGTATTACGCGATGAGTATTAACTTTTGTTCTTGGCTTGTTTTATCACGTTGTTGATTATCATATTTTTGGCGTGTGTATATGTGTGTGTGTGCGTGTGTGCGTGCGTGCGTGTGTGTATACAGAGCGTTAATAAGAGACGATTCTAGACGCCGAAACAACGAGGAAAGTTTTACGTACGTAGAAATATTTGGGTTACGTCGCGGAGAATTTTATTTTGCGCCAAAAGTGCCTGCACGCACGCAACCCTCCTTACCGCTTAGAAGATGGCGCGTCGACCCGACTCGGATGAAAACGGCGGTCTCGCGATAAACAAACGAGTATATAGTAGACGCGTCGATTGTGCAAAGCATCGGGAATAATACGCGGAATCGGATTTCTACGCCCGGAGCCAGAAAGCTCGATTTACGAGCGCACACACGACTTGTCGGGCCGCAACTTCTCTCGAATAGAAAAGTACACGTACCTCTTGGGTCTCTTTTTTTCCCTCGATGCGTGCCTACTATGCTAATTAGCAATAATTTAACCGGTCGGTGCTTGTAGCGCCGTCGAAATCCTCTCCGGAACGAAATGTACGTTCCTTCCCCAACCAATTTTTTTCCTCTCTTTCACACGTCGCTTTCTTTGCTCTCGCGAGTCCCCGGGACATACATGTCGCTCCTTTGTGCCGCTGATTAATATGCGAAGGCGTCCTGAGGCTCGTCGAGCTGCATTAACAAGCAGCCTCTTGTGCATGGTCAGGACACCTACCCCTCGAAAAGCCACCCTGCAAGGAGAAATCTTCCTACGGTTTCCCTAGAATAGCTCTTTCTCCTATCCAGGAGAAGTTCCTTTGTACCGAAGAGCACTCGAGCTCGGTGAAGTATTTATTTCGCTGATCTCGAGGCGCGATTGGGACGGAACTCTTTGTGCCCCTGGAACGAATCATACAAACCGTGGCATCGAGGATTTCGGTGGTTCTGACGAGGGCTGTTTCTTCGAACCTTCTCTTTTATTCAGGAGACACGGAGGATTCTCGAATATATGGGGATTAGTCGAAAAAAGAAAGAAACGCGGTATAAAATGTTTCATCGTGAAAGCTGCTGGTATTAGTATTCAACCTCTGGAATTCGAGCGTGCGTATTTCAGACGTGTCACGGGATACCTCGTTTCCGTGTGCTTTTTTAACGATGCGCTAGCCGCTGTCTACGGAACGTTGAAAAAAATTCAATTAGGCTGTTAGCGAATCTGTAACAACCTCTGAGAAAAATGTCTGGGAACTGGAGTGAGTCACGTGTTCGATGTGTTTTAACGCGAAAGACTTGTATTCTTCCATCGATCGAGTTGTTACGAGTTGTAACGAGTCGACGGTAGTCGTGCAAAAGGGAGAGTCGATTCGACCAAACGAAGAATATCGCGCACAGAAAGCGATTCAAAGTTTTCGTACGTTCGTACGAAGGTTTTGTGCCGATGTGTCGTTGCTTGTAGAGGAGATAGAAGAAAATAAGTACGTATGACTCGATCTCGCGATACGTTGGCCAGCTCGTGACTCGATAACGATTATCGATCGTCGATCGAGCGTACAACGCCGCGTTTCATGTTCGAGCTATTCCTAAGAATATAATCGATGTGGCGCGGTGAAAGTGTGCGAAAACGGGCCCAGAAACGGTGCCGGTGTAAGAATGCCGCGTAAAAGTACGTGTCGTTCGAACAATGACGATGGGAAACGGAACGAAAGAAAACGAGTAAAGAAGAGAAGAGAGAGGATATTGGATGTGGCCTCGTGGTCGATGATACGCATCGAAGAATGCCAATAGCGTCAAACTGTAAAAATTACTCCGTGAAAGAGAAATTTTCCGACTCCCGTAAAGCACGTCGAGCACGGCAATTATCGCGAACCTAGCGTCGGCAAAATGAGAATGAAGGAGAGGAACTGCGATTAGAATGGATTCCATCATGCCCCTGATTATCAAGTGCTATTCGAGCTCTAGGAAGGGTGGATTTTTTAGACGATAAAGGGAAAACATACGGATAATTTTTAACATTTGTAATTACGAAGATTTTCCTTTTTTATTATGGTTAGTTGCAACAGATATTAGTCGCAGAGAGATACTTTGTGGGTTATAGAAGATTCTTGAAACCCAAGGAACTTTTTGAAAACGAATTCAGTCCGAATTTTTCATAAATTTCTTAAACGTCTACTTTAAGTATTCTAATTTGTTAGATGCGCATTAAATTTATCAAGAGATTCGTTTTTAATCTTGTAGAATTTTTAACGAATTTCCGTCCTGGTTAAATTTATCAAATACCTATATGTACTAAATGTACTCAAAAAAAAAAAAATTTCGCCACAGAAAATTCTTTCCACGATCACCAAAATATTCCTCTGCAACATCGCGGCTAATTCGATTAGCGCATCAAAGCAAAGTCTTCCACCACCAAAGGAAAGAGATCTCTCTCGATGACACGGTACGCCCGATCGTTCTCTACGGTCGGCCCAGTGAAGAAAACTTTCCATCTCGATAAAAAACACGATCGTCAAAAAGAGAACGTATTCGGTCACGCGTTCCGAACGTCTCCTGGTTTTCGTCACGCGAGAAGGCGCGTAGATAAGAAAAGCGGTGACATACGAGGTACAGCCTCTGCTCAGGTGGAAGCGATTACTTCCGGTGGTCCGATGATTCATTGCACGCGAAAGATGTATCACGGGGCGAGGTGTGTTGCGCGCGAAATCTCGCTCCGTTCTTGCAGTCAGTCTGGCTGGCAGCTCTGAGGCGAGCAACCGGTCCTCGTCACGCCTTTCCTCTCGACGTCTGCAGCTGTCCCGTATATTTTCTTTCGTGGCGTGTTGTCGCGTGTCGTTGTCAGAAACGTATTTCACGATCGACGTTCGTAGATCGAGATGTTCATCAAGTACGTGGACGTGTTTATGGACGAGGGTTACATGTCCGACTCGTCGAATGTAGGTATACTAAACGTGAGAAGAATTTGTTGCGATCGAACGAATCGAAGCAATTGTAAGTTTGAAATACCGTTTGAGATCGTATAGCAGTTTGCACGATATGGGGCGAGATTCTAAATTAATCAAACGACGCAGCATCTACGAATCGGAATCTGAAATCTGTAAAGAGTTCGCTACCTGAGTATTATCTAAACTACTTATGTACCTTATTAAGAAGTAATCAACTCTGGCGCAGATTTACCGCAAACCACTCGCTGGCAGCCAGCTGTAATTTCGAGTTAAACGTCTTTCACCGAAGTTCGAGAAGAAGGATCGCTAACCGCGTACTCTTCGCAGGTGTTTGTAATTTAGTTCAATTTTCGCGAATAACCTTGTCTTCTCCGGAGTTGTTTTACGTTACGAACCGCCTCTTGCTCGATCGTCTATCGCGAATAGAGCCCATTCTTTGATCAGCTAGCCGTCGCTGTTGCTCGCTTTTTGTAAAATTGCCTCTACGGCTATCCACACGACTATCCGACTATTTGATTGCCGCGTATGTTTACGGAGGTTGCGTTACGATTCCAACCGATTTCCTGAATACAGACGTTCATTTTATAATTATATCGCTGGGAGAATACAATCGTCGTTTCACGTATTTTCTTCCAACGCTAAACCACGATTTACAGAATTTCGAAGAATCGAAAGAAGAACATCGAAGAATTTCCACGTTCCGTAAGTAATTCTCTGCCAACGACGAAAGTTCGTCGAGCGACTTCGGACGCGACGCGTAGACCTGACCGATTTCACTATCTCGTTGTACCACGCAGGCTACCTATGGAATACACGTGCTGGCTTATGATAATATCGAAGCGATTGCTCAATACTTGACGATCGATCATCGAATAATCGACGGCGTAGTGAAATTTGGGTTCGTTAGCGGCTCGTCTTAAGCCTCTGCCTTCTGCGGGATTAACCGCGATTTGACCGGCTTTCGGTAGATTCGTATTATCTCGTTTGTACACGGACCATGGATACCAAATCCGATTTCTGGTTCGATCACGCAGCGGAACACGGACGTAGAAGTGGTACGTACACTTTCGTTGCGAAAGCCGGTTCTGTGTGGGTGGTACGCACCGCGGTGGTCGCATTTTAATTGAAAATTTCGAAGCACGTGTGGGTGCGGATAATAAAAGGAGCAATGTAAAAACGTCGGCGTACTTACCCTTGACGAATCGACTAGCCGGGGAAAATTGCAATTCATCACGATATTTCCGTCGATGTCTCACGTGTACACCCCCGCTCGTGATTTTTAGAATAGCCATTTGTTTCTCGAAGGACATTTAGTATTTAGTTGGTATTTAGCTGGTATTCTGTTAAATTATTTTTCAACGAGCAACCATCATTTTATCAAGTTGCACGTTTCATTTCCATGCCGACGAATTTCTGCGGTCGTATAAAATTTGACGTTGATGATCGACGCGAAATCATCGAAGTTGCGTTAAAAATAAAAATGAGCTAAGACTCACGAGTGTACATAGTTGAAGAATGAAATAGTTTTACAATAATATGACGTTGGCACCGGTCTAGAACTTGGGCCAATCCGTGGGCGGTTATCGTAAACAGTAACGGAAATTCGAGCAGCTGATGCGAACAGCTCGTGCCTCGTAGCAATTAAGCAATGAATCAAGCGATCGCGTGGTCGCGAGTCAGGAGAGGTCCGTTCCAGCGAGCGGAGTTAGCTCGAACGAAACGGCACGACGTGATTGAACGGTGAGTCGCCGCGAATTTACATAACTAGCCTCGATGTATCGCGGACAACAATTATCCGGATCGTTCGGATTGAAAAAGTTCGCGTCGATCCTTTGCCGTGGCAGTAGTATTTCGCGTTACGACTCACCGGCCGATATCACTTGGCAACTTTGTGCGTCGATCGCCGGGGAAAACGAGCACACTCCCTGTTTCCCAATAGTTTCCTTTTCCTGCTTTCACAATCTTACCATTAGAAAGAACTTCGTATTATCGTAATTGTGGCGAAGTAGAGGGATTTCGCGGTGTGTTGCGCAAAATTCATCGATTTACCGTGGTGCGATCATTCGAGCCTGTTTTCTCGAGAACGCGCGAGAGTTGGCAACGCGAAGAAACAATTTTCCGGATATTTTACACTTTCAGCTTTGGTTGTTGGATTTTTTTAATTTTCTAATACGTCGTTAAGAGCATCGTTATTAATTATCCAAAATATCTTCAGCAAAGAATAAAGATACTCGATATCGTTCGTTATTTCCATTTGGTCAGGCTTCTTTTAAGTAGACGATGATCCTCGTCGGTAAAATATAAAAGATATATCTAATGCAACATCGATCAACATTTTTCTCACGTTTCAAAGGACAAGCTACGTTCTGCATTCACAGTCCCGGTACGAATAAAACGTAGTAGAATCTTAGCGAATCTGTGATACATTCTAAAATGTAAAGAACGAAACAAGTTACTGAGGAAATCTAACGAGCAAACGCTTTTTAAATGTTGCAGGTCCAGAGGCTGGCCGAATACGAGAGGTACCTGGGCCAGGAGGCGAGAAGCTTAGTGGAGAACGGAAACGGAAGCGTCGGGAGTGGCGCCGTTCTTCAACGTGGTCAGCTCGAGGGCGATCTTCACCGTATCCAGGAACTCTTCCCTGGTGATAACCTCCGGCTACACGAACGAGATGTCCTCACCACGGTACTAGTCTGTTTCTTCGCACTTTACTAACATATACATTCGCGCACGAAACGTTTCCCTTCGCCGTCGCGGTTACCCGTTATACAGAAAATCAGCGAAGTAAGCGTAAATAATTTGCTGCTTAAAAAATGTAGCAGTTGCGGGAAAAGTAGGAAAGAACGCGACGCTATCGTACGATGCGTTTCAACGATTCTCACGGGCACCCCACAACATATTTCCTGACACTCGTGAAAAACACTGGCGCGTTCAACGCGCGCGATGTTTCCCACGGATCTCGCAAGCTACTCCACAGAATCTTTTTCTGTGTCATTTTCACGTATGATGGATGACGTATCGTGAAAAAAAAAAAAAAAAAAAAAAAAACAGCGTTTAGCTAGACCAACTAGGAAGCGCGTTGCGCGCGTTTGACCCGGAAATATGCATACTTAATCCATAAAACTAATACAGCTGGCTGCAAATTACATGTATTCATCGTCGAAATTCTCCATTCTAAACGGTAACGTACTACTCGAGTTTATACTTGATATTTCGTGAATCAACGGACCCAACAGCTATTCTATGCTTGGGACACTTCACTCTACAATTCAGTTCTCAGATCGAGCGACTTTTTCGTTCGCAATTCGAGAGCCGACAGATAACGTACAAACGTTTGGAGCTAATGGTAAACGCCGAGTCTTTAGAGCGTGACTCAATACTTCGTATTGCCGATCTCGAATAAATTAAACCATTGTTTTGCTCTTCTTTTCCTTCGAATTCCTTTTTGATCATACGCAATGACTGAAATACGCAAATCGATGATACAGATTTTCATTCGCGTCTACGAATGACAACGCTGTTTGCCACGGCGCGGCGTGTCATCGTCCCACGTGTATCGCAGTCTAATTTGCATACTGGGCGTAAAGAGTACGTATTGTCAAGAGCAGGGATTACGGGGCATCTAGAGAGATCACGAGTCCACTGCACTGATCGCATAGGTGGACGCGTGCTCGCGTTTACAATGCTCCTCTGCACATTCACGCGCATATTCCCGAGAACGATGATAGAACGCTTTCACGAATCACGTAGAATCATCTCGAGTCATCGGTATGTTTACCTTGATTTCCGCGGCATTTATTAACGTACGATAATTTAATGCAACGCAACAACCAAGCAGTAGTAGCATTAGTACAGTAGAAACAGTACTAATAGTGTACTAATAGTTTGAAACGATCGCGAGTTACGATCTAGCGGAGAGAACGGAATACGAGGAGCGTCGATTTCGTAAGACAGAAGAAGACCAAGAAGGAATGACGAGGGACACAAATCTGACGCTCGACACCGTCAAAGCGAAATATGTTAATCAATCTGCCCTGTGGTCGCTTGTAATTTCGTGTTTCGTGTGTCATCTTCTTGCTATATTTGGTGGGGTTATTTGTCAGATGTAACTGTTCATCCGTTTCTCCGCGGCTCGACGTCGGCGGAAGTCACGGGAAAAGCAACTGGTATCCGCTGGAATCTCTCGACTGTAACTACGTCGCAATACGTCTAGTAAACTGTCGTTTAATTTTGCTGTTAAACGGCCTCGATATGAATCAGTATTTCCCACTGTTTCCCAGTTGCTTCGTCGGATGTGAATCAGCCTTTGCTGAAAATTTCGAACGGGTAAAACCTCGCCTGATAAAACCGATGCCTCTCACCGTCGGTGAACAGAGAGCCGGTGAAATAATGCTGTTAAGTCATCCGAAAGTTAATGCGACTTGGCACGTTGGCGTTCAGTTACGAGCCGCCTGCTGCGAGGATGATAATAATTTATGTCCTAGATCCGAGCGTCAAAATTAGTCATTACTTTGTGACCCTTTAACGCGGTAACTGGACAGAGCGCCCCTTCCAATGGGATAATTTAACGCTAATCCCTTGCCGACGATGCTCGATACCGCGTCGATATTTTCCGTTTCCAATATCGATTCCCTACGTGATATTTCGCGCAACAGATATAACGGCGATCCAGAAGGATTGGTTAGGTCGAATCGAAGGAATTTTGTTTTGCTTCTCGGTGGTACGGTATCGCCCTTGTTCGAATATAGCAGAGTTTGTTATTGATTTGATTATGCGGCAACGCGGTCTGTTTCGTTTCAGAAAATGAAGAGTCTGATCCGCAAGAGGAACGGCGGGAACCCTGGAAGGCTGACGAGAGTGTTGTCGCAGAAATCTTTGAACGTATCCAACAACTCGCCGGCTCCGAAATCTCCGCCGAGGACTTTCCTCTTAGAGACTCCGGTACAATTCACCACGGTGAGTGATCGTAACAGTGATACGAATACTACGTTTAAGTTGGCCGTAGTAATACGATCTCTTTTTCGTGTTTGCAGGGTGTACAGTCCCAGGACAGACACCTTTTTCTCTTCTCCGACCTATTGCTCATAGCAAAGGCACGAAGCGGCGGTAACTTTAAGCTAAAACAATCCGTAAGAATGAGCGAGCTATGGCTAACTGCCGGGCACATAGAGGATGTGGCCGAAACGAGCAAATCTCAGGAAACGAGCTTCGTTCTCGGTTGGCCCACTACGAACGTCGTGGCAACTTTTATGTACGTGCCTGCCGATATGCTTTACAAGTCCCTTGTCCGCGCTGTTGGTATCTCGTTTTCTCGCGTTATTGCACCCTTTTCACCTTTCTTTACACCCTACCTTGACTCGTAATGGCGTCGCGACTCCGCGGCGCGTCGCGTCGCTCGGAGGTTTCAGCCAGAATTCTTTTAGTGGCGCAATAAACTCGCAAACGAGAGACCGCTCGAGGGTGGCGGCAAGGAGATATATCGTTCGATTAACCGTCGAGGTGTCGGCTTTATCGCGACATCGCGCATCACACAAACGTTTATTCGTTTCTTTTAGGACTGCTGCAGCGAGGGATCTCTGGTGGGGACGTTTGACCGAACTCGTACGAGAGGAGAGTATGAAAGAGCCACCCGACACGAACATTCAAGTCGTGTATCACGACAGTGATACGAACACGGAATACGTAAGTACTGCATACTCCTCCTGGTCGTTGCGCGCAATGTACAGTCGCATACGCGTATTCAAACGCGAACGAGAGAGAGATACACCCGGTCACGCCTTCACGGTCCATTCTTCGCACATCGTAGCGCGCCAAGAGAGACCGTGGTTCGATCGCTTGACCTTCCTAGAGGCATTATTCTTTGAGATGCCCCTTTTATAACATTGACGTCAACGCTGGAGTGGATCGGTTCTACTAAAAAGACCCTCCTTCTATCTCGTGGCCTTTGTACGACGTGTTCGCTCCTTTGGTCGATGTTCATTATCGACCAGCGCGTCGCATTTAAATAAGCGCGCCGCTCGACACCTCTATTAGAGAACACGAGAGCACCTATCGCTGGCCAGAAGCTGCGGTCAACGCGAACGGCATACTCTCGCGTAACCCCTAATAACTATAATCGCGTGTACCAGCACGTATTCTCTTTACTGCGTGTCTGTGTTGCGTGCGATTACGATTCTCTCCGAGCAATCCTGTTATTCGTGTTGCGAGCTACATCCGCGTCCCATCTTGGTATTTGCAGTGTAAGACGATTATGGTGGGATCCGAGATGACAGCGGCAGCCTGTGTGAATTTGGCCACGCGTCTCTTGGATCTTCAAGGACCTTTTCAGCTGTGGGCCAGAACGTCTGCCGACGAGGCGCCGTATCCTCTGATAGGACACGAGAGGCCTTTCGCCGTCAAACTGTCGAATTTAAGACACACGCTGTCCGCGGAGGAAGGTTTCGATCTGGAGCATTGCAACAAAAGTGGACACGACACGTGCCACTTTATACTGAGGCCGGTACCGAAATCGCCGGTGAAGAAGAACAAGTCCAAGATCACTGGATTATTGAGGAGATCCCTTTCGTTGAACCCGAGTTTGTTTGGAGTCAATTTATCAAGGCTCGACGAGAATGGATTGCCCAAACCCGTGTTAGTAATGCTTCAGCAATTATTCGCCAAGGGACCATTCACGCAAGGAATCTTCAGAAAATCGGCGAACGTTAGAATCGTTCGAGAACTACGAGATCAGATCGAGTCTACCGGAGATCCCAGTTGCTTGGAGGATGCTCCAATTATAGCCGTGGCAGCTCTCCTTAAAGACTTTCTGAGATCTTTACCGGACCCTTTGCTAACTTCCCACCTGTTTCCCCTCTGGATGGATAGCTTGGACACACCAAATCCTGTTCAAACCATTAAAAAGTAAGCGAAGAAACAGTTTTGTAGTAACGAGAAATTCTTTGTGTCTGTGCGATATTTAACGGACAGCGGTGATTTCAGTATTTTAGATAGATTGCCCAAAGCGAATTACACCCTGCTATCGCATCTGATCTGCGTTCTACACCATGTGGCACGGCGGTCGAAGCACAATCTCATGTGTGCCAGTAATCTGGGCGTGTGTTGTGGACCAAGCTTACTCTGGTCGCCAAATCCGTCGGTGAATCAGAGCAGGGCGATCCCTACGCTGACGGAGATGTTGATTCGTCATTGTGAAGTCCTGTTTGGGGAGGGCGTCACGCAGCTCTTTGGAGAGGAACGCAGCGACAGTGGAGCCGAGGAAAGCACCGATAGCCTTCACTGTGAGCACTTTGCTTTATCTTTCTTTTTCTTCTTCTTTTTCTTCTTCTTCTTCTTCCTTTTCTTCTTCTTCTTCTTCGTCTTCTGCTTTAATCCTTCTCCCCTTTTTTTTTACTCTGTGAATCAGAAGCGAAATATGCATCTGTTCCTTTGGTATTCAGTTTATGTAAGTGTTTCGATGGTCCACTGAGGAATTTCTCTCGTTGCAGCAGGTGGGCTTTCTCTGGACAGCCTGGACCTGACGGAACCACCGCGTAAAGACCACATGTCTCTTTCAAGAGACTCTGGTCTGACCCTGTCGGATTGTCAGCTGTTCATCCCAGAGTCTCCGGTGGGATCCGAGGACTCTGCCGCGAATGCCTCGTCATCCAGCTTCGACAAGTCTCTGACCAAAGAAGACAAGTCTACCAGCAAGTCGTATATCCGTGTATACGGTGGATGGGAAGAGCGAATGAACGGCTACACGGCAAATAATCATCACACGAGCGCCGTGGAGCATAATTTTAGGGAGGAGAAGAGCAGCATCGGTTACCCTAATCCGAATTTTCAGAGGCAAGATTGGCTGAGGGCTCAGCTGAAGAGAACGCCAAGAACGAAGTTGGACGAGCACGATCATCGTAAAGACAGGTTCGACGAGAAGGATATCTACGGTAGGGAGTATCTGAGACAAGATTCCATGAAGGAGAACATGGAGAATTGCAAGGACATCTACAGGAGTTCGCAGCTAGACATAACGCGGGATCTTCGAACGGAATACGAAAGAGCTACGCAACAGGACATCTGTACGGAACGGGTCTCCATTCATAATTCGGAGCAGGATCTGTCGGGAGACACGACGTTGCCCAGTGACAGATACGAATTCAAGAAGGAACGGTTCAACGAGTTCAAGAAGGTCAAGTCGGAAATGTATGTTAATCGCGAGTCACCAGTCTCGCAGAACGGTAGCTACCATTCGGGAAGCGATCTGTACGAGTTCAAAAAGGTGAAGAGCGAGATATACGTGAACAAAGAAACGACGCGTACGGAGAGATACGAATCTGAGAGTAGTATCTATGGGAATAGGGACAGAACGAGCGAGATATACGACTCGAGAGAGAGGAACGATCTGTACTCGTTCAAGCAGGCCGAAGCGATCGATTTGTACGGTGACGAAGACGACGAAGAAGAGAGAACATGGCCGGATACACCACCACCGCTACCACCGAGATTAAGGCATCTGCCACCGGTACACATGAATCTGGAGGACAGACACAAAGTGGCGGGTAGGTCAAGGTCTTTACCACCGCCGCCTCCTTATCGTCCGCCTCCTCAACCTCGTGCCTCGGTTACCACCAGACACCTAGGATATGGAAGATCCGTCGTCGATGACGAGAGTTACGTTTAATGTGAAACGAGGAGCTATTAGAAGCGCGCTCGCGTGTATGTTTGTGTGTCGTGTGTGGTGTACGTATGATGCGTCTGTGTGTATGTTGGCACTTCGGGAGAATCAAAGAACCGAAAAAGTCGCAGGTCGAGATCATGGATACACGTTGGCTCGTGTGTCTATGTGATCTCGTTACGGCTGAAACTAGTCCAAACTGGAACGCACGTACGATATCGGAAACAATAGCGATGTGTATAATATTGAATTGTATGCTCACCAACGAATGAAGAATTATATAGAGTTGTTTTATCGTTTGTTTCGTCAAAATGTAAAACAGATCGAACAAGTTAAAGTAATTACGTTTAAAGATGTATTCGTAAGTCACCAAACGCTATCGATTGTTGACGATTCTTAGCGATACAACTTGACTGTTATACAGTGATTCAGGGTGCTTCCACGAGCCTTCATAGGTTTCTCTCTTTTTTTAAATTAGTTATTCATATAGAGACATTTGTTATTAAGTATAGATCGTAGCGGACAAGACTTGCGTCGAGATGATATTATTCGTAATTTCTTTTCTTACACGAAGAACTTTTGTAAAAATGGAGAAGAATAAAGTATATATATATATATATATATATATATACAAACACATATATATAAATATATATAGTGTGTAAAGTACGCGTACTATGCGGAAAGAAGAAGAAGAAAAAAAACAGAATCTCTGTGGATATTCAAATGCGAACTGCCGTTTAGAGAGGGAGAATCAGGCGTCAATATCTACGGAACGAATCCCGATAATAGAATGCAAATTTTATTGCAGCTACGTCAGAAAAGGCAGAGCGAGGTTCGTTTCCATTCGTCGTCCTAACATCATCTTTTTAAATACGTTCACACAGCTAAGCGCACATCTCTGTATCGAAATGTTCCGCAATTTCGAGATTGTCCGACGTTCGCAAATTCGCGCAACGAGAAAACAGAATTGACTGACCCCTATCGCGTTTCCTCTTGTGTTCTTTGTATAATACATTCACGTTCCCTTCTTGTCTCCCAACAGGAAATTAATTCATTGCGGAATAAACATGACAGTTAAATAATTCTTCCTCTCTTTCTCTCTCTGTTTATTATAATTATACCATTTTGTCTTCTATCTTTTTTTTTTTTTTAAACTTAGAACATATAAATCGTAGTGCTTCGTTACGCGAATAAAAGGGCGATTATCTTAAACTATAAGATACTTTTGCGAAAGTTGAACGGAACTGCTCGATCGCGATCCAAATCTTTCGCTCTTCTCTGTATATATTAATGTAAACTGTAATCTTTTATATTGCTAAACGTATATGATATACCCTATGCAATGCCCGTAAGGTATGTATACTTATCTAAATTATACGACATGCTATCAGAAGTAAATATATTTCGTATTTTATACAGTTGCGTGTGGTTCGACTCTATTCAATATTCATTTCTCGCATCCTGCTGATACACGGTACCCTGGCGAGCGGCTGCAAAAATTTCAGCGATCAGTCCTGAAAATCATCGCGGACGATCGTGTTTTTCACTTCCGCGCGAGTATCACCTGAATATGCGTTTCTTGTTCTGATCAATTCTTTCAAATAAATGGGGTTATATTCGTATACAGCATTTATCTGTAAAATGCGTTCACCATGTTTATGGATTACGAGGAATTCGCTAGCCTTCAATTAGACAAGCCTATACCTGATCTGAGAGTACGTAATATCACATGTGAACGCGATTTTCTATAAACGATCGACTCATACTCTAAATGTACATTCCTAGAATGAAGAGCAATTAAAGAAGCACAGTTTAGATCCTAATTTGGAAAAAAAGCCTATAGACAGAGCGCTTCATCTTTTGGCGTAAGTGGAACTTATATATACGTATGATAATAAACCTGACTCGATAACGATTCACTTTCGCCGAAAATGAAAACCGCGTCTTCCGTATTACCAGGGCACACCTCTTTACAGAGAACCGGCATATCCTTGGGGCATGGTTAATAATAGTAATTTTGCGCATAGCGCTTCGACAAATCACTGTACAAAACCTTGAATTAAACCACGTAATCCCGTGTGATTATCGTATCAAGGCTGCCACAGCATCGTTAATTAATTTTATAAAATCTAGATAGTGGTCTATAGAAGCACAGGTTGCTCTTGCCGTACAGACG
Organism: Bombus superbus; assembly: GCA_014737385.1. Taxonomy (NCBI): domain Eukaryota; kingdom Metazoa; phylum Arthropoda; class Insecta; order Hymenoptera; family Apidae; genus Bombus; species Bombus superbus. Next base: position 9,372,790 of record JACXIK010000005.1, read on the forward strand.
ATACACATCGATACTGTTACCAATATTTATTTCAGTTATAAAAGGATAATAAATCAGTTAATTAGTACATGTTACGTGACGGTAGAAACATAAAAATGTTTATATTTGGATCTCGATGGTATGATCGAAATATACAAGCAATTCGTGTCAAGTAGTTGCGTAACAAGCTATAAAGGAATATCGCTGTTTTAAGCAGTGTTCTTTTTTAGAAACGCACAACCAACGTACCTTAAAGCGAGATGCATCATCGCATGGGAATCGCAAAATGACTACATCGGATTGTCGATTACACAACATCGACTTACGATCAACGCATCCCAGTCTATTGTATTACGCGTTACGCGCAACGCAGCATTACGTGTTTTTCATTAGTGGCGTACGTAGGCTGCATTCGGTCGGTTCCGGCTAAACTCGGTCGTGCTCGCCGCCTCGTAGGACAAGTCACATATAATCGATACCTTGGAGTCAGAGCCCAGTTTAGTTGTCATCTACGTTCGGTCGTGTTGTTTTTATTGCGTCAAGTGCGTCATGAGAGTGCGTACGCGTATATCGTCGTCCACGTAAAGAAATTATTATATCGGTCCTTGCTGCTTTCTCGTGCGATCGTTGAATAAAATGCGCTTTAAAAATGTTGCAAAAAGAAGCTCTGTACAAGAGCACATTTCCACGGTAAGTGGCCGAAATAGAGAATGATTCTTTAGCTAGTGAATCTTACTCGCAGTTATCGCGCCCGTCTTCTCTCATTCTCACGACTGTTTCTCTTTCGTTCGAACCCATGCATGGTTTCTAAAAATAACGCAGCGTCGTTCAAGGAGTATACTGTCCTGTCGTCTAAGCGTTGCTAATTATAGTCCTTTAAAGACACTCGGAAGAAATGACATTCTCCGAGTAACTCATAAACAGTTAACTAAAGACTCTGTTCGAAGTAATAAGATTTCAAGGTGTAGGTTGTTCGAAGATTTGACAGGATTATCGATTGTCTTTTTTCCCTCTTTGCATAACGATGCCGTAATAACTAGTGTTTTGTTGTAACAATGAGGATTTACGATGAAATAAGATTTTCAAGAATCGTGCACATTGTACCAGTGAAAACATTGTCATATGCTCCAAAAGGATATGTTATGTAAAGATTCCTGTCCTTGGAGATTGCATGCATTTAAAAAAAATAACGCGAGAATGACGGGATCGTTTTTATAAATTTCATGATTCCAGAAAATTTTATACTTCCTAAGTATATTGTTACCATGTTAATTCATATCGTAGTTAATATATTTGTAATAACAAATAATATTAATATTTAAAAATATATTGTTTTCGTCATGATTTATCTTTGTTAATATAGCTGTTGTTTTTACGTTATTTGCTATTATATCCATAATTATTGCAGGAAAGGCGATGAGATTCAAAAACTCAATTTTATACACACATTACCAATCCTCCTAGCCACAGATTCAGAATCATGTATAACACGCGTGATACCAAAAGTGCAGCAGTCACTGGCTACAGCATCCACGGAATTCCATATTGCAGCTTCAATAATATTCAAAACGATCCTAGAATGTAAACTTGTGAACCATAATGTTTTCAGTCGAACATTCCTTCAAAGTATCTTAGAGTCCCTTGAAAAGCGTGATCCAGGTAAAGAAATTTTGTTTGCTCTTGTACAATTGATGTTGCTAGTTAGACCTATATCGACAAAATTTGGTATTATTCTATGTAACTAAACATGTATATATGTATACATTTAAAGTTATCCGTCATGCATGGCTGGAGACCTTACTGGATGTGATAGAGTTACTACCGGTAGAAGTCATAAGAAAGCAGGTTTGTATAGATGATCTTAGAAATTGATATTCAGGAAACATTGTCGTTTAAAAGGGCAAATGTATTGTAATTTTTGCAGCACATATACAACCTTATAATATGATTATGGTAGATCTGTAATTAGGTTGATTTATTCTTATGTTACTTGGTTACTTGGCATTAGACTAAGCATCAAGTACTCTATCAAAACTTGCATGTTGCAAAGAGATACTATGTATTCAACATAGCCATAATGATACTAATATTTTTTGAAACTTGCACATACTCAAATACAATATCTAACATCATCCGGATGATAATAGAAATAAAATTATACAGATTCTGCCATTGACTGTAAGCAAAGGGCAACTGTCACAACCTGTCCACTCCAGGATAATATGCAGCAAGATATTAGGAAAGATTTGTACAAGATTTGAATCTGCTCAGTGAGTATGTTTCATCTTATCAAAATCTAATGTTTTCGTTATCGAGGGTATCGGCTTTTAAACATTATACTCTTAAATGACAGATTAAACGTACAGAAATTGAATAGTATGCAACATATGCCAAAAGATTTTTCTCAATAAAGTCATTAAATAAGTATACGTATTGAAATTGTTGTCAGGATACAGAAGGAAATTCTACCAATGGTACACTCCCTCTGTCAGGATGTAAATAGTGAAGTACGAGCTAGTATCTGCTTGCAGCTACGTTTTGTTGCTGAAGGCCTTGGTGCTGAGTCTGTAAAATCTGCTTTGCTACCATCTTTCGTAGAATTAGCAAGTGACGAAGAAAGCAACGTAAGATGCGCCTCTATACAAACAATAGCGTATTTGCTACCTCATCTTCAGGAAGGTACGCTTAATAACTAGTTGTGCATCATAAGCATTCTAAGATTTTTGTAGTAAAATATGTTTCGTTTTTTAAGAACGCGATACAACGTAGTTGTAATTATTTACAGATACAATAAAAACTATCATAGTGCCACTTGTTAAAAAATTATGTGAAAATACACAACCTGTACAGTCGGACGACAACGTGAAATGCGTCATTGCCCAAGAATTTGGAAAAATTGTACTCGGCCTAGAAGGTAAGGGTCTCTTATGAATTTAAATTTTATTTTTACAATCGCAATGAATCGATATACGATTGATATTTTAGCATGCTTGTTACCTGCGGAGAAAATATGGTTCTTAAAATATTTTCAACAACTTGCACAAATGGGTATTGTTTTAATGCAAAACGAATCTAAGCCTCATCCTCCATTTGTAAGTGTGTACGAATATGATATAGACTCGGGTAAAATCGAATGTGTTTTATAATGAAGTTTCTCCATAAATTTACATCTTTCTAGATGAATATTAATTTTGACGAAGTGGAAAAATATGTAGAATGCAGAAGGTGTTGCGCGTTTAATTTGCCAGCAATGTTCATCTTTGTATCAAATTCCGTGGATGATACAGATTCATTACTTCTTACATTTACTGCATTGGCGAGTGATCACTATTATTTGGTTCGGAGAACTGTCGCGTGTGGAATCCATGAAGTGAGACTTTTTTGATTGTAATATGAAATTGCGATGTATAAAACTTTGTACTAACAATCATAATTTACCATGCAGGTGGCCAAGGTGTTAGGTCCAAAAAGTGGACGAATAAAAACAGATCTAATAAAATTACTGAAAGATAACTCTGAGGAAGTTTTACAAGGTTTAATTCCTCATATAGGATTAATGCTTGATTGCTTGGCTGAAAGTCAAATCATTGGAGTAGATAAAATGGTTTGTACGCGTTTTCTATAATTGGACATTTCTGAAATATATTTTCTTTATTTATATTAATCTGTTTGTCGACTGCAGGATTCCACTGTTATGGAAATAGGTAGAGCTTTATTGAAATGTGAGTCGGAAATAGCAGCTACACATAATTGGAGATTAGTGTCTTCAATGCATTCGCAACTTGAGATATTGCCTAAATACTTCCCAAGTGATTTCATATATTCATATTTTGTGCCAATGGCCTTTTTCAGAATATTACACGCTGTAAGGTTTAAAAATACTCGTGTTTCGTTTTTACTGAAATATATGATATAATCAAATTTCAATACTATTTTTAACTTCCAGAGGCCAATACCCGTTCGACTCTCCGCAGGAACTCTATATCTTTTCCTTTTACGTTATAACATAAAACCTATGCAAAGGGTAGAACTTCGTAGCAAATTGTATTCAGATTTGGCTAATAATCCGAATTGTTATGTGAGAATGATGTTTGTTCGAATGATGATAGAGGCTTTGGAAATTTTCTCTTCTGTATATTTCAAGGAACATTTTTTTACTGTTTTATTGAACTTGGCAGAAGATCCTGTAGCTAACATAAGAATGAAAGTAATTTCTCTGTTGCCTCAGTTAAAAAGTATGCTGCGGATACCGGCCGATAAAAAATTGTTAACTTTGTTAGAATCGACTGTAACGCATTTAATAAATAGCGAAAAGGATAGAGATGTACTAGCCGAGCTGACATCCATTATAAAAGAATTGGACGATATATCGCTTAAATACGAAGGTCGAGTTGTAAGTAATATTCAATATAATTTACCTTTATTGTTAGCGAATTGTTTGCATACAACAATACTTTGTTTCAGACATCTGGAGCAGTTTCAAAACAGGGCATTGAAGATATTAGAAAGTTAGAGGAAGAGAAAAGATTATCAGGAATGGCAAGTGGAAAATCTGCAGGGGGAGGTGCTACAATAAAGAAAGGTACGCGAGGATAAATTTCCATAATTATTGCAATTCTTATTACTTCGGGATTGAATATTTGGAATACTGTAATTGCAGGGGAGTGGCGACATGCGACTGTCGATTCCTCATCAAAAACGATGTAAGTAATATCTTATAATTTGAATGTCTAATGATTTTCCTATTAAAATTTAAACTAATTTGTTCTGTTCTTTTTGTCTAGGCCGCAAACATCGTCGAAAGGTAAATATTTGCTTTCGTTATCACCTATTAAACGTAAAATATTTTTTACAACGATTAAAATTAGTAATATTTGTTACAGATAGCATAAGCTCACCTCGCCAATCAAGCGACGGATCAAAAGCGAGGTACGTAAATTATATATTTACTTATTTCTCGCATATACAAATAAAACTAACTTTAATTTTAAGCGTGATGCTAACGTCTAGTATAACAGTAATATTCGAGAATAGAAGAGATAGATTTTTTAGAACTGATGAAAAAGTAGAGTTAAATCTTATTATGCTTCTTAGTTTACTAACGATATTATTCAGAACCTAATATCAAATTCTGCGTGCTTTGCATCTAACAGAATTCAACTAACACATCCTTGGGAAAGAATAGGGCATACCAACTCAAACATTAGTACAACCCATACTATCTTTGACAATGGATCGTACAGTGATTATCTAACGCAAAAGGCTCTGCAGAGTCGATCGAAATTAGCATTGCCATTTACATTGTGGCCGGAAACATGTGAATGCGACTATGCGGAAGAATATGCTTTCCATTCTTGTCCCTCGTCTGATTACGCAAGATCTGTCTTCTTGACGATCATGAGAGAGAACCGGCGAAGAACGCAGCAAAATTTCCTACTAACCCGAGATTACGCCCGCGAGTTTTCCAATAATATTGCCAGCAAGGACACTGCCACTGTAAGAACGCTTGCAACTCACTGTAACTCTTGTTTGCCCTGTAGCTCTATGCCGGAGATACCGGTAATGCTGTCGGATGACGAATTCCTGGTGGACGCTGGTATCAGGATACCGGCGCAGTTCTCTCAAAGCACTTCTAAAATACCGCATCTACAAGATTCCATGTTTGGTAAGAGAAGAACTTCGTTCAACGTGAATCATGCTCGGCCTACCGGTATAAATTTTGACAAAAGAAAGCCTAAGAGAAATTCCTCCGTTGAATACGAAGATTGCATGAAACGTAGAACGAATTCGGATCAGACAAACAATATCAGAACTTCCATTGATTGCGAGGACGGATTAAAACTGGTAAAAGAAAATCAACAGGTCGGTAAAAAGGATCCTGTATACGTTAGCCCTTTGATGAAATCTAGATTTAGATTCAGTGTGAATCAGGAGAAAACGATGGACGACAAGATGAAACGACGAAATTCGTTAATAATGGATAAAGACAAGCCGAAGATTATACATTTCAAGTGCACGTTGGACAAGACTAAAATGAATCCCGTCAATTTCGACAAGGGAAAGCCCAAGAGAAATTTCTCCGCCGAGTACGAGGATGATATAAAACCGAGAACCAGCAGAGCTACTCAAGCGAAAGGTATAAAATTACGATCGATCGATTACGAGGATGGTTTGAGTTTGGTGAAGAAGAATCAACAGTTGGAAAAGAAGGATCCGTTATATCTCGGGTCTCTGATAAGATTTAAGTTCGAGATCAGCATAGATCAGGGAAGTTCGGTGGACGATAGGATGAAACGACGAAATTCATTAATAATGGATAAAGACAAGCCCAAAATCGCACAGTCAAAGTGTATGCTGGACAAGACTAAACGACACTCTGCGAATTTTAGTTTAAAGATGCCGGATACGAAAGAGGCTAAGCCTACCTTGAAGCCTCAGCACAGCTTGGACGCGGTCGACTATGCACCTTCGGAACGTTTAAACCGGGCTCTAAGACGATATTCAAACTTAGACGTGAATCATAATCAAGGGCATAGTAAAATACCCTTAAGAAGTGGTGCAGGTCGTAGTAGAACCGCACCAGCTACCAGGGCTTCCAGCCCCGTAGGTTCGCAATCAAGGTACGAGGAGATCAACAAGTTGTGTCGAAAGTTCAAGCAGTACCAATTGTATTAGCGCAATTACACGGAACGCATTTAAGGTATCATGAAATTGAAATCTCAATATGAAAGGAGGGGGAGGAAAAAAGGAAATAACTGTATGTGCTGGTTCGCATATTATAATTGCAGACATGTCGTATGTCGGGAAGATAGAAAGTTTCGTGGGATACTTTTTATTTTGCGCACGTTGATCTTTTAGAAAATCTGATGTTCACAAAGTCAGCATTTTCTTTGACGAAATAACGAGATATTTAGAAACTGTTACGAAGTTGTCTCGACTAGCTTCGTTTCGTCCGTAGTCGACGATTCTTTTTTTTTTTTCACACGGCCTTGTACATTTCTCACTTTTTATTAACGAGTTTAACGATAAATTTTTCTATTCGTATATAATTGGTAAATGGCAAATAGGCCAATAGGGATAGAACTCTTGCTATATCTCATTTATTACCACTAACGCGTGCTTTACACAAGATGGTTTTTTTAATTACTTTATCTTGTCCAAAGTATTCCCATATTAAATTACAAAAGAAAAAATTTATCTTTCGATATATCGTTTGAAAAGATGCATCGCGTATTTTAGCGTTTATACAAAAACGGATACGCATGCTTGTGTTGGAAGACTGTTTTATTAGACGATACTGTATCGCAATTCGTAAGTGTAAAAAATAAGACTATTTTGCACTTTAATTTTAAAGCTGCATATCTAATACGTATTGCTCTATCAAAGTTTACTCGCTAATTGAATATATTCTAATAGATTACTACATTAAGGAAACTACACAGAAGAGATAACGAAAGATAGAGTTTAATTATCTTAATAGCCAATTGTAGGTCTAGTCTTGTATAGTTGTAAAAAGCAACTCTCGTTTTTCAACGTCTATAAAATGACGTTTTTTAAACGTTCGATAGGATTTTTATATTTCGCTTTTTTCCCCGTTATCGTTATCTTCCTTTCAACGAATTCAGTCCTAACGCGTTAACGAAGACAGATAGGTTTTTACTAGGAACTTTTACCGCGGTTTTTTATGATCTTTTTTAATATAGCTTGAATTTACAGAGAACCAGCTTAGTACAGTATACGTAGATGCGCGTATGTATTACGTTATTTGTAACGGACAGCGTTATAATAATTTAATCGTTTTCCATTGTTGTATCGCGTTGCGTAGAGAGCGTTGTACACTAGTTATCGTAATATTCGATTCATTTACGAACAACGACACGAACGATTAATTTTTATTCGAAGAACGAGTGAACTGACGAGAAACGAAAAAAAAGGCAAGATCTTTTTGAGCGCAACTTTAGGGATTCTCGATTTCCCAATTTTCTCTAAACACGTTGAACGATTATAATTATTCTCTTATATAGCGAACTGAAGTTACTGTTGTGTCTTAAAACTAGAAATATCTACGAAAATATCGTACAGTCTTACAGAGAAAAATTACGCATATATATATATATATATGTATATAGACTGACCAAGAGAATTTAGCGAATGTCTAATTAATAAAGTAGAGTCGAAGAAGGGTTAAGGAAAAGTTAATAAACTTATCGTGGAACGAAATAACTTGAAGAGGTATACAAGTGTACAGTATACGAAGGACACGCATAATATCTTCGCAGAATATTTTCATTGAGCTTCTAATAAATGTATTTTGGGGTGAAGGGTGAAAAAAATGGAAATGAAGGACAATAAGACGCTTCGAAGCCAAAGATGTTATCTGAACGATACGATTAAGTATCAACGTACAAACCCTTAAAGGCATTATGTACTTGTATCATGTACATATACTTATGTAAGCTTCACAGTGCAAGTGCCATTGAATAGACGCTGGAGACTTCAACGCCTGGGAAGAGGGTGATCGTACCGTCGAATGGTCAATTTACGATGAAACTTGGAAAAATAACGCCCAAAATACATGTATCGTGCAACTATTAACGATATTCACGTCCGATATTTAAAGTATCATGGTCTCGATACGTTGTTCGAATAAAGAAAGATTATAGTAGTTATACGGTAGACATATATAAAAATATTGTTCAAGAATCGAGGCATCGACTAATTCTTCTTATATGTATTTAATGACTCGTTCGTTACGCTCGATGCTCATCCGTTTAGTTTCGACCCTTCATCTTCTTTCGTTCGTTTCACCGATCATGTTTCCGAGGATAACAACTCGATTTTATATAGAACGTTTTTGAATAATCGCTAGTCAATCCGTTTTTCGCCTAGATTCGCCCTTATAGCAGTTATTGATTTTACCGTTTACGAGCAGAATGATATAGTTTTTCTCTTGTACAAGCTGCTGAGCATCGAGAATAGATCACACTCTTTACGCTTAGGAATTAGGAAGAGACGCAATTTATTGATCGATTGTTGCCGCGTAACGATATTAATTATTTTGTTATAATTGTAAGATCGTACGGCTACCGACTTATATATGTATAATAACATAGCGAAGCTTGTTATATTATTTTTATAGGAATCTTTAGGGTAGCGTCAGCCGTACGATTTCGCGAGTCTAATAATAGGATCGATGTTACTCATGTCTATCGAGTACAGACACTTTTCGGTAGAAATTTCTATCGTTCTACGACGCGTTGAGTTTATAGAAAGAGCGTGTGTGCGTGTGTGTGTGTGTGTGTGTGGTTGGCATAATCGTACGGTTGTTGGTTAACCATGCGACGAAAAAAAAACTTCCTTTCTATAGGAAATTTTAGAATATATCACATATATATATTATACACACGCACACACACACACACGCACACACACACACACACAAAGTATACATGATTTAACGAAAATTGAACAAATTGTTAAATGTGCAACTATAGGATCAGCCGTAGCGCGGGGAGGCGCAGTTTGAAGAAAAGCAAGCGAAAGTAGAGAACGAAGAAGTTTTACTCTCGGGCATGTTTAGAAGGATAACTAGGAAAACACAGGGAGAAAGTAAAGTTTCTCGAATCTCGAATTTTCGCTAAGAAATAACCGCTTAAAATGCTGCTCCTTATTTTTGTACAGATCTCTTACCGTACGTTAATATCAACTTCTGTGCCAGAAAGTAAAAAAAAAAAAAAAAAATACGCAGTATATTATATATAAGAAGTACACTCACTCGTGCTACGCTCGTTTTACGTAAATGTTATCTAACGTATTCGTTTCTTTATATACGTAGAGGAAAAAGGAAAGAAGAAAAGAAATGAGAAAGAAAGAGACGAGCTCTTTTATCGCTGACACTGTTAGAGATATATTATACATATTGTTACGTATACGCGTACGTAAAGTACCCAGTACTCTGGAGAGATAGAATTTTCTTCACCCTGGATAAACGTCGGTCGTCGACCGTATTAAAAAACGAAAAAACGGCGTGCTGACTATCGAACGAGAAAGAAAGGAAAGAAGCACGTCGTGAGTCAATTGAATTTATCGCGTTAGAAACTATTAGGAAGAAAGAGATCGAACGCTATCTATGGCCTATGTTTGTTTCTTTCGGGAAGGAGTAATCTGTGATGACAAAAAAAAAATAAAGTAACGTAAAATAAAGATACATATTTAAACTCGAGAAGGAAGAGGAAACAAATAAATAACGCGAAAAGTCGTTCACATCGCGTATGTTGAACGATCAAATTCGTCGAACGATATTTTTATTACTCGTAATTGCTCCGGTAAAGAGTAAGGAATGTTACAAACAGAGAGAAATGTATTTTTGTGAGGTATATCTGTAAGAAACAAAACAAAAATCTAGTTAAATGTGACGAGACTAAAGAACAACGCGATCGTAGATTATATTGGCTCTGTCGATATTATACATCTGTTTTAATATACGTTACGAACAATAAATCGAACCTTTTTTGTTACACAACCAGTCTCTTAACGATCTTATATCTCCAATTATTCGTTTCCTATAAAAAAAATCGAAGAAAAGGGGAGAAGGAGAATTAAAACGGCGAATTTCTTTTTAATCTCTTTATTTCTTCTACTTTCTTAATAAATCAGTGACTCGAGTCGCTACAAACTGTGTATGAGTTCCTTTTATAATTTACTTACGAAATACGTAATAATGGATTTTTTTTCTTTTTTTTCTTTTTTTGTTCGATCATCCTCGCTCATTCACACGCACCCGCTTACCTTGATTATAAAAAACTTCGAAAAAGACAAATCGATCGGAATTTTCCATTCACCGTTCGATGAAATGCGTTCTAAACGTGTGATTATGGCCCGGTATGTAAGCTCCCGTCGCTTTATCGCTTCGTTTGTTTTTTTTTCCCTTTAATCCGTCGAATTCACCGTCGCGCCTTTACGCGCGTCGATGTTTACGCTATAATAATGAGGATTTCGAAAATAAACGCGGCATTTATGTATATTAAATATTTTCTCGAGATTCTCGACAACAAACACCTTCCATCCCACAGTTGTAAAATACCATCTTTCCATTCTATATACTTTGTTCTTCTAATTCTTAGAACTCTTTCGGGGGCTGGGGGGAGGGGGGGAGGGGGAATAGAACTTAAACACACTGTCGAAGGACGATTTCTCGCGATTGGCTTTATATAAAATTTTCTCTATTTCTCTGAACGATATTTCAGCTTAAAACGAGGATCGTTCTTTCGAATCCTTTGTAGTACATTCGAACAGCCCGAACTGAATATTTTCTTTCGTTTTCTGTCGAGAACGGATTGTCAAAGTAAACGGATTCCGATCTCCTCATTTTTCTTTTCTCTACTTCTCTCGGTGCTCTTGTAATGTATGCCCTTATCACCTAGCGCAATTCACGCATTCCCCTTACCGATTCTCTCATGTAATTACACAACTACTGTCGCCTTAACGCGTGCCATTTTAAGGTCATAAATAATAATAGCTGAATAAAGATGGCACGGTGTTCATCACATGCGAATCGTTTACGCGGAACCAGCTCGCTTGGAATGACTCGTGTGCAACCAACGTGTTGCTTCGTTATATCTATAGCGTTCTTTCATTTGCACACTATCATCGTCCGTCTGATCAGCAGACTGTCCGCGGCAGAAGTATATATACAGGAGACTTCGTGACTCGATGCTATCGGTCTCGTCGAAATAGCCCTCGCATTCTTGCGCTTAACGTCTTTTCTTTTCTTCACCTGGCACACGGACACGGTTATATCTCGCACGCGTAAAGCTACTCGGAACGATTAAGAACGAAAGCAGCGTGTTTAAATCGAGCATCGTGTATAATGGATTACAGCTCGAAGATGAATATTTTATTGGGAATCTCGTCGAATGATAGCTGGCCGAGTAAATCATTTTCCAATTAGTCGGGACAGCGTGAATAACCGTTGTTCGTATCGCGTATTCTATGAAATTACAATATACGGTCGTACAACTCGATATTTATACAGTATTTTTCTAACGTTAAAATATCAAGTTGGAACAAAGCACGAAAAAATTTGCCATTTTAATCCCACGTCAGCCATTTTCGTCAAACATCAAAGATCTTTTCTTCGTTTGCTAAACTGAACGTAAGATCGGCATATATAACAATTCGAGAATCACAGCAGAGTTATAACAGACTTCTTGTAACTTTCTCGGTACGGTCATGAATCATCCACCCCGAGATCGTGTACTCGAAATATAAGAAGGATGTTACCTTAAGAATGTTACTTTAAGAAGCAAACAGCCATTAGCAGTTCGTCGAACTGAAATATCCTTTTATCGGTGGCTCGACGATATCGCGGAGGAAGAAACGAGAACGCGTTAAGAGTCGAAGAGCGTAGGAAGACGCAGCGCGTCCCTCTCCATTCCGCTTCCCACATTTTTACCCGTAATTACTACGATCGCGTGCAATCGAGAGTACTTTCGAGTCGAGTCGGTAGCATCGACGATCACGAGCAACGGATTGCTTATGCATCTGTGTGTTCGCGTGTACGTACAAATGATTCGCGATAGTTTCTCCTCTGCAAAATCGATCGCGAAATCATTGCACACACAATGAAAGAAAAAAAAAAAGGAAAAAGAAAAAGAGACAGATTTAAATTCGCACGAAGAGAACAATTATCGCCAGCCTGTCTGTCTCTCTTCTTATCTTTTTGGTTTTGTCTCTGGCGTTCGTATGCTACAATATCTGTATATACGTGTGTCTCTCTGTTGTGTACATGTGTGTGTATGTGTACGCGCGGTAAAGCGTTTCAGATTGCTCGTATCGCATAAATAATCCCTGACGACGACAATACGCACCGCTCGCGGTTCTGCCGCCATTAAATCTCTCTCTCTCTCTCTCTCTCTCTCTGTTTCTCGCCAACCAATTATTCCGCCGTTGAACGTGCAATTACACGACGCGGCATTGTCACGCGCCAGCGAAATCAATCGAAACGCGTTAATGGTTGCCGAAGACGATCTCGGCGCATTTCGTCACGCTAGATAGATATCTCTCCATCTCCTCTCGAGCCGTTCCATTTTCTTCTTTCTGTATATTCTCTCTTGTATATACATTAAGTAAAAGTCGTGCCTCGTCTTCTCTAGCGGCGATTCTCTCGGATCACAAAATAAAGAAACCTTGGTTACGCTAATGCCACACACCGACTATATGTACAGAAATTATAAACAGAGCATATAGTGTATATAATATACATATACATATACATATACATATATGTATATTATATATATATATATATATAATACCCTCGAAAAACGTTACTCGCTATTCGTGATCAATAATATCGTTAGTAAATTCTTAGATATGGTTGTTCGAGGCTCGAAGGCTGGCACGCGTCTCCACGACTTCCAGCAATTCCTCGTCATCTCGTCTCAAGCTCGTTCGAACGCCTGGAGGGATTTTGATTTTTGTGGAGCGTATCAGAGAGTATCTCTAGCACGTTGGATGGCAACGGTCGAGAAACTCGATTCGATTATTCTTCCGCGTTCATCGTACTTTGCGGATCGATCCTTCGTTGACTAGAAGCTACTACTTGTTACAATTCGAGAAGTCTTATTACGAACGCGATCGTTACCGCAACATTGTAACTACACGATACGATTCGATTTTTGTACGTTGCGATCGAATATTCTTATAAAAGTGGAATGATAAAGAAGAAGAGACGATTCAATTGGCGATTTGATCGCTCGAATAATTATCCCCTTCCGTACAATGGAGCGCGTGCTCAGCCTTCGCGACCTGTCCGCGATAGTCCCTTTTACAGTAAAAATATATTATCGCTACGATAGTACTTAACTTTGACTAGCATGTGTTCATAGAACCGATTCCCAATTCAAATTCGCCACCACCCAGAATCGACAAACGCGATCTCTTTAAACGGTACGCTCTCGTTGAGACGTTTAATTTTTTTGATCGCTTTGAAACTCGTTCTTTCGGTTGGGAATCATTGGATGCAACGTATAATAGAGTCGCGTAAGAAATCCGTGGACGCACTCTCGTCACGATCTCTATTATTTTAATTTTAATATTATACAATATTTACTTGAAAATCGTGGGGTACAATGTCAGCTTGTATATCTTAGAGATTATACCTTTTCTCGACATTACGTTCGAACAACTTCCTCCGGGTCTCTACGACCCACGCGAGAGAAATATAAAGGTCGATCGATTTAATTCTACGTTCGGATAATCTTGACATTTTAATAATATTCTTGCTCGACAAGCATCCTTCGTGCCGTGTCCTATAAATCATTCGTATGGAGAATACGAGTTTCTCGTAATGTGATTAAGCATATGAAATTCGGAAAGCTTGGACAGAGCAGAGCGGCTTGGTACCTGTTAGATTTACCAAGCGCGGCAAGTGTCTAAACGTTATTCTTATTCTTTCGTATTTTTCTTTTCCTTCGCGTTTACGTCTCGCCATATCTACGATGTTATAGAAGACACAGACGCACGTTCGATGCACGGAATGCAGAGTAGAAAATAAAAGGGAGAGAAGAGTATCCCTGATTAAAGATGGTTAATCGGAAAATGGCGCTCAAAGGGAGCCGCACGCGTGAACAAAAAATGATATATAAATCTAGCTTCTTTAGATATTTCCTACGATTTAACCACACAGCAACTATCGTTTCATTCTTCTCTCTTCTATTTTTTTTTTCTTCGTTCAGTCTTGTGATTAATACTACTTTAATACTTTTACAATTCGTTACAAAGTCAACTGTAAGTATATCATTCTTTATACATAATCGCTCTGTGTGCGAAACAGCCTTTAGAGCTAATTGCTCGTGGCTCGTTTCGTTTCGGATCCTTACAAAAAAACCGCGGCGTGATAAAAAGGATAAGCGTGGCGTTGCTACAGCAGCGATAGTTGCGATTGCTCTGATAGAAAAAAAGAAAAAAGGAAAAAGTTAGAAGAGAATATTACCGGGGCACGAAAAATCATCGACGGACGTAGTGTTACAGAGTTATTATAATCTATCGTATATTACAAATTCTATTCCGGCTCGATGAAAACAATTCCTTGAGTGGGGGAGGGGGGAATTACAAGCTATATTGTCGTTGAATCGTGATTCCCGGTTAACTTTACATTGTTCGATGAACCTCTAATACGCATGGTAAACCCACGTTACCGTTGATCTTTTTGATTCTGAATACTGATTTGATTATCCACTCCACGGAGCGTAATATGTACATGAAACAGAGAATAATCCGTTTTAATATATCTCAATTGCGAAAACACTCGATATCGATTCTTTCATTTCTCTCTCTCTCTTTTCTTTCTTTCCATTCTTAACGGGCATATAACTCCTAGCATTTCTATTATTGCGTTCAGTATCACTGCATTGCATAATATCAATATCGACCAATATCAGCCCGACAAGCGCGTTCCAAAACTCGATTATCCTCGGTGCAAGATTTCATAAACGATCGCGCAACCTTACGCGCGTTTCTTCGTTTTATTTCTCTTCTTTTTATTGCTTTTCTTGCGCGATTTCAACATAAATAAAAAAAATTGCATGCCATGGAAAAATTCGCAATTACAGCTCGCGCATATATAATCGTTCTTTTTCTTTTTTTTTTTTTTTTGTTAATGACGATCAAAAAAAAGTCCGAAGCCATGCAGACGTAAAATAGGCCTAACTAGTTCGATTTCCATTCGATACGTCGTACTAGTTCCCTCGCTTAATCGTCTACGATATACTTTTATTATCAAAAAGATCCTGCACCGTCGAAGTAAAAATAAATATTCTTCGTTTCTTTTTTTTTTTTCTTTTTGCCGCTTTTCTTTTTCGTAAAGAATTCCATAGACATATACGTTCTTCGCGCATACGAAACGACATAGATATATCTTAAGTACGAATAAAAAATATCTTAAGTACGTTCGCTACTATTACGAGTAAAAAATGAAAAGGAAATATAATATTGCAATTATGATTCTAAGAACTAATTCGTTGCGTAAATCTACGTAAATCTAGTAGGAAAATCATATGAAATCGAATGTACATAAACGTGTAAAAATGGGAACGTATTACAATGAGAATGATTGCGAATAAAGATGGTCTGCCCGTGAACCATTAAAAAGTTCAATAAAAATAATTCGAGTTTTATATCCGTTTTATATCCGTTCGCGTATCCTTAGGACTTATTTAAATCTCGTTTATAATCTATACATAGTGCCATCTTTGATTGCCCAGTGACTACGATATCCACCATATAAATCTCGTTAAAAAGAAGACCATTTCACGGCTATATAAATGTTATCTTAAGCCTTTAGAAAATAACTAGTAAAGATTTGAAAACCCTGTGAACGCTATGCAACTGACTACTTTCATTGCATTTTCTTTTCCTTCTTTCTCTCCATCTGCTTTATCTTTTGGTTGTATATTTTAGAATGTATGTAAATCGATGGTATCGCGTTAACCAGTATAAACACAGAATGCGTTGATTGCAATTCTCTGGTTTAACCGCTGTACAATACCCTATATAGAAGTATACTCATATAAAATAAAACATATCCAAAAAACGATATACTCATATAAAGTATACGATGCACACGTTTCTTTTTATCCTAGGGCAGGATTCTTACTATACAAACTATTACAGTTTCTTATTGAGCATATTTTAGAAATTGTTTGAGTCGTTGTAGGAAGTATTTCAATTGTATATTGACTTCATTTCGACTATACGCTAGAACCTAGATTCTCTTACGAAAACTCCCCTCAGTTAGGTTCTTTTTGATTGTGCGGGTTCGCTTTGTAAGAAGACATTATCGCAAAAGGACATAAAGAAGGCAGAAAGATAATCATCCTGAATAAATTCCTTACTATGATTCCTGAACCTTGGACCACTGGAAGATGATATCCTCGTTCTTCCCGGTTTAACGAAATGCACCTTTCATACCGTGCACTGCTTCGAAAAGCGTTAAAGGTCAGTTACTAGATACCCGCGTATAGTGTAAACAGTCACGATGCCCCGATTATAATTTCTACCATGAATACTCTTACTGGTTTTGTTTGGAATTCCTAGGAACTTCAAGTTTTCCGCTCTCTTGCCAAACAGTGTTGCTGTGTTCAAGCTTCCTATAAAGAGAGTAAAACGATAAGCATAAATTATTAACATAGCGTTGGCCTAAACGTAACGCAATAATTCCGTTAATCGTTCTACTCACATCGGGAAACAAAAAGTGTTCGCGAGTAGGTTGTGGCTGTTCAAAGGGAGAGCTACTCATGTATCCAGGTGAAGGAGACTCGCTTTTCTCAAGCACCGGGGTAATATTCGCGTAATTGGCGGATGGCGTCGTCAACGTTCTTCCTTGCTCGACAAGAATACTTCTGTCAATCTTGTAATACTCTTTCCCGCTGCGAGGACGAAGCGTCGTTGCCACTGCTCTGCCACCCAGTCTGCAATAAACCGAGAAAAAAGACTGAGCATTCATCTTCTCTTCTTAATGACTTCTTCCACGCTTAGTCGGTGTTTCTTCGCTAGAGGGCGGAGAAGCTCTAAGAAAACGTAACAATTACCTTCTCTACGCGAGTACCTTACCTCAGACTGTCTGGCGTATCGGATGACGAGTGGGACGACAACGACAATGTCTCGATGTAGTCGGACATATCGGATGTACCGCTGCTTGTGCTTCGCGAGTCGATATAAGGAGCACTGGACACTTCCCCTGGACTATTGAATCCTTTCGTGACCTTAGGTAAACACGTGGGAATATCAGCTTCCGCCGAAGAGGATTTTGTAGGGATCTTAATCTTTTGAAACTGAAACGACAACTCTCGAAGCGGATCGCTGGACTTGGACTTCCTTGGTAGGCTGCTGTGATAACACGTAGGCGGTGGACTCTTCCTATAAACTGACAACACGTTTTGCTTTCTCGCCGACGTCGTTGGGGCCAATGACAATTCGAACTCGACGAATTCCGCCGTTCTATGACTAAGAGATCCCGTAGAAACGCCTGAATCGTTGCTACTAGAAGAGTCTCTATTGTGACCGGTCTTGGATGGAACGGAAGAGGAGCGTCGAATTTTTATGAACGACGGCTGAGGCGAGGTTATCGATATCTGCCCGCTATCTTGATTGCTCTTCACTTCCGAGTTAACGGACGGGGAGTGGGTCTCCCCTCTAACCAGGGAAGCTTTGTCCGCTTCGCTGGAACATTTGTGAATGGTCAACGTCGATGGGAACGTATGATTCTCATCGTCCAAATAGTGTGCAGATTCCGCGGAGTACGATCGTTTTCTCAACAATAGACCAATGTTCCCGTTGGATTCTGTTCCGCTATTTCCCTCCAGGTAACGGCGTCTAAGGTACGGACTAGACAACATCGCCGAACCTGGAACGCGAAATTCAGAGTCGGATCTCTTTTTCCCTCCCTCGCCTAACGCGGAACCTGATAACGCAGGGTTACTCGAGCTCTTTATACCGCTACAAATTCTGGACAAAATCTCCTTTGAACAAGCATTGTGCGCTGGCTGCATCGGTAGGTATCCAGAGAACGGTTTCTTTGGTGTTTGCTTTTCGAGATCCATGACTAAGTAATCGTTCTCCCGGTCCTTAACGTGGCCACACTTCTGGCATATCTTGGACGAATCTTCCGTGGTCGGTTCAGATGTCTCGTCCTTAATTTGATTGGAAAACTTCTCAATTTCCTCCTGTGAAATTCCACTCTTTGCTAAAAGATCTTTGCTGTTCTCATAGTGTTCGAGAGATTGGGTAAAGTCTATGTTCGCGTAATTCGTTTGTTTGGACTCAGGTTGCGTGTCGATAACAGGCTCGACGTTCTCGTAATTGTTTCTTCTATTCTCCGGGCAGTCGCAATTGTCTTTGTTCTTGTCTTCGTCGTTCTCCGACTTCTCCGACTTCTTCGCCCGTTTCGCTGTCGCGTAAATCGCGATCTCCCCGCTCGCGTTCACAACAGGCATCTTACCTTCTCCGGAAAGTTTCACGGGATGTACGGCAACGCCGGTTGGTTCAATTCCTGCTCCTCGTCTGCAGTACGGCAATACAAAACCAGCCCAACTCATCATGTTTTGGCAGGGACATCCCGAGGATCTGGGGGATTGAACGGTGAGTTTAGCCGGACAACCGCATTGTTGCAATACCACAGCTTGAGGCGCCTGTGGCGTATCGTAATTAGGATAGGTTTTTGGCAGTGCTAGACATTCTTTAATTTTCCTTGGCGTGTCGTAATACTGATCCGGTTGGGAACTTTGTTCTAACAGCATATGATGGCCCAAGATCGTTTTGGGTACGTCGTAATTCTCGTAAGGACCAGCAACCGCGGTTGCGTTTCGTACAACCAGCTGCTGCTTGCTACGTGAGTGCACGCAAACTTGTTCGTTCGGCAGGGGCATGGGAGGTTTCTTAACCTTCTTCGTGGCAGTGTTTTGGGACGGTTTCGGAGGTCTCGGTGGCAGTGCGCTAGGGCTTGGCGACACGCGATGAACGCTCGTTTGTTGTTGCGAGCTCTTCGTATTTTGCGAGCAGTGACACTCCATCTGCTGTGAACTGGAGTAGTCACTGTCGTGGCTGCTGCTACTGTACGAGGATAACGATAACCGATCGAGCGTACGTGGCTGTAGATGGCAACCAAAATTATTCATCGTCCCTGCTGGACTGCTTATACTGCTTGCTCCAGTCGTGGTGGCTAAAGTCGACGATTTGGATACGGTTCCTAGCTTGCTGATACAGCTAGCGCATCTCTCGAGTGCGGTTGTTCCTTGACGAGTGAGAGAACAGCTGCGCCATTCCCCTGGCTGATCGGTCAATTCCGACACGGAGACGGTGTCTCTGCTACTGTAATCCCTGTCGAGCTCTGTTTGTTGCCTGCTCTCGGTGGACGACCAATAGGGGGAGCTCTCGTTCTTGCAGCTGTCGCACTGCTCTTCATACGTGGACGAGTAAACAGCCGAGGGGAAAAAATCGCTAGCCCTCGTTTCCGATCGAGAGAACTGACGACGCGGGCTCTCCTGCGCTATCTGTTCTCTGCTAACCGGTCGTTTTTTGGTCAGCTTCCCCTCCGCCGCTAATTGCAGCATCTTCACGATATCTTCTCCCTGGTCCGTTATCAGCACGTGGAGACCTTCTCCTCGGCCGCATCTCGAGCCACCCTCGAAGCAGAATCGTCCTTCCACCACTCCATATCGTCGGAGATGCGCGATTTCCCAAATACCAACTAATCTGGGAGGTATGCCGACGGTGATGCAAAAACGACGATCTTGAATGTGTAAATGTGCTGGTCCATTTGTGAGCTTCGCTTTCGATGGAACCGTGGAGATCAGTATCAGGAACTGCTGATCTGTGGGAGTAAAATATAACTCGTGTTGGATCGTGAATTTTTAATTGCTGATTATTTTAAGTAATTTCTTTTTTCTTTTTTTTTTTTATTTTATTTTNTTTTTTTTTTTTTTTTTTTTTTTTTTTTTTTTTTTTTTTTTTTTTTTTTTTTTTTTTTTTTTTTTTTTTTTTTTTTTTTTTTTTTTTTTTTTTTTTTTTTTTTTTGATGGTGCATACCTTCGCCCAAGTTGTTCGAGATTTTCACTTGCCATTGTATCAATCGTTCTCTAGTGTCGAAAGCCAGAACGACCGTCACGTCTTGGCATATTATAGCTATAGTATTGGATTCCTTGTCAAGAGTGAAACCACTCTCCACGCCGAGAAAATGTTGCAAACTTAACGAAGCTTTCGTTTGACCTTGCTTATATCGATCCTTGCTATCTCCGTAAAGTTGTAAATGAAGACAATCTAGAAAGGAGTATAACGTCTTCTAAACAACGTGCATTGTTTGAAATATGCAAACGGTCGAAGATTTTTTAACGAAAAATTTCTTTAACGAGTACTTTTTATCGAAGATCGTTCGAACAAAATGTGTTAACGACACTTCACACGCTAACTGACGGGCGCAACATGCTATTAATACAGTTGTACAAACGTAGAAACGCACTAAATCCATTCCGAGACCCTTCTATCTACTCTTAACTAATTCTCCCTAAAGAAAATTTATGAGGTACTGGTGTCCCTAAGTTTTAAAATATCCTCCAGTTACTAGGGTCAGGTATTAATGGTTATTGCCAGAAGCAAAGCTCTTCTTGGAAATTTTTTGTTTCTCCAGCTAGTCAATCTATAACAGATGTGCCAGCTGCCACCCTTGGACAGAATCAGAGGGAGGGATTCTTTATGCTGATAACAAGTAAGGAAATTCTTTCAGGAGATATGATTAAGAATGTGGTAGGAAATAGAATTGGCATTGCTTTTTAGGGCCAGTTTGCAACATCTGGCATTCCCTTGTTCCGCATGTAGCTCAAACATTATCATTTTTTTATCAGCATTGATAAGATTAAAGGGACTCATTTTTATGGTGCACAAGAATGATTCACTGTGAGGAATGCACAGATGTTACATAAAAAGGGAAGTGCTTTCATCTTTGACACCAAGAACAGAAATATGTGCTATAAAATATCCAACACTTCCTGTCTATTATGTACGGTTGATCTCTCACGTTTTAGGTTAGTGATATCTTATATTTCTGTAAGTGACGTAACAGGCAAAGCGATTCTGTGATCAAGTATACTCTTTAATTGCAAAAATAAAAATAAAGTCTGTTAAAAGAATATAAAAAGACAAATTTTTACCTGCAACTGGTGACAACTTCCTCATGACACACCATCTTGATTTCCACTGTAATGCAAACAATTTTGAATAATTCAATACAGAGATAATTACTTTATTAAATTGATAGCATTTGATACAGTGTCGACGAACATGACTATTAATTACATACATGAATATCATATAATAGTATGCTACATGTTTGCATAGACTTATTATGCAGGGAAATGGCATACATATGTAATACATATTTGCCTGAATCCATTTATATCCTCCCTACCCCTATAATAAAAATAAAAGAGTTTCCTACCCTTTCTCATCTGAATGATTTCTTTGATGCCCCAATGTAAATAAAAGGAAATGAGCTAACTTTTTATGGCTTTATAGCACTTCATTTCTTTCACATTAAATATTTCCTTAAGCCTTTAGCAAGCTACTTAACAGTTGTAATGTTCATTGAAATCACATCAGGATATCTTAACTTGACTTCTTTCCCATGACAAATAGACTTCACCATTGTACTCAAATTTCAATAGGTATAAAGAAATAAATATTTGATACTAACACAGGCTCGTTGAAACATTCAAGCTTTCAATTACTACATGAAGCATGGGTGCTAATTAATATTTAACTATGTGGCAAAAGTTTTAATTGAATGCATGAAATTATAAATTTTTTACGACATAATTTTCGACATATTAGTACAGTTTATGGTATGTGTTCACAAGAGAGACAAAATTTAATCACATTTTAGTTGAATTCTGACTTTCATATTTTTCATTGATTCAATAAATGCTTATACATATACACCTTACATGCAATATATATGCGTACATATAACTGTTTGACGAGCGCGTTAGCGCAAGATCCTTACATCATTACATAATTTTTTTTATTGAAACAGTAATGTGCTCAAGTGACTTTGGCATAATTAAACATGAACGTGAGTTTGGTTTGAATTACGATCTATCGAAACGGAGCATCGTTAAATTTCTTCGCGAGGATATGTACAAGCATCGTATAATATTACGACATTACACAGATTTACGAGGTAAATTAAACCATGTTATTTTAACGAATAATGAATTAAGCAATTATTTTGCTGATATTAATTGGATACCTCGATGGTATATGAAGAAAGGATAAGCGTTTGAGAAAAAATTCGAACGAAAGTACTTACCTTTTTGCCGTCGCGAAATTTGACGTTTCCCTCGATAATACAATTGTTATCCACCATTGTAGAAGGCCGCTACTACCGCACTGCTTTTAGGTGCTTTTCTCATCACTATGTGAAAGCATTCCGTTTACTTAACGCTGCATACTGAGACACTATGGAACACCTTGGAACACCACGAACAACAATGCTTCCCGACGCACGATCTTCTCCTCACTGAACAACAATGACAATTCTCGTTTACGAATCACGCGGCAAAATCCATACTCCGCACCGACGGCACCGAGCATCCATCTTGACAATCTTGACTTGCTGCGTGCACTGCTGCGGTCCTGCTCCCTTTCGAAACCGTATTCTGCACATTATCCATTCCCCTGCACTTTGGTCCAGTGGCGTAGCATCTACGTTTTTTACTTCGATAAACTTTCTTCGCAAGCGCCGCTGGAATCGATGGGTACCGTTTACAACAGCAGGCGCACGCCGCTCGCGCTAACGATTCGAACTTTTCACAGAAAACCGACTTTAAAAAATTAAATATTCACATATTACTTTCTATTACTTATGTCATTTGAACATAAATTTGTAAGCTTTCGCAAACGATGGTCCATTTATATATCATGTATACCATACTTCATGATGTACTGAAATTTCACTAGTAAAAGAAATTAATTAAGAAGGTGAATTCGTGAACTTTTGTTATTATATCTTCCGAATTAATTCCACAGCGTTCTCCCTACATTCCTTTTAACCTACGAAATGCATATATAAAGATCTACAAATTCTATTCAACAGTTCGAAGCAATAGCTGAAATAATAATTAATTTCTCATAAATTACATTCGAAACTTGGATAAAAATTATATGTGAACGTAGTTGAAAGTGTAAACTTTGAAATACACGTGCTTAGAATGTAAATTGATCTCATCTATCTACAAAAGTTAAAACCAAATCGTTGCACTTAATGTAATTTGGTCTTCTTTCTTCTAACGGGTAAAGCATCGAAAATGCAGAGGATGAATAAATATGTAGAAGGAGAACTTTTAAACAACAATTAGATTATAGATAGAAGTTCTTTCAACCAAAGATGAATAGAGAGATCGCCGATTTAACGTTTAAAAAGTCAGCCAAAAAGTGCGTACAAACAGCAAGGACATCTAGCGGCGAACGCTCGAACTATATGTACATTTCTTCGACAGTGCATTTGGTGGGAGAAACGTTGTGTATGTACGCTAAGAGTGGAAATGTGTCTCGTACCGATGATCTGAAGGATAAGGGCGGAGAAACATAAAAATTGCTTATAAGTTTAATGAAATATCGGAAATAAATTGCGTTTCTTTGCATTGATTACAGAAACAACAATATCCAGAGCAATCAGCAGTAACCAACAGCCACCACTAGCAACCAGCAGCAACCAGCGTGTTGCAAATGATTATACGATATAATAAAAACTAAGATAATTTACTGCAAGATAATTATATAAAATATGTTTAGAAAGAATTTGAATAGATCAAAGTAGTTTAACAACATTTCACAAACTTTTTATTTATCCGTTTCTCTAACTATTTCCACAAAAAATCAAACGAGAAATTCAAATAGGAATAATGTAAAAAAGGTCGCGAAACAGCTTTCGAAATGACGTAATTATATAATTTTACAATGAGTTCATAATTTTCTGTATATAATTTGTGTAATTGCGTATTTTTCAAATGATTTATTCCATCCCTCGACCGATGGAGGTGAAACTATACTTCTCATACGAAAATGATGATCAAAAACTTATAGGTGCTCGTGATACGGCTCGGCGTTTTACCGCTCATTTTCGAATCGCTACTAACAATAAGCCCTTGCTCCTGGTCAACTCTGTCGAGTCAACGACGTGGTACAAACGCACATTTCCCCTTTCGCCATGCATACACACGGTTATTTCTACCACCACCATACCGAAGGAAGAAATATGCGAATAGTTCGGCTATTTGACCGTCAGGAGCGGTAATTCGTACAATGTACTTTTGGTTGAATTTCTCTCATGCTCATTGGCGTTCTCCCTACTCATCTCTGATTTGATTATCATGTTACGACACGACGCGACATAGTAGTCGTGGTGATGCGATCGTGTTGCCATGTGTCTACAGAAAAGTTAACCTATTTGATATAAACATTAAAATATTGATATTTTAATGTTTTTGCAATGGGTACTCCAATATTAACAAAACAACAACAGAGACATTCATTGTCAGCGAAAAAAGGACCAGTTAAAGGGTTACGAAATGTCTTAGCGCAACCACAAGATAGTTATTGGTAAGTGTATGATCTACAATTCGTATATAATTCTAGTTAATAATTTCGGTTTAAAGATACTATATTAAAAATATTTATATTTGCATTACATGTTTTTAGGCCAATCGTTGATGAAGGAAAATGTCCATTGTTGGAAGAAGTTTTAAACAAGTACGTTTTAAAAAATTGTAAAAAATAGAAAATATTGGTATAAATTGATGTTTTTTATAATTTATACTTATAGGTTAATGCCATCTATAAAACGTCTATCTAAATTAATTCCATGGTCACAACTTAGGCACATGAAGAAAGAGGAACGTACAAAAGCCAAAAAAGAAGCACTTCTAAAACAAGGAAATGTTCCTAATTCGGAATTAGTGTAAATATTCTTAACTATATTGCTAAATACTTCTTTGATTTACATATACTTTTAAAACTTGCATTTTTAGAAATTCTGTGGTCTTGGGCATAAATACTATCACAAAATCTTTGGAAAAGAACAATGTCTGTTGTATTCTAATGGATGCGAACATTTCACCGCCGCTTTTAATAAAGCATGTTATTTATATGGCACAGAATAAGAAAATACCACTATTATTATTGCCTAAATTGAAAACTATAACATTAAACACCATAGGATTTGCATCTGCTGCGTGTGCCTTAAAGGTAAGGTATGATTATTTAAATACATAAATGATATTTTGCTGATACTATTTTTTTTTTATTATTTTGATTTCAGAATGTTGTGATGGATTCTACAGATCATCATTTTCATCCTCTGTATACAACAATATGTGATATTTTTAAGGAGGTACCTTTACCAAAAAATAGGCTCGAATTATTCAAAGATATCGAAACATCAGAACAGATTATATCAGATAAAGAAGACAAAACGAGTGTTGAGAGTGAATCTCGAGTCTTCTCAGAGCCAATTAAATATATAGTATCTACAGATGTATATATGTACAGATCTTCGTGCAAAGAAAGGGCATTTGTTCCACCTAGCACGACAGAAAGTTCCACAAATGAGCCCATTGCAGAAAAAGAGGAACAAGATAATTTTATTTCTTTAACTAATTACGATTCTGATGAATTTGATACACATATAGAGAAACATACGAGGTATGTTGATATTCACGAAGATCAACATCCAGCAAAACGAAAAAATTTGTCGAGAGTTACTAATACATCAACAAATATTAGATATTTACCATTAAAAGTCAAACGCTTACAGGGTAACGTTAATCGTGCAAAAGCGACGAAAGTTTCAAAACATAAAAAATAATATCGTAGAGATTAATATCATATACTTCATGAATGTAACCAGAGAATTTTTTATCTCGCATGTTAATAAATATCATGTTAATACAAATACACTTTTTATTTTATCAAATAAATAGTCCTTACAACATCATATATATATATATGTATATATAAATATATATATATGTATAAATAAACATATATATATATGTATATATAAATATACAGAAATAACAAAACTATTTTTTATACATATAAATACATTATATACAAAAACTGTATTTTTCATATAACTAATTTATATATATAGCAACTTTTATTCTTTATTTCTTATAACAAAAGTGTTTTTACTGATTTATTCCTTTAAATATAAATAAACATTATTATTATACATAGTATATAAAGTCTGATTATTTGTTAAGATAAGTCAGTCTTTCATATATGTTGTGTCCACATAAAAACATGCAGCATAGCATGTCGTCGATTTGCATATAAACATTGTATATTTCATATATGGCATTTTATAAAATATTAAAATTGAAGATACAATATTGATTTCACATGTATATATTTAACGCCTAAGTAATTGTAGTATCATACAGGCAATGTAGAATTTACAGAAGACTTGAACATTCTCGTAAAAAACATTAGGCCTTTAGTTCCTCCTGGTATATGACTTATCAAGAATGATAACATAGCTATTAATTGCAAAACAGCACAGAGTACTGTTAGTGGAGTAGACTGTAAATGCAGAGCGCAATAAAGTGTTCCTACTAAGGTTACAAAATAGGACATACTGAAACATCTTCTTTCAGCACTGAATAATGACTTTAGGTAACTTAACGGACCAAAAAGGAAGCAAAAGCTATAAAAATTAATTCAATATGAATTTTATTTTATTCCCGATAGTGGCGTCCGTATTTATAAACTTACCTTGAGAGGAAGAAAACACTTCCTAATGTATACAAAAGTGCAAATTTTCTCGCTTTAAGGAGCAAGACTGGAATATAAATCGCCGACAGACAGAAACAAAGTACACCCATAGAAAAACATGCAACAAATGCTACTAGCCTTTGTACTCTTGTCTGTTAAGGAAAAATGAAATTTGTTAACTTTTCTATGTAGGCCTTTCAAAAATATTTAGAGGTTTAGGTTATACTAGAACGTATATACAAACCATGCTAGGACAACATTCCTTTTGTGCTCCTTGGATCCATCCCGCTTCTTGTTTATCATCTTCGCTTCTACCGAACCATTTTCCAATATTTGCCTTCGGTATCGTCACCGAAGGTACGGTAATTTTGAATTGTTTTTCATTTTTACTGCTAAGAAGATATTCGTTTAGTTCTTTGTTGAGATCGGCCATTTTGACACGTCGCCATACTTTATGTTTATACGTCTATATACACAAGGTACAATAGGCAATAATTCCATTTTAAAAGTTATCTTTACTTCATACTATTCTTCGAATACTAATCTGGTAACGTGACGTATTTGCTATCTTCATTGCACTCTGACAAGCAAAAAGTGCACTGTGTAAACTACATATGTTATGTGTAGATATCACAGGTGTGAAGTTCAAATGCACCGCACACACACTTTATATATATATATATATATATATATATATATATATATATATATATATATATGCCGATAAAATAGATCTCACCTTATCTGATCCCATTTCGATCGGCAAGAGAATCGTAGGGAGAATGATTGCAAGAATGATTACATCCGTGATGAGTTTTCAAACTTACATTTATTTAAACAAATCAACATTGACCTCATATTTACGGGTTGTATACTGCATTTGTTGCACAGGTAATGCATCACTCTATTACGCAAGATCTATGTGTCCTGCAACGCGTGGTATCATTTTGGGATTATTTGACAAAAAATCAAATACATCGGGGACGGGGGAGACTAAGTATCGACAGTACTCTCTAATTGGGACTAGAGAAATTCGACTAGAAAAAAAATGAGCGGTCGATCTTACTCGCGTAATAGTAGTAATAGTAATAATAATGATAATAAATAGCAATAGTAATAAATAATATTCAATAATAATGATCGCAGCAATAAAGCTAATAATATTCACAATGATGATAATACTTCTCGGAGACATAATAAACATGATGATGATAATGATAATAATAATAATAATAAATACATCAGCAATAATAAAAAGCACAACGTAACAATAATTGGGGACATAAGTAACAAATCGATCACATTCGAATACAGTACACACTACGAACCGTAATTCTTTTTTAACAGGTTCATCATCATTTTGTATTTTTTTTTTTTGTCATTTAATGATTTTATCGCTATATACGTACTG
Source organism: Bombus superbus (assembly GCA_014737385.1). Classification (NCBI taxonomy): domain Eukaryota; kingdom Metazoa; phylum Arthropoda; class Insecta; order Hymenoptera; family Apidae; genus Bombus; species Bombus superbus. The sequence continues at coordinate 9,401,507 of JACXIK010000005.1, forward strand.
ATCACGGTCACTCGATCTCTCGATTATACGATACATAGAATGAGACTGCTAATTATTCAACACGAAGGCTCCTAAAATCATTCTCATACCGCGAAACAAATCTTTTTTGTCGGGATTAAAGTACTTATTAATTACATCGCTGGGTATGTATTGTTCGTGTTGTATCGCGTGAAAACCCGTATGTTGTGTATGCAACATACGTATAATATCTGTATATATATATATATATATATATATATATAGATAAACGTATGTTGCATACACAACACATCGGTCTTCATATGTCATCATATGTATGTGTTTTCTTATTTTCATGTATGATCCAATATGTGGAACATATGAATGTGTGTACGTGTCTGGGTGTATCGTATTTATATGTATGTAATACCCGCGTGTTTTTCATTAACTATAATATTTTGGCTTTGTCTGTTCTTTTAATTTGTTTTTTTCCTTCTTTTTTAACGCTAATGGCAGCACAGATACAATATTATTCTTCTTTTTTTTTCTTTGTTTTACATCGTATAGCATCTTAACGTGCCCGAGTCTTTTCTTTTTATAGAAATAACGCGTTATGAATCATTTTGTAACGGGCGTTTAGCGGCTTCCCTGCGCACGGAAACCGCTAAAATCGCCATCATGATGATAATCACGCAATTAATACATTACGCTATGTATACATTTATACAGTACGCAATGAATACGCCGGAATTAATTACTGTATGCACTACGAAGAAAAGAACCTATATATGTATATGTATACGTGTGTACTTCGAGAAGAAACGAATCGCTATGCAGCGCGTTATTATAGTACGTTTAATATAAGTGGCGTGGCTCCTTCCTGTTTCCCTTCTTTTGTCCTTTTTCTACTTCCTCCTTCCTCCCTTCTTCTTCCTTTCTTTTCTTTCGAACCTATCCTATTCGGCGAACTGATCGCGTCGCATCGTTTCCTTCCCCTTTTTTCATCTCGCGAAAACAATCGTCTAGAATGACGATCCACGTGGAATTTCAAACGCAAAAAGGAACACCTTCGTGTATACGATGCTCTGGTATCCGATGAAAAACGCATCGTGACCCTTCTCGACGTCACGTATCCTATACGCTTCGTTCTAAACGCGACCACGCGAATAGATTCGCGTGTGATCTCGAGAAAACTCGATCGGGAAAGGATCCTGCTCGCTATATAAATACCATATCATATTCGTGTGCAGCTACGAACGATCGTCAAGTTTTAAACAATAAATGCAACAACAGCCTTTGTCTCGTAACAGTACATATTCGTAATTTATCAGCTATCGTTAATCGGCTACAACATCGGCGTTCTTAAATATACGTAGCGAGAGAATAAGAAAGTAATCGAAACAAGAGATAGGACTCGTACGTCTAAAATGATCATAGTCTTCTGGGAATAGCTCACATAAGTACACAATGCGTTTATATGTACATGACTGGATTCGTGTATGTATACGTGTATACGTTTATGCGTGTATGCGTAAATATCTGTGTGTATGTGTCGAGTCGTTAAAAACTCTTGGAGCCTTCGAGGAAAAATGTAAAGTGAAGCGTTCAAAGGAGAGCGCGTCTCTATCCGCTAACGATTTACGCTAGAATAATCCTTAACTTCTGAACGAAGAAAATGGTGTGTCACGGTTTCTCGAGATCAAACGAATCCTCCGTGAGTCGACGAAAGAAAGACAGATTGCTAGCCACGGATAACTGCCAACTAATTAAATATATTATCGATCAAATGCAACTAATGGCGTATAATTATCTGCAGACTGCCCCCCACCCCCTTAAACGGTACTTACAAATACCTAAGTGAGAATTTCTCGTACTCTATGCAACGGTAAAATCAGGCGCGCAGTACTTTAGACATTGTTTAATCTCTCATTTTCTCTCTCTCTTTTTTTTTTTTAATTTTCTTATGCTGTTGTATCTGTCGTAGATTTTTCGTATTTTTCTATTTTTTTTTTTTTGTTTCAATTTATTTAGTTTGTTCGATCTCGTCTTAAAACACCCGCACTTCCATAGAAAAAATTCGCGAGCACGAGATCGCGCGTAACGCGCGGAAGAAAAAATGGAATTATATTCGTCTAACTCTTTAGCTTTTTAATTTTCCCTTTAAATCCTTTTTTTCTTCTTTCTCTTTTGTTTCGTCTTTTTATTCTTCGCGCGATTCTTGCGCAAGCAAAATCGTTGACACTTCATCCCTTTTCGTTAAATATTTTTTTAAATGTTTTTTTTTTAAATCTATCATACTTTCGCTCTCTCACTTTCTCTCGATCACTTTCTCTCCTTTTCTCTTACTTCACACTTTTTTTTTCATTCTTTAGAAAATAATTTTTATCTCTGCGTATGTGTACGCTCTTTTTTTGTAATTTTTTGTTTCTTTTATAGCGATAGTGACAAGTGCCACACGTGTAAAGTCCGATACAAACGAGCGACGTTTGTTCGCGCGATATAACTGCGACCCTGCGTCTGTCTTCGTTGTTGTTAATTGGGAAAACAAAGAAAGACGTATGATCGCAGCGATATCGCGCGGATAAAAGACGCTCGTCTGCATCGGGCCTGAGAAACCGATCCGGAAGTTCGGATTTCTGTTCGTGCGATTAGTTAGAATTAAAGCGTTCGTCGCGAAACTCTAATCTTTCTCTTCTTTTTTCTTTATTTCGCTTATTTCATATACCCGCGACGTAAAACCACCTCCACGTTGTTTACAACAGGTTCTTAAAACGAGACGACATCGAGAAACCGCGAGGAAAATGAACGATCGAACAAAAAATTCGAGTCCGAAAACTTTGGGAGGAAGTCCCGAGTTACTACAAAAATTCTTTTCTTTTTTTTTTAACAGAACACGTCTTTTCTCTTTACCTCCTTTTTTTTCCTGTTCTCTTCTTTTGGCATACACGATATAACACGATCACGCGCATTATGCAACTGTGCTGTTGGGTACTGTGACTCGTAATTTAGAATTATAGTTATTATACATTATTAAAAATATGTACAAAATCTGTGTGTACGCGTGGTGTATGTGTCCATGTATGTCAGATGCATGAAAATGTTGAGCTCTGCTCATAGCAGCTAACATAGGTGTTACTTTGAAAAATTGATTAACAAAGTAACACACGCGTTAAATGCCTCGAGTCAATAAAATGCTCGTTTCTGTGTTCTTGTATTTATGTTGGTGTAAATATATGTGACACGTTCGAAGCATTGATTAGTCGGTGTAGCACAGACCGATGGATGATCGGGGACACATTGAAATCGAAATACAAAATGGACTTTCAACCGAGGCTTCCTCCGTATCGTCAGAAAAACGTCTGAATCTCCTTGCAATAATATCAAAAATCTAAAACGATCGAGTATCGCGGCTAAAGAAGCCGGCAAGAGACCGACGAACGTGTGTACAGAGAGCATATGCGTTTTACAATATGTATACAGTACTCGAAAATCCTCGACGAGCGGCGAGTTTCGTCGATTCCACGGTTACCAGTCAATGGAAAAAGATTCGCTACTGAAAAAACATACCGTAGTCATTAATAAGTACGTGCAGCCGTCGATAACGTGGATTAGTTGCGTTTTTGTTTCGCTTAATCTTAGTACCCCATCCTTAAGTGGCTATTCAATGAACTGTAAATGTAATCCTAATTAATATTGCACAAGCCGGCACATAGGGGATGCTAAATGTCGTTTAGCTCAGCCATCGAACAACGGCCCCCCTTTTTCGTTTCTTTTTTATTTTACTTCATGTATGAACTTAATTATGCGTATTATGCATTCGCGAATCGATCCATCCGAGACCCGAGGGATCCACTATTTTTACTATACAACGACGAGTCGTTGACGCGATTTTTATTCTTGTTCGCGAAAACAGAAAGGAATGTGTAACAAAGGTGTCCTTCTCGTCGCGCCCCGACGACTCACCGAACGAACTTTTATACCCTCGTCTCGTCCTCGGCACGAGACCGATTTACTCGTATAACCCTCACAGTGCACTTTTAATCGTATCGTTCGTTTCGTTTCATCTTCCTTTCCATTCGATTATCCTACGATCCTTTTCTCGCATTCGATCTGCCTGCTCCTCGATCAGCAACAAGCAAACCGCATAGTTTTTGTAACTCCTCTTTCCATTCTTCTTTATATTCGATATTTATATCAACTATACTTAAAGATCTAAGCTCGTATTATTATCGTTATGTCGGATGTATCATTTAATCGAATATTACGTTCGACCGTTAACGCGTCGAGCTGTACTTTTCGGTGCTCAGTGTTGCTGAAAAAGTTCAGTATTATTGAGCCGAAAAATCGTTCTTCCTTTATCAGAAGAGCGCTCACACGAGGGCTGCCATGATTTCTGGTTTGTTCGTGTTGAGTATTTCCAAGCGTCGTGATGCGAACTTGATTTTGTCAGTCCTTGTCTTGACCCCTCGCCTCGACCTTTGTGTAGCCGCTCAGTTTTTAACATCGCTCTTTTACTTTTTCTCCTTTTTTTCGTTTTTATAGAAAGAATCGTTGACTTTTCAACTACTACTACTTCAACCGTTTTCTTCCGGTGTATGCTCGAAATTTTCGATTCGTAGTCTTCGTTTCGTAGGCCAACGATGTGGAATTGCGCCAACGTGGATAGCCGTCACGAGATTCTCGTTCTCTCGTCATCTTTACCCTCACGTTCTTTCGTCACTCTTCAATGGTAACTATACATCGTTTATGGTGTTTGTATGAAATTCTTCCTCACCTTGTTCGTTCGCTCTCATGAATCCACGGTCTCAGTACGATTCTTAGCTACTCATCCATCACGCGTCGACGATGAGTGAAGCAGAAGCAGCAATTGAACAAAGTGAATGGCTCAGAGACGTAAATAACCTTGTCATCGCAGTTGCACGCAAATTTCTCTTTAACGTTCTCTCTTTTCTACACCGGTACAAAATATCTAAGCGGGCTAACCATGAGAAACGCCACCCCTCCTTTCCATCGTATATAGACAAAAGGGAGGGACGAAATTAATTATAAAATACCTTCGCTTCGATTTCGAGTACCGTCAACCGTTTCTACCGTCCCCACTTAAACCGTCGTCACGTATTCCCGCAACTCGGTCGTCTCAGCTAACCTGTCGTTAGTAAACCACGGGTCCTCGTACTGGGGCACCTCCTCGCTGCGAGCTCTATTAGGAGCACGTGCCCGTTCACGGGCACGCATTCGGGGCACCTCCTCGCTTAACGATCTCTTGGTAATCCCCATCGTCACGGGAACCTCTAACAAAGCCTTCGATCTCATCAACTGCGGCCTCTGACGGCCTTTTGCTTCCTCGCTAGCCGCGCGAACGATCACAGTAGGCGGTATCAATCTGTCCTCGCCCTGATGACTACTCTCTGATCTAGCCCTTAGAGCCTTTTTCTTCGACAAGCCACGACTCTTTGCGATACTCTTCCTGTGAACAGGCTGCGGAGAGTACTGTTGATGCTGCGATCTCTGTCTCTTCACGGGAGTGATAGGAACCTGAGGAGACCAAATTGGCGGAGACAAATCTACCGGAGACTGTATCCTTTTAGGTGGAGTTCTTTCTGGAGATTCGTCCTTCCAGCCGCCTTGATAGATAGGAAACGCGGAGACTTGGTTAAGAATTCTCCATCGAAAGTCCTCGTCGTCGCTTCTACAGGGAGTCGCCTCTGGAGGTGGATGATGCGTAGGCGTTACGTTGTGGAAGGGCGACCAGGACTTGGGTTCTTCCGGCTCCTGAACCGCGAAGCTACCGCCACCACCATCCGTCGGTGAACCGTCGTAAGGAGTCCACTTGATCTCGCTGATGTGCTTCGGCTCCCGTTTTTTGATCCCGACCGTCGGCAGAGGAGAAGCGTCCTCGTACGGAGCCCACTTCGCGTTCGTGATCGTGATCTCGGGAGAGATCAACCTCCGAACGATTCTGTTATCCAGCTTGGACATCTGTCGAGGATCCGGCTCTGGTGACATGCTCCTTCGAATACTGTACTTTGGCCGTTCCTTCAAGCTCTTGCTCTTGAACCCTTCCGTGGAGTCCTGACTCCTCCATTTCGAGTCTTTCTTCTCGACGGGCAGAGAGAAGTGCGGTTTCATCGCCCACCTGGATCGAATCTTCTTCCCCTCGTCGGGGCTACTCACTTTCTCCTTCGCGCCCCATTTTTTCGATGTTTGGCTGTCGACTCTCGCGTGAGATCGTTCCAGCTTCGGTCTCTCCCTGACCCTCTCGGTCTTCACTAGCCTTGTGTCTTCGCTGGCGTGTTTCTTCAGTTCCGGCCTCTCCGGTGCCAGCTGCACAACCCGCTCCTCCTTACGTTCCACTGTCAACGACGTAGAATGGTACAGTTTCTTCTCCGGCTCCTGTATCGTCGGTTTCTCCGGTTCAGGCGGTTCCTTGGGTTCCGACGGCGGTGAAGGTGCCAAGATCTTCGACTTTGGACAAGTGCACCTTGGTTTTGGATTTGGCAACACCTCCGGAACTTGAAGCCACCTGGCTTCCCTGGCCATTCTGGTGTCGTCGCTGCTGTGCTTTCTCAGATCGTGCATCGGCGTTTGCAAGTAATCTGGCTTGATCGACCATTTGTCCGTCTCCGCGCTATGATGCTTTCTGAGATCACCTCGCTGGATATCGTGCGATTTCTTCTCCTCCGGTGTCAGGCTGTGGCAGCTGCATCTCGTCTTCTTGGCCAGATCCAAATCGGTGCTGGACGCGTGTAGAGCCCATCGAAACTCGGTTCCTTCGCTGGTGCGCTTCTTCAAGTCCCAGATCGCGTCGTCCGGAGAGAGGAAGCTACCGTCGGTCCATCTAGAATCGGTGCTACGGAATTTGCGTAGATCAGCACGATCCCTATCGGTTACCGCGTCGACCGACGTGTCACAGCTGCATGTCCTCTGGGACGTCGGCGTTCTCTGGGACTCGAGAGGCGCTGGCTCGATCGCGTCCAAATCCTCGATGGTATAGTAGATCTCTTCGCGTCTCCTTTGACCACAGGACGGACATCGTCCGCTCGGCTCTCCATCGTCGCGGCTAGATCGATGATGATGATGATGATGCTGATGAGGCTGTCGATGCAACGTCGAGGTCGAGGTCGATGCTGTGGGGTCAAGCTGCGGGGGCAGCTCCTCGTCGTCGCGACGGCCGTCGTCAGAGTGTCGTGACGTCGCAGCCGTGCCTGTCGATGCGCACCAGCAAGTGTGTGTAGCTCCGTCAAGCCGCCTTGGTGGGTACCGCGACTCCGGAGACGACGAGGCTCCGCTCGAGGCCAGTACCAGGCAGACTACCTCGATCACCAGCTCCACAGGCCTGTTTCATTCGTTTCGCACTCGGTTAAATGAAACTTAATCAAAATTTGTAGTATAACTTTAATTCTAACGCGACCGAGCATCTAGAGAGCACGCGCGCGTATTAAAGAGCGAGACCGATAATATAAATTATAACAAACCTTCAGTTCGGTGAAGACCTCCGTGAAGAATCCCGGTTCGCTGTTGATCCGCAGCATCTCGGAGCTCAGTCGATTGACGATCAACAGACACCTATCCCAGAACTTGTCTTTGCTGTCCTCGATGAGGAACGGTTTCAAGGGATAGCTGATCTCGTTACCCATGTAGCTGTAGCTCAAATACAGACACGTCAATACCGTCGCCTGAAGTTCCCTCTCGGAAGCTTCGTCTCCGTCGACCAGCTCTCTCACCAGCATATAAATGAACACAACGTTGGCGGGATTAATGAACGCGACATCCTGTTGAAAAACAATCTATATTAATACCAACTTTAAACATTCAACCATGTTATTTCATACATGTAGCTATCCATTTTTTCTTTTTTTTTTAAACCAACCACGAATATCGTACATAATGTACACCATAACGAATAATGTACACCCACATATCAACGCTAGTTTACATCTGCCTTTTCTCATATATACATCATTCTCTATATTTGTATTTATATTTGTAGCCAACGAGTATCGCCCATACGTAAAATACGTATTGTTGCTATTTTCCTCAGCTTCGACGTAAAAAGATCAATGTTCAGGCGAGGTATCAGAAGCAACGATCTACGAAAATAGCAGGGTAAAATCGAATTTTTACGAATATAGAGGGCTAGACGGACATTCGATGCATGTTTGGTGCAGGGGAGCGCGCACGTATTATTGTTCCGCGGGCGCAGCCCCGCGCATTCGGCTGAAGCGAGGTGCTTCTTCTTGGCAGGCAGACGATACTCGTTCACCGGTAGAAAGGGATGATTCACGCGCGGTGTCGCATTACGTGCCGCGCTTACGAAATTGCAATCGGCATTGTCGCACTCAGCGCTCCGGCCGCGGTCGATACTTCGATTGCAAAGGGTCTTCCTCTCATCGTGGCCTCCACGGGGAAACGATGTTTCGCGGTTTCCACGAAGACCCGTCGCTGCACTCTCCGATTCGCTTGTCGTTGTTAAGCGGGAAACTTCTGCCTCTGTGCACTTTGTATTTTATCGGTACTTTCGTATCTCTCTTTTCGGTGATGTATGTAGGTTTTAGGAAGTACGTGTTTCCTATTTAGTTAGATAGAGCGTAAACTAAGAAACGGAGGAGAACAAAGTTTGTTCTGCGTGTTACGCTTGATTCTGTAAGTTCCAAGATTCATCTACATTCAGTTGTGGAAGTTTTTGTACATCGCACGAGTAGGCTGCTTTTATGAAAATAAAATTTCATCAAGCTTTACCGCAAAATTTTCCCAACACCGACTGCAGTACCCAATATTCCTTTGAATTTAAATAGCTGTCTTTCGAAAACGGCAACGTAAAAATTCATTTAATATACCCAATTACACTCTCTATACGACTCTATACGATTCAAATTGTAGGCAATCAATTCTTCCTCGGACATAAGGCAATTTACGTAAACGAAGTTGTTAATATCGCGTATCACGATCTACGCATCTATTCCTGTTCATAGCGAGTTAAATATTAGCGATCGCGGCTGGAACCGTTCACTTTTGTCACCTGTCCTTTACCAAAGGCGTTCTCCTTGCTCTAGAAACCGAGTCCTCCGAGACATTAGCGAATTAGGACGCGGCGCGTAGGTCAACTCGGTTCGAGAGTGCACAAGCCAAAGTGCATTTGTTTGTCGAGTGCGCTTAAACCATTGGTATGTAATTTCTCCGTTGGCTTCAGCGCGTGTACGATAATCGGGCAGTTCGTATTCGTTTTACGCTTAACAGGCAGTTATCTCGCGTGTACGTGTGGTTTGTAAATACCTGTATTTACACGAATACCCGTCAGGACACACCCGTATCCCACAGATAAGCGATGGTGACTAAATCACACGCGTTTAACGTTTCATCGATACGTTCATTGCGTCAATGTTATCACTGTAATACGTAAATAGACTTGATGTAGTATACGAAAGCTATAAGAAAGCTAAACTTAGATCGTTATAATCGCTGTCTCGAATACCCGACAGCGTTGAAACATTTAGAGAAAAGGACATTAGATACGTGTCACGAATGTCGCGCGAACCTCTTTCAAAATTAATCGAATTTCCGTACTTTCTGCGTGTTTGATCTAAGTATCTGTATCGTACGTACAGGTATACGCAAAGTGTTATAGTAATTGCAGTATTATCGGGAAGAAAATGATACTACGTGAAAAAATAAATCGGGAAAAACGATTACCGGAACGTTCCATACACACATGTATATTTATCTACTATACACCTACACATATGTCGTCGATTTCATATTCAAAGCGAAGCGAGTCTTTGACCCTTGAAGCAATCTCTAGCCCCACTCTCGTCGTCCTCCAATTACAACGAATGCTTTGTGATAATTAAAACGTACGGTGGTGATCATAGGCGAGGCGGTTCTTTCAATCGGCGAGGGTTCAACGGCGTATAGAGAGATGGTTTCATGCACATATGGATGCACCGGCAGTGAGACCCCGCGGTGACCTGACAGGATCGATGCTCCCGATACTACGCGTTTCCTCTCGGGTAGCAGCGATTTTGCCAGCGCGTTGTCGCCCAGCCGGTTGTTGCGCCACCGTCATCGTCGCCTTCTCGTTAAGCGCGTTAAACGGATGCGTTACGCGCTACAAAGCGTTGGTACACGGCTCAATGCCAACGAACAGCTCTGACGTGTCACAATACTCGGAGACTTTGGCGCTTTCACAAGTATTACGATATTTATCGATCACTCGTGCAAAACGCGATGATACAACGAATGCGACCAAAATTACGAAGAAAACGATTGGTCGGTCAGAGTTAGGATAGGATTCAGGATACGCGAAAGAAGTTTGCGAAGGTCTTACATCTTTTTTGAGGTACGTCTTGTTTCCAGTAAGCGTCCTGATACTTATGAACGAGGCTGTACGTAGTCGTATGTCACGGTAGATGAAAAGCACGATTCGCGTCGTGCCAGAGTTTCTCTTAATGATGGAAGATCCGCCGAGCGGAAGACTGCTTCGAAGGCTATAGAAGAGGCACGAATGTTTGCTTGAATCGTAACAGGTGGATCGAGGAAGTGTGCCACGAACGATATCCGTAACTATCGTAATGGAATCCGGAGTTTTGCGGTCGCGTTAACGATATTGCGGCGCACGTTACAAAGGAAGAAACGGAGATGATCCGTGCGAATGGTGAAAAGAAAGCGAAGAACTAGAGGAAAGTAGCCCGCAAAAGGAAGGAAAGGAAACTGGTCGATATTTAGCGAAACGGAAGGAGGTTCGCCGCGCGAACTCGTAAGAAAGGGGGGGAAAAAAGGCAGTTAAGTTACAAAACATCGCGCTTCGGCGTATTATTAGCCCGGCTATTCCCGTTTTTCAGGACAGATAATAGCTTTCGATATTAATTGGTAGCCTGTATCGGGGCTGTACACGGGGAGAACACGATGGCACGGCAAAGAAGGTGCGATTTATTTTTAAAATAAAGACCTCACCGAGGCATGTACTCGATACGTATCCGTGGAGTTTCCACGTGTCTTGGTCGGTTCACAGAGCTCACCTGCTCGGCTATAACGTGGCTCTGTGGCAAAGCCTTCGAGGGTAGAAAAACGGCGATACAGAGCCGATGGAACGCATCACCCGTCTGGTATATTCGTTCCCTCGGTCGATATTCCCTCGAGGTGAGCGGCCTGCATCCATACACGGACCTCTGCAACCGCGTTTTTCATCAGCTTATCGAAGATTCGACGGTTCTAATTGAATTTTTCGAGACTCTGTACACACGAGACTGTGACGGACCTTTAATTCGACTGACCAGAACCCGACCAGGTACACGCTTTTAACTCCAATCAACGCGAGATCGCACTCGCCAGCACGAAAGTGTCTCTTTGATGTTACAACGTATTCCAGCCATCACTCTCTTCGGTATAATTGAATTCGATACCACCTCTGCAGAGTATTTGGACAGCGAATATTAGGTAACACTCGTTCGGCTATCGATGGGCTTTTAAAACCCAGGAATCGGTTTTCTTTCGTTCGTCTTTTATTCTTTAATTTCTTACGACTTGAATAAATACTTATAACGAATACTTAGCGAACGACCATATATTATGTTTTTAAATTTCTCTTGGAATTTCTTATATCTTATGTGATCTACTTGCGATAAATGACCGTGTGGAAGTAAGTCATTTATTTTTCGAGAATAAAATGTGAACTCGATCAATTTGGCTTCTGAGAAGCTTCACATACGATTGCGATCGTGCACGCGTTGCACACGGAAAGATAATCCAAGGATAATTAAGCACGTGGGCGCGTGATGGACGAGCGATTACCCATCGTGATACCGTGGAATCTGGAATCGGTTTATTTGGCTTCCTGTTGACAAAGAATAAGATAGGCTATCTTACACGTGCGCTTTCCCTTAGTCGTCACAACCCAGCCACATTGTGAACAAGGAAAACGATTGTACCGGCGTATGGTTTCCTTTTAACGAGATTCTCCGCAATGACGTTCAAGCTTCTTCTATTTACCGTCTAGACAAAGTGGATTAACGTTCTAACTTAAACGGTCTACGTGTTGCTCGTGCTTCGGTGTTTTGCGATCGTCACACTTGCTCTCGAGTCACGTGCTTTTTTCTCGACGAGCAAACACGTCGGGGAAAGTCGATTAAATCGATATTAAATCGGCGTTGATCGGTCGAGATTGGAATCTGTCTTGTTAGAACGGCGATCGAACCTTTTTGGAAAAATCGAGCGACCACGCAACGGTCTGAAAGCTTGGCAACGTTTTCGCTGAACGAAAATTATGCGACTCGACACGGGAACGCCGCTGCAACAAATAAAGCAAACTCGCTTACCTAATCACGAGACACGGAATGCTCCGATCGTAAGCTTTAGAAGTTAAGTAGAATTACGAATAGTTTTACATAATCTTTTTGCAAAGACGACATTAGCGTAGTATTATTAGCGTACTCTTCGAGAATCATCGCGAACTCGTCATTTTGGTGAAACAAAAACTAAGCGAATATAATTAAATTTGTTTCTTTTCGTCGCTCGCTCTTCTTTCTGTGTTCCGTGAAGACATCAATTTTACCATTGATCGCGTCAAGTGCGCGAAATCTGTCGACGCCCTCGCTGTGAGTGTGTTTCTAGGGCGGACTGCATGTGTCACCCTTGACTGATTAGATTTGAGCACGTGCACGATCGATTTGCGGTTCTCCGTCGCCGAGTAGAAACCTCAGAGTGAAAAGAGCGTGCTTTCGCATTATTTTATTTCTACATTACGTGTAGAAAGTAACGTAGAGAAAAGTCCAAATGTCACTGCCTCGTTAAAAATGAAATAATAACTTTAAAATTGAAAAGTAGAAATATCATTTACCGATATTTTTTCATAATTGGCGAGTTGTCGCTTTTTTTCGCTCTGTTTCGTACAAACGGTTCAATTTCTCAGAAAGTGTATATTTCGCCATTACGGTCGTCGCTTCGATAACCGTCGTTGTTATGCGCGCCACTTAACGTCGAATTAAGTGGCATCTGTAAGGAAAAGTGGCAGAAAGCACGATGGGAAATTATTCAGGGCATCTGATTGCCCTACTTGCGTCAAAGTCACCACGAATCACGACTAATTAAGTATGCAGCGATCGTCCTTGTTAAGTATCCAACGATTTCCGAACTTTTCGGACAAGAATAGGCGGGAATAACATCTTCGTCGAGTTCTAAATTATTTTTAGAGAAAGTAGCAAAGTAAGCTTCTCCCATTCCCTTTTTTTTTTTTAAATATTTCCTCGATACTACGAACCGTTTACCCGATGTTCGTTTACGTATAAATAAAAATATATTTAGGGCAAACATTTTTTATAGACGAACGATTTTCCAGCCCTAACGGATACAAGACATTTTCGTCCGATATTTAATAATAGTAGTGATTCGGTTTCGCAGCGAGGAATCAATAAAGGCAACTTTTACGTAACACTAGCTGGGCTTTCGATAATTCGATGCAGCTACGATCCGTTCAACATCCAGCAATAAGCTTACTTCACCCTGTTCTACTTCAACTACAAAACTTCTCTTGTTCGAGTTGAAGTTCGCCCCTAACGAGCAACTTTCAACGACACGCCAAATCCTAACCTTCTGAATCTACACACCGACTACTTTATCAAGGAAGCTGTACATCTCTTCGACATCCCTTGCTGCAGAGATTTCCTCCCTAAAAACCCTACTTTGCGGAAGTAGGGTAACGTGGTTGCATCGTGTCGATAAACCTATGGTACGGTGGCAAACGGCTGACGAAAGCTGCAATTTTTTTTAAGTAATCTCCTTTCCCTTGCCTGGAAGCTTCTTCTTTCGAGGGTAAGAAGCTCTGGGGTTCGGGGAAGAGGTCGTCTCCCTGTTGCAATTAAAACCGAAGGGTGAACGTCCCTAGCGAGGTCCCCCGCATATTTCCACACGGCGCTGGTTAAGGGGTGGCTCTGCAACGTTGCCGCTCCACGCACGTGACCCTCGACTCCCACCCTAGCACGCGGTTTTCCCGATGCTGCACATTGCTGCACACATTTTTTTCCGTGGCGCCTTAACCACCCTCTTCGATAGCCCCTCCCCCCTATCGATTCGCGACCGTTCTTTATAATTAACCGCGCGGCGTTCCAATTTCTGGCCGAGAGAGAGAGAAAAAAAAAGGCACATATATACGCGTTGTACGCGTAGTACGTGCGAATTAGTGCCGCATGGAAGATGAACTAGGGAATGGAGAAAAGCGTCGAGCCTAGCTATAAAAGGATTTTGGTCAGTTTATTATAGAGAGCCCGCGGAGGAAAGTAGGTGACGAGAAAAGGGTGGATGATAACGTAACGGCCGAGTATCGTGCTAAAAATAACTATTCCGCTGATAATTCTGGTGGATTTTATAGATGTGCGATGTCACGTAAGGAGGTTCGCGATATCAAACGTGGAGGAGAAGCAGCCAGAAAATTGAATCGGCCCCGAATACTGCTACTCGTACCAGGGAACGACGCGAGTGCTTAACGTTCGAGTAAGGGCTAGTAGGATTTGGGGTTGAAAAACAGGGTAACGACGATCGCTAAAGAGATCCTTTGACGGCGAAATCCGCGGCTCTGTGTATATTTACCTACTCTGTACGCTCGTTCAGACGAATAAACACACGCACGTGGATGGGCTCCATGCTACCCCTTATTACGAATCGACGTGTGCGTGACTGCACATTTATATCGATGTTACTTTTCCTTCCGAACGTCTGCTATCGTGGAATACAGCAGACTCGTGACTTTTGCACAGATAGCTCCTCGATAGGCGCCAAAAGGGGATTGCTTTCTGCGTTTCTTCGCAAGAATTCTACGAACGAAGCTTCACCAAGTTTTTCATTCACTTTCGCTGGCATTTCGAACAATATCGCGCGAAATTAAAAAGCATAGACCAGACTGTGGATATTCGCGCGTTTATGGAAGATTTATGGATGCAAAAGTGCACAGGCTAAGACAATGAATCACATTTTTGTATATATATGTATATATATATATTTGTATATACGCAGACTATCATGTACAGTACGCCTTACGAATGCTTAATGCATTATGATCGGAAGAAAGGAAACAAAAAAGATAATTTGTCGATTGTTGTTGGCGCGACGTCTCAGGGATGAGTCTAAAGATCGATATTAACAATTTGACGCGAAACGCGCGGCCGCGTGCCGATGGAAATGTCGCATTTCGATCGAACTTTCGAAACTGGATTAGCGCCACGAGCATATAAATATTCCAGTCGAATCTCTCGTGTTACGAATATAGACGGTTCAACTTTAGAAGAACTCGTGCTATTCCTCCACCGTTCCCCTTCTTCTCTGTCGATGTTCGACTGACAACGATAAAAGAGTTGGTGCGTCGTTCCACGATACGAGGATGCCATGACGACGGAGCATTTAGGATAGAGTCGTTAACGAAGGATTTTTGGAATGGAAAGATAAACTGAATCCCCGTTGCATTCGTTTCGAGGGGGAGGCTTTATCGGCGGTGCGCACCATAAACGCGACGAACTTATCAACTTGGGAAATCGTTTAGTATCGTATAGTCTCACATGTTAGAATATTTAAAAACCAAAGTTTCTCGTACTCGTGTTCGCAAGGATTAAAACCCGGCTGATTGAAAATTCTGATTAAGGAACCGTCAGGTTCGAGTAACCGGTTAGGATGTAGAGAATTTCGAAACACGTAATACGAAAGCAACGAAAAATGACCATGAAGTTTTGTCTAAAAGAGACAAATAAGTTGCTCGAACAGTCGATAGAGCAAGAAAGCGTGAAAGTATGTTTTTACGCAATCGGTGGTAATTATTCGATTCGCGTGAACGCGATGAAATTGTGCTCAAGATAGCAGGGACGCGAACGTCACCGATGACGAAGAAAGAGTCGCTTGCCAATGGCTGAGTAAATATCGTTTTCGTGGGCAGATTGACGACGGTTTTCCGCAAAAACCAATGCAACGTTGCGTGATAGCTCGTAAGCTGGATAATCGATAATGACCTTCGTAGCTGCGAAAGAAAAAGGACAGTGGAAGGAATCGCCGTTTGCAAGGAGATACGTCGCACGAAAGAATATGTTGATTCTGGAAAAATCTCGGCTTGTAGAAAAGAGGTTAGATATCGGGGAACGTTCGTGTCGATTTCGTGGGCGAAAATAAAACGATAAATTCGCGGTAGTCTTGAATTCAAGGCATTGTTTAATTATACGTCAGTACTTGACCCAATTTGTTGTTCGCAGCTATTTTGTCTCGTTCTCTCCGAGATTTTATTCTAGGAACCAGAAACAATCGAGGCAGCTTCTCTATCTCTAATAATTTCTCCATTCTTTCGCCCACGATTCATCGTGCGACGACGATATATACCGTTGACAAAAGGATCGGTATTCCTTTCGCTTTCCACGTCTTGCGCGTTGATCGACTTTGCAACAATACATGGAAAATGGAATTCTCGTCTATTCAGGATGTCTGAAGCAACGCGCGATAATGGTCTGTCCGACAAACTAGACACGAAAATCAACTTCGTTCTACGTTCAAAGGACGCGTACTCGCTTTCCTACACATACACGAACATTTGTTAACGAGTAGAAACACGTCAAAGTTATTGTTGAAAACCTGAAAGCCAAACGAACGAGTAATCTAACCCGTTAGAAGTGCATAACATTTGCATAAGCCGCGGCGACTCGAACAAGTGTATTAGCATAAACGCACGATTCGGCGGTAAAATCGGAACGAATTCAAAGAGAAATCGCGAACAGCTCGCTCGATCGATCCTGCGACTCGAACGCGTGCCCCACGTTGTACGTGTGCAACGAATAGTTCATTGCGCCGCCAAGTACCATATGGATCTGTCTAAATGGAAGCTGGTGTTTCGTTGCGGGAAAAAGTTTAATTCCCTTCGTGGCATATTGTGACTAACCTGCGGCCTCGGCGGCTCTCATTACGGAGCCATGTATTCCCGTGGGTCACCGCGTATGCATGCACCCTGTGGAGCGTTTCGAACGATGGAAGGAGCGCTAGAGTTTCGATAGGAAAAGAGTCGAGGGTGCTCTCGCTGTTGAGACGCGTGGCGAATCTCGTATCGCCTAAATGGCAACGACACTTTCATTCGCCTCTCTTTTTCGCCACGCTTCCCCAATATGCATCGAGCGAGAGGGTGAAACGGATGTCGACGAGGATTCGGCTGAGCTGCAAGGCAAATATCTTGGGCGCGAGCAAAAGTTTGTTCTCGATCATCGAGGCTTATCAAATCTTTCGTTTCTCGCGCTTTTCCTCGGCCGTTAATGGCGACGATAATACGATACCGAACGGATGAATCGCCTGGTGTCTCGCTTAATTCACTCATTATAGCGATATTCCAACGATGGACTTTAACGATAGTTTAGTCCAGATAGTTGGATAGATAGTACCTAGGACGGTCGATGGGATAAATACTGATTATCGCGTTATCGTTAATTGGTTGGCTTTTGTTATCGAGTGCGACCGCGTTGCTTGCTTGCAAACTAATTCCCATGCCGATAAAAGTTTTTAACGATAAGTTGCCAACGTGGAAACGAAGGAGTATGGAAACTAGAAGGATATAGTAGGTTAGAATTATTCGAGTCATCTAAGTCTCGGCACCTTAAAATTCGATCTTGAACTTTGCGGAGAACGATTAAATTTTCCGTATGATCGAAGTAAGCCTATCTTGTCGCATCGTTGAAATAACGTTAAAATTACTTCAATGACTCACCTGCCAGCCTTGAAGCAATAGGCTTCTGTCGACGGTCCTCAACCACATGACAGCGTCGCCGGCCTGGAAGTCTCTTAAACGAGTGCATTTCCTGTGAAGGAAGACGCCGAGACATTTGAGCAATTCCGAAGTCGAGGCTTGAATCACGGTTTTCCTTGGCTTCGGGGGTAAAGGCTTCTGTACGAGCTTTTCGCACGTCGGGTTGTGCGTGGTGTGGTTGTTGTTCGACGCCGGTGGTTTCGTCTGCTCCAAGGGAATAGGGGATTAATCTTCGTAAGAATACTCGCGGGAGAGGATTTATCTTTCATAGAGGAGAGAGAGAGAGAGAGAGAGAGAGAGAGAGAGAGAGAGAGAGAGAGTAGCGGATTTCGCAGAGTGGCTAGCGATAAATAATTCCTTATTGACAGGGGAGTCTCGACTTCCGCTTTCAACTGGAATTCTTGACGAGTTAGAACGATGAAAATTGAACACGCCCCTGAATAAGCAACGCTGCTTTTGGAGAAATTTCTCGCGAAGGGAAGGAAAAAGAACGCGTGTATGCCTGTGTAATAGACGAAGGGAAACATCGACGCGATCGATATACTTTCGATCGTATCTAGGGTCAAAGTACCTTCGACGTTCTTCGCACGAGACTCCCAAGTCAGTCTCGAGGCTGATTCGCGGACATTTGCACGAAAATGGGCCACTTTTATCGCAATGGCCACGTAAGCGGTCGTGCCGTAAACTATGCAGCGGCGTTTCTCTTTTCCTATCGTTTGCAAAATTTTAAGCTTTCGAGATGATTGACGAATACCATGCCGTTGGCTCTTCGTTTGTTTTAACGTGTCGCGAACAATGGCGCAAAAGCGCAACACGATCGCGTCTCCCGAAAAACCAAAAGCGTGACATTTATAAAATTATAACTCGAAATATGACACGAATGTCTAGTACCATTGATATATTTTGCGAATTTGACGTCGATAACCGATTAAGTAGAATCGATCAAACATATTCTATAGGTTTGGTAAAGACTAGGAAAACAAAAAAGAACAAGGTTCACCTGAGGCGTCTGTATGTTCTTATTCTTATCGACGATGGGTATGTTATCGAGCGGCTGCCTAAAGCCGATATTCTTGTTCTTATTGTCGAGCTTCTTCTTGTTGTTGTTCGACGTGCTGAATCGTTTCCACGAGAGCGCGTTTATAAACAAAGAATGCTTCTTCAAATTCTTCTCGAGCGCGTTCTTCTCCGAAATAATTCTCGCGTTGTCGTTGTTATTCAAATTGATATTGTTGTTTTGCAACGAGTTATTGTTCGTAGGCGGATGGTTCGTGGGCGGCGCCGGCGCCACTGTAGCGACGCCACTCTTGTTCTCCCGATTCTTCGCATTGTTCAACTGCTCGTAATTGAAATTGTTCAACGTGAAGTCAGCGGGATGTTGATGTCCCGCTGGCGGATACACGGAACCGCGTCTGTCACGCGGACTGAACGACAACACCGTACCCATGCTGCTGGGTCGGTTCTCTTGTTGTTGTTGATGTTGATGTTGTTGTTGTTGTTGTTGTTGCGACGGTGCCTGTGGCTGTTGCTGCGTCTGCGTCGCCTGATGAACGGGATTCTGACCCTGTCGACTTACGTTTTGAGTCGGATGTCCAGGATTTTGGCCCGGATTTGTCGACTGCTGTCCTGGGTTCTGGGTGTGATGGCCTGGGTTCTGATTCTGATGGTCCGGGTTCTGACTCTGATGGTCCGGGTTCTGACTCTGATGGCCTGGGTTTTGACTCTGGTGGCCTGGGTTCTGGCCCTGATGGCCGCCGGGATTCGAAGTCTGGTGACCCGGGTTTTGACCGTGTTGTTCCGTTTTCTGAGACTGTTGAGCAGGATTCTGGTGAGCGGGGTTCTGGATCGAGTGATCCGGATCGTGCGGCTGCTGTTCCGGATTCTGCGTCTGTTGTCCAGGATTCTGGGTCTGACGACCCGAATTCTCAGCGTCCTCGTTCAGCTCCTGGGTCTGATGACCCGGATCTTGTGTTTGCTGAGACGTAGTGGGCGGAGGTCTCGGTGGTCTCAATGTTGTAACGCGGTGCGGGGGTGGTGGGGGTATTCGAGGAACCGAGGATTCCCTCGAGGGTCCCGTCAACGGGGTGGCATCCCCTGGCTCGATGGCCTCCTCCACGACGGGACCCACCACCTCGCTCAGCCGACCTCCCAGCCTGCTGACTTCTACCTGCGACGTAAGCGACCCTGTCTCCTCCTTTACCTGCGCTTCCTTTCAAACTTCTCGCCTTTATTTTCGTCGCCTTCTCCCTCTTCCCGTCGTCTGTCTCGTCAGCTACCGTTAACGCGATCCGCGTATTTTCCTCTCCGCGAGAAAATCTCGAAGAACGTCGTACGACCAACCGCGATCGATAAACCAACAAGTCCACCAAGAGATATCGTACGGTCGGCGCACACTCTTTTCTCGATGGTTTCGTTGGTCGTTTAGTTGGCGAAAACTTCCCTCCTCGAGCTGCCAGTCACGAGGGAAAATGTCGTCGATGCGTGGAGAAGATGTCGGTCGACGTGCAAAATGGCGAGCGATCGATGCCTCGCCGCCCTCCGCCTTTCGGAGGGAGGATAAATCAGGTGAATGAAAACACAAAAGCGACACGCCGAATTGCTTCACCAGATACGTTACTCCGTTCTCCCTCTACGTCTGATCCGAGGGGACGCGTACACCCCTTTTTCTGGCAACTCTCTTCCCTTTCACGATCCTTCCCAACTACCGTGCCGTTCACCAGCACACTCGCTGCACTCTCGCTGCACTCTCGCTGCACTCTCGGTTGCCACTTTCCAGCCGTTGCTTCCACGCGGTTCTCGCGAACCCGATTCCGTAGATTGGCTCGAACCTTTCTTGCCGATAGATCGATACCAGCCAACAACAAACCATCCACGAGAACGTTCACTCTGTCGTTCACTCTCGGATCATCCGGAGGCTTCTTTGTTTACCCCCTGTTCTCTCCAAGCTCTCGGCCAACCAGAGAAAATCCACCGTTCATAAGCTTCCTCTTAATCCCCGATTGCCTTTTCTCTCTTCTAGTTTCCTCTTCGATTAAACGAACGTTCAACGACGCAATTCACGCTTCTCGACGGCGAATGTCGAACACTTTGACGTGTACACGCTCACGCGACACGACCTGTCACTGTTGACAACGCGCGAGGGCTGCGTGTATGTTGGCAGAGCTAGTGGGGAAACAGTGGCGCGGCGAGCTCCGATTCGTGTCTGCTGGCTGCCGTGTTCGCCGACGTCGCCGTCACCGTCCTCGTCCACGTCCTCGTCCTCGTCGTTGTCGTCGTTGTCGTCGTTGTCGTCGTTCGGTCCTCTCGTTCGTTCGTTCGTTCGTTCGTTCGTTTGTTCGTTCGTTCGTCCACCGCCAGACTTTCTACGACCAACCAACACGTAGCACGCCCCATCCCCGTTATCGGTGCGCGCGCAGTCGTTCGATAAACGCGCTACGTCGATTTCACGGGGGTGGAAAGACAGAGACAGAGACAAGGAGATCGAGCAACGCGGAGAAGGAAAGAGAGAATACACGGAACGGCAAGGGATCCCCGAACAGAAGGGTGAAGTACGGATCACGAAGGTGAAACGGAGAGAGGCTAGCCACGCCGCATACGCCCAAACTTTTCTTTCGTTTCCTTCGACGCCGCGACGCCCGCTTCTCCACCTCCAGCTTACTTGCGAATTTACGAATAACCGCCCCTTCGCCTCCTCTCCCCGCGGCCCTTACGCGAATGTTTGGCCGGAAGCAACCGCGGGACCTGAACGTAGGTCGAGATTCTACTTGGCGGAGAACAGCCATTCTCGAGTGGGGGTTGCCTCCCGCTATGCGGTTTTCGACTCGGCGAACAATTTTATACCAATACCCTTTCGTGCCTTTTCAACTCTTTGCCTCCTCTCTACGCTTTCCTTTCATGGGGTTTACCAGGTGTTTCGATACGAACGCGTCGATGCTTTAGAAGCGGATTAGACTGATCGTAATGATCGACTAGAACGATTTTATGCTTGCTGCAAGTGCTGCGAGTATATATCGTTTTTTATCCAAGATTCGGACGAGATTCGCCAAGACGAAAGAGATTTAAGAAATTTATAAAGGGAAGGGAATATATACAACCATTAAGGATTTTCTAGAATCATCCGTTAAACGTTCGTCAAAAGCAAATGCTTTTCGAAGCAGCGTAATTGATTCTCAGGATCGTGTGGCAGTTAACAAAACCTAGTGGAACACTCTAGACATTCGCATTCGCGTATGACGGGTAAATCCTTCATCGTTGCAAAATATAGATGATTATACGTCATCGTTCGTGAAAGTAACGTAGATTGCTCAAAGCCTTTGAGAAAGGTCACGACACCTTTTTCTACCTGCGACATTTTATTACATTTTCTGTTTGTCAGTAGCCGCGTTGCTGTTTCTCAACTAGTTGACGATGAATTCTAACGATTCGGTTGGGGTCACGAACCTTGCACCATATTAACTCTCAAGGTGATAGTATGATTGTGATTTTGTACGCCTATTTGAAGAGTTCCGATATGATTGTGATTTGTAAGTCGTGTTTACTTTGAAGTCTCCATTGAAGCGTGTCTTCGAGTGATTCTCGTATGATTGGATCTGTCTTATTCTCGAAGCTTCTGCTGCTTATACTCTAGGTGACGGTCTAAGGAGTGCGTTTTAGTCGACGTTTTCTGTGAGATGGGAATCTCCGTCCGTCCAATCATGCGATTGTCGAAATGTCGTGGGCGTTTCGCGAGCTGTGCCTCGTGTGCGAACCTGGTTGAGGGAACGTTGCGCAACGTCTCGTTAGCGACAAACAACTTTTCAAAAATAGCAAACAGGGCATAAACTTATATCCTTATATACCTATTTGCAACAACCCTTCCTTATTTTTGCATTGTCAAATATTCTCTGTGAATCATGAATGTATGTATATTTAAGGAACTACGATATATATATATATTTTTTTTTCTACGAAGCGACGATTCACGTACATTTGATAATTTCGTGAACGTTCCAGATATAGTTAGCTTTGAAACGGGGAAACTCCACTGTTCCAAGAATTGTACACAGAAGCACAATATCAGCGTTATTTCCTGCTCGAAAACTAAACTACTCGAAAGATAAATACAGACCAAACGTACACAGAGACAACGTGTCTTTATCGTTACTTAGCGTTCATCGTCGCTTTCGAAACGTGACTAGACAACATTTATCTCGATAAGACAGCCAGCGTATGAACCTTTTCCATTTTACTCCCATTGCTTGACCTACTGAGCACATTCCACAAAAGCTGATCGAACATCCCACCGGACACCTCCTATTTTCCTCTTTAAAACTGCCTTCAAATCGCGAAATTTTCCACTCGAAATGCAATTCCTTTCGTTCGGGGCAAACTCACTTCGTTTCCTACTAATTGCGTGCCTTTGGTTAATACTGCGTAATCAGTATTTCTAAAGAAACTTTTTGCGATCGTAATATTGTCAGAAGGGGTAGTTAACACCTAGAAAAGAAGAGTAAATTGAAAAAGTAAGTACGAAAAAATAAGCCTGTACCTGTACACTTTACGATGATATACGTAGTAATAATTCACGGTAATATAGTAATTTATAGTAATATATAATGTAATAATTAGTGCATTGTAATTTAAATTTCTAAAAATACATCGTTGCAAATCTATCGAGTTTCCGTGAAAAGTTATGAATTCCGGTTGTTGCGATTTCTCGGTAGAGAGGGGCGTACCTTGGGCGATCGTTTGGGGGATTATCGCGAAACAAGGCCAAAAACGTGTCGCAGGTACGATTATCGTCGGTACCTAGAAAACTGCGGACTAAGTTGGCAGGGCGAGGGTGAAAAAAAAAAAAAAGAGAACGAGAAGAAACGATCGGGGGCAGTTTCATCGATTAACGACGCGCTAATTAACGTTTCACTTAACAACCAGGTGAACGAAGCCTAACGACACACGATAGAAGAATCCAGAATCTCGTTCTACGATGTTCAACGCGAGAACGAAGGGACAGCTGCAACGATGAAATATAAAATGGAAAGATATCGAGAAATCGATGTAACGTTTAGGGAACTCGGCTGATAAATGCATCGCGTTCTTGACCGGTCATTAAGGAGACGCGAGAGAAGGGAAGAAGCGTAGCTTATTTTAAAAGACGAATCCACACGCTGCCAGCAAGGTGTATTGATCTATCCTATGCGCGGATTTAAAGGCTTCCTCGCTTGTGAAAATTAGTCCGGTTTCGCTCGTGACGTTTCCCCTTCCAGCGATTCACAGTTCGCTCGAATAAATGATTAATCGTGCCCGATTACTTGGTTCGTCAATTTTCGACGGTTTTATTTCGGGGAACGAGCAGCTGCAAGCGTTCTTCGAGTTCCACTTTCCTTCTAAACGGGAACTACGTACACGGATGAGAAACTGTTACAAGGTTCCTCGTCGTTGAGACTCTGCGAGAGAAATTTCAGAGTTACTTTCCGCGATTCTGTGCAAGCCGCGAACGAGTGACCCGGTCGAAGCGTTAAAGATGCACGCGCGTCTTGCAGCGAATAGTTTCGCGGCGCAGGCTCGTCCCGTTAATTTACCAGCACGCGTTCATCATTCAGGCGTCCAGGAAGTTTTCCAGCAGATATTAAAGCAAGCGTGTCGTTCCACATATTAAACACGTTCCGCCGGCGACTGTACGCAGACTATTGGCCGAGGAGCGAAACGAAGGAACGTCGACTTTTATAACTGCCATAAAATTGCGATTTTCAAAGTTAAAATCTTCCGAGCTGATATAAAAGAATCTTTGTACAAATTGCATTAAGAGGTATTCTGAAGCGACTAAAGTTCTATTTTAAAGTATGAAAATACATCGCGTTATTAAACACGTCTTCGGAGGAATATTCAAACAGGTTGAAACGAGGAACGCTTGATCCACGGTGAAGAGTCGCTCGAGGCGCGACCGTAAGGAATAGAAAAACTCGTGCGAGGTCTCAAGCAGAAGGTAAACAGGTCGGCGTGGAAATGGAATCAGCGAGATCTCTCGGCTTTAAAGGATTTCCCAGGCTGCCTGACCCGAATGGATCCTCCGAGGTTTCCTCGGTCGCGCCGGATTTCTGGATACATATACTCTATTAATACCGGAAAGTCGATGTATTTCTCGTACCGCGGAGAGAGAAACGTGGTTCGATTCGCGACACGTCCTGACGGGATCTGTCTAGGTTCGAAGAATTCTAAGAAGCTCGTACGGTTGCGTATGTTGCGTGCGTTTAATCTGAACTCACATTGAAATATAATTTCTGGGAAAAGAGGAGAACACGTTCCGTGTAATAATCCGTCTAACTCTATCCTTTCCATAACTCACGATAATGAACCTGAAATATTATGTAAATTGCGCTGTCCAACCATTCGCGTTAATCCAAGTTTCGCTCCCTTGCCTGGACCTGGAGCCAACCCAACCGGCTGAATTATTCAAACGCACGATCGTCTAATTGAATTTTCCTTTACGTTACGTCATACTAACGAGCAGAAGAATCATGTAGCTCGAACGCACGTCAGGTCCGCGGCTGTTCTTCGATTCGTCAACAAAATATTCGTCGGTAATCGCTCGAGGACGAAACACGAGTTGGTTGCGTGCCAGCAAGTAGTAAAGACCGCCACGGCTCAGACACGATACGAAGAACCCTCCAATTAATTAAGCGGCGTACACAACTACCGTGTCGGTAGTTTTGGCGAAAAACAAAAAAAGAGAGACGAAATGGAAAATGTAGCTGTTTCTTGCGTACTTTAACAAGCAGCCAGCACGAGGAGAAGCGGAATGGCCATGCAAACGGAACAAACACGAATTATCCATTAATTCGGGGTGGTAATTGCGGTCTTAAAATCCCGGTTGGCTCGCGCCAGAAACTACCGCGACGATCGAACGAAAAGAAACACGAAAAGGAACAACATGCATGGTGCTTGGCGATATTTGCCGAGCGTGAAATTGCTTCTGGCGAGGGCAACAAAGAAAAATGAATTTTAAAGTCCAGCTTTACGAGCTCTATTGTTCCTTCGAAGATATCAATTTCTGTTCATTAGGGAGGATACCCAGCTAATCTCAATTACCATATTTTCATCTGCGTTCTATTCAAACTCGTAGCAGCGGGATTACAAATGTTTATGTCGATTTATAGTTCTCTGAATACAACTAACGCGCTGAAACCTACGTACAGATTTGCTTCGCCTATTAAATACAATTTTTCATATTCTTACGTATTCGCGCATTTTGCACCTTTAAATTTCCATTAAACGCGTAAATATTCGTAGGCTACTCGTGATTGCTACGTTCCCTTATCCATACGTGACGATACCTTTCACTCGTGAAATAGTCGTAATTATCAACACGTACGTTTCGTAATTTACTCTCGTCGTAGAATTTCGTTACAGCGATTTTCGTTGCTTTCTTTGGCCAGCAAAGCAAACTGGATGAGAGGCTTTGCTTCCATAAATAAATAAGTAGAAATGGGTCACGAAGTGGCCTGCAATTAATCGCAAACAAAAATAGGAAAAATGTAGAGAGAAAATAGTAATAAAAAGAAAAAAAAAACATCGTAATACAGGTCCAAGAAAAAGGTAGATGCCAGGCTCGGGTAAATCGACTGGAGGGGTGGGTGGTGTCTAGCCGCTGTAGTCAACCGGCCGCATAAAAGGGCTGCTAACGAAGCTCTGATTGCAGGCCGAGCGGTTTCGATTGGACCGTGATAAAAAGTCGGTGTGCAAGGTGTCCGAGCATAGGGCGGCTGCTGTAAAAGCGTACTAAAAATATAATGCTTGTTCGCGTCGCGTTGGCGTGAAACCGCGTCTTGTTCACGCGGCTTGTCTATCGATGTGACCCCGATACACGTACGCAGCTCTAGAAAAAAAAAAGAATACACAACCCCGCTTTTATTGTTCGCAATAAACTGGCAATGCCCGACGGGAGTATAATCTCGATGTTCCTTGTTGTCGCCAGAACGTCCGTATTTCATAGATACGAAGACGAATCGCGTTTAAAATTACACTCGCTCAGCAAAATTGTAAGATATTCGTTCCTTTCCTCTTTCTCTGCGAAAATCGTTTTGTAATCGGTGAGAGTTTCTAACGGTGGTTCGTCGAAATGCGTTTTATCTTAGCGCGATCTATAAAAAAAAAAAAAAAGAAAAAAAAAGATGCAACGCACAGTAGCTATTTATAAACCAGGGTACATAGACGTTCCATTTTCCCGGCTGCTTTCAAAGAAGCGCAGTCCCAAGGATATCGTATGCTTCACTACCTAAGGAAAACGTGTCACCTGGGGTTGAAAGTGCACCGTGACAATTATTGACGCCGATAGCGACTACCGTGTTAGTAGTGGTTAACAGGGAGTTGGACTTTTCGAGGATGTTGACACATATCGCTGTAAAAGTTGGACGGACTAGCGGAACGACTAATAAATAGTCGAGGAGGAAAGTTGGAAGCGAGCGAGTGAAAATTTCCTCTGCGGCAACTCGAAGAATATAGAGCAAGGATCGGTCCATTATTTCCCGAGACTTGTCACGAGAACTGGAAGAACTTTCTTCTTATTAAACCTCTGGGAACCCTTCCCCGGCATAGTATCGCGGCGGTGTCTCGTGTTCGCGAATTTACGGATTTTAACCAGCTGTTAACGCAATTCTGCGTTTTATTTTTCATCTGGAAGTCAGCTTGTTTCGCTCGGGCAGAATCGAGCAGAACCTCTACAATCTGATTTACGACGGTAAAATAATTAGCCGCCGTTTTCTTAAGAAGATCCGATGAAAATGTCGAGGAAGGATCGCGCAGTTGTAAAAAGCGAGCAAAGATGAGTTAATTGATTCTTTAGGGATAGCTTATGGAGGAAGAAGAGTCGGTCCGAGAAACAGCTGACTCGGTGCAAAACTACTAGTAGCCAGCAAGCAGTCCAGACAGACAGAGCGAAGAACATCATCCCCTTTAGAAGGGCTCCAGACAGACGAACCCTCCAGGCAACAGCCCTCTGTCCCCTCCCCGTTAACGACGACCGTCCCATCGCCATAGCAACCCCTTGGATTCAGCAGCCAACCTAACCAACCGATTTGCCCACACTCTCGGTCCCCTGTTCGTTGTTCGAACATTTACATCAAACACGGCGTTTCTTTCTTTTATTTTTTTACACACTCGAAATCAGGCAATCCTTTGTTTCCCCGTTGTGATACACCCGCGTGTGCGAGCGGAGTGGTTGCGCATCGGCGATTTCAATTTACCTTTCATTTTTACGACTGGGTAAATGTTACGGTTCGTTGCGTATTCCGTTGTAATTGGAAAGTTTCCGTTTCGGTGGAATTGCCGGATCAATTGCGAAGAAAAGTTCAGACACCCTTTGTTGCCTCGTATCAAAGACCACGATGTAGTACGTTGCGAATCATCGTCGGGGATACTATACCTTTTCTGTTTTCTTTGCACCGTTTGTTTAACGTTTACAATGCTTTCTCTCTCGCCAGTTATCGTTTGTTCTTCCTCTTACAGGGAGGAGTTCTCTCGGCGAGAGAAAAGTTACTTAGAATAAGTAACTTCCAAAAGTCTACCTCGCAGACGTAGTTTCTCCAAGCATAAAATCACGTCACGAATAAAAGATTCTCCCTATTCGGCTGTGCCATTACAGAAACCATCGCATCGAGGATAAGTCATGGCGTTTTCTCCGTGGAGTCGCGGGATAGCTCAGCGGGCCGAATGATGGCCGCAATTTCTGAAATTGCCGCTACTTTTTTTCGCTTCTCGTGTCTTCTGCTTGAATTGCTTACGTCACGAAGCTGTTCTTTCTTCCACCTTCTTAAGACCGCCGAACGCCATCAAGCCTCCGTCAGTCGCGTATCATAATTCATTCCTATTTCATCGAAGGCCAACGACAAACGCAATAGCGAAAGCCACTCGTCGCATAAAAGATTCGTGCGAAAGGAAAAATGTTCTTCCCTGTAACGGCGAGAGCTCTTCCATTGTTAAGCGCGTTCACGGTGTCGATCGTCGCTCAGGATACAAAAACTATGGTGTTTCCGTTCTCCGGAAATGGCTCCGTCCTGGAATCACCGAGCAGAGAGGAATCCGCGCTTCGACCGGATATGACGCGTTCTTCCGACCTTCTCGCGCGTCCTCCCACTGTACCTGTACCTGTCAATAATTATCTCCTCGGTAACGTTTCCCGTGTTTCTTTAATCAATTATCGCGGCGAGGACGTACAGATAGATATTGGAAAAAGCTAACGTTGTTACGCTTTTCAGCGCCGCAAAGGACGTTCGTTCGTCGCAGGAGCGAGAACGTGCCGCCTTACGTGTACGATAATCCGCATTTCAGCTACCCAGTGGCACACTCGATCGATTACCCGCTTGGACCATCCTCGAAGCAGCTCGTAATCGTCAGCTTCATCGGTTTACTGTTGCTCTTCGCGATTATTCAGAACACGATCGTGAACGCGAAGCGCAGAGACATTTTGACGGACGTGCTGTCTGCCAGGAAGAAAAGAGAGCTGTATGCTGCGTACAATTTCGATTCGATGGTAAGGATTCGACGAGTGAACTTCCGTGGCTCGTGGTTCTGTAATAAATAATAATAAATAATATTCTCTGTATCGACGATAATTCGATCCAAAGTTTCTTCTAGCTATACAACGAGACGGCGGTTGAAAGTTTTAACGATAGTCAGAGTTCTTTATCTCATTTCCTATGTTGGTCTCAGAAACCGGAACAGGAAGACGTTCTCGACGAAGACGCTAGGATACGATGTATACAGAGAACCGTGTGCTTGGAGAATCGGAAGCTCTCGAAAGCGTTCGGTGCTACCGGCAAGATACTGGCCAAGTACTTAACGTGAGTTCCAGAACACGACGATATTGCTTCGCGGCCAGTTTCCAGCGCGACGCGGCGTAGAAATTTAATATTCAGAGTGTCGTCACGCGAACGAACGCGAGTCGTGGTATCCGGACCGGGACAACTCCAACGTATCCCACTCTTATTTCTCGAAATGCCATTTGCACGCCGTAGGAATATTAAAGATGCTTCTCACTTTCCTGTCTTGGCAACGAATACCACGGTTGTGGATATTTCGCGAGGAAGAGGGAGTTGGTTCAGGTTGATCGTGTGCTTTCAGACGAAGCGTGGAGAAATCATTGAAATCGTCTTCTGGCTGGTTCCGATTGGTGCGGGATGCCGGGGAGGCTGGGATTCGTGGCGAGGAGTGCGAGGTGATTTACAGAGGCTGCGACGAAGAAGTTTCTTCGGGATCGTCGTGAAACGCGTGCTCAACTAAAACCGACAATGAGAATATGTATGTTGCGTGTAGAAATAAAATACGCGAAGAGGACAAGAAGAGGGATGCGTTTTATTTTTTATTCAGATTTCTCCCGATGCCGCGTACAGTTCGCGGTTTATCCGAGGGATACAGTGACTGTGATCTATGTTACTGTTTCGTTTTTTATGTCATATAAACATTATACGGATACGTGGGAAATGCGCAATTTTATTGAAATAGTTACAATTTCCTATTATTAAACGAGAAATATATTATTAAACAAAATATAAATACCTCCTACGGATTAACGATGAAATATACATATGTATATGTTAAATGAAATAATATAGAAACGAACAATTAAATAAATTAATAAAACAGTTAAATAAACAATGGTCAAATAAATAAACTAATCAGAATCACATCATCGTTAAGAATTCAGAGCGTTTTTTTTTTTACTAATTATACGTTTAAAGTGGAATACCTCGATTAATTTTTGATCAAGCGGATTTAGCGTTAGGTGGTAAGGAGATGGGGATGAAAGATTTATGAAAATATTTCTTCCCTTCCTTCGCTTCTTAACTTCTTCTCTTCTTAGAGATATTAAAATCTATCGTATTCGCTAAAATATGCAGAATATACTTGTGCTCGTTTAAAAATAATTACAAAAATAATTTGGCTGTATCTGTCAGATCAACCGCGACTTTCGCAGGGTTAAATTCTTTTCACGTACACGAACGAAAGCTTCGAATCGAACTTATTTCTACAAAAAGATTAGAACACGGAGATAGATGGACTCAGATAGCAAAAGACTCAAGAAGGAAAATTCGAGCGTCGGACGAATAAAAAAGCAGACGGTATTAATGACTTTTAATTTTAATTACAATATGCTGTGGTGTGTTTTTTTTTTTTGTTCTTTATCTGCTACAAACATCGACATCTAGCCTGAACTATTTTAGATAGCAGTCCATTCTCTATACACGCTCCATTTATGCTCACTTCCTCTCTCTTTCTCTCCAACCTCGTTCTCCCTCGTCGTCGGAATTATAAAAAAATATCAAATCACGAACAGAATGGAGGCAAACGGCCGCACGTACCATACTCCACTTTGTTACTTTGTCTGTTACACATATTCTTTCCTTATGTTTGCTCGTTCGTTCGTCATTTTTCTCTTACCACCCTCCCTTTCGATCTATGTAACTGTCATGATCATTGTGTTTCCTCCAACCCTCTTCTTGCGTCACAACTAATTATACAGTAACGCTATTCCATTATTATCGTTATATAACATTAAGGCATTACATATTTATAAATTCTTCGTGTTCACTCGCCAATATACAGCAACACCACGCTAAACTCGTAAACTTATACTTAAATAGACGTGAGATCGCTCGTTGCAATAGTTCAGGCTTTAAAGGAAAAGAAGAACACATGAGAAAAGAACATTATGTGAAACAGGCTTGCAAACCGGGCCGGAAGTGGTCTTTGTACATATCGCGTTCTCTTACACCTTCTCCATGCAACGAATCTATTTCCTTGAAAACGTACTTCTATCTCCATTCCTTTCCTTTTCGTTCTTTTTGGTTCTATTTGGTTGTGCTTGTTTCGATAATCCCGAGGTTTGGATCAATTTTTGATTGGCCATGAAAACCGTTTCTTTTTTCCTTTTTTTGCCAACGTACAGATAGAATGAGCAAGGAACGAATATTCTGTCCAAGACCACTCGGTGCTAGATGCGCTCTCATTCTTTTAATCTGGTTTTCTTTCTTTCGTTCGCTCTCATTCGCACTTTTGTTTACTCGCTTCATTCGCACTCATTCCCTGCCGAAAGTACACGCACACACGTTCATACACACATACACAGCATCTTTTTTCTCTCGACTATCACTTGCACGCACGCAGCTTAAATGTCCTGCTAATTATCGTATCGTCAATAAATTAGACATATTTGTCGAGGCAACGTAGTTTGCACAGGCAGGCGGCAGGCAGTTGACGAAAAATATTTCGAAATACCCACACTTTTCGTTTTTTTTTTTTTTTCTTTTATTTCCATCTGTCTCTTATTTTTCGAAAATTCTCCGCGACGAAAGCGGAAATGAATCGAACGTCACCGCGATCGCGAACATATTCGTTACAGTTTTATTTTTATTTCCATTGGACGATCGATCGATCGAGCTATAGGTTTTTCGCACGAAAATCAAGTCATCGAGAATTATGTCATTCATTCCTGAATTCGATCATCAATGTTGGTAAAATATCAGCGGAAGTCCTATTTATGAATTGTTTCGTTTCGTTTAACATTTACTAAAAGGGAAACTACTCCATTGCGTCATTGGATCGATCGATCAATCCTTACGTCGAATTGCATATAGATAAAATAATTTCGACAGATGCATTTTCAATTTAAAATGGACCGTATTATTTAAGTAAAAGGTGAAAATTGGCTCAACCTGAGGGGCATCGTCCAATATGCATAACCATGCATAAAAGGAACGAAAAAATTTAAACTCATGATGCACATTCGAAGGGAGATTCGCTTTGCTTTGTATTAAAAAGAGAAAAAAACGATACTACGAGATAGTCAAAGTTAAAAATAAAAAAAGATAAATGACGAAATACGAAAACTATAATTTAGAACGTAAAAAAAAAAGTGAAGTTAATATAAAATACGCCTATTGATAAAAGAAATATGTAAAAAAAAAAACAAAAAACCAAGAAGAAGACGCGTTGAAACAGAACACGAGCACGCGCCGGTATAAAAACACGTTTTTCTTTGCTGTTTACTTGCTTTATTCGCTGTAATTCATTATCTTTCGTCCAATCGTCAATGCGATGTAAATAATAAGTATCCTGGAAGCGACGTCGCTCGGACGCGAATAAAAAAGAAAAAAAATGAGAAGTAAACCGAGCGACAAGCCGAAGAGAGCTTACCTACCCCGTTTTTCAATTTGATCCTTGTCGATCGATCGATCGCATTAAGTAGACAATTTTTCCTACCGTACAAAAACTGAATCCACAATTATGCCGACTAACACGATACAATCGATTAATCAATTAAACTATCGAGCCGATACAATAATAATAATATTAATATTAATCATTAATTAATAATATATACAACATTCTGTCTAATGCTATTACCTTTTCTTCTCTGACCTGTCTCTAACTTGGAACGTGACACGCGCATGAAGATAAGACGAAATCATCCGTTGGTTTATATAGAAAATAGCTGGTAAAGAATAGGTACAACAAGATGGTAGTAAGTCAGAGGAGAGTATTACTCGTGGAAAAAAAGAGGTCTTCTCTGCGCGTGTGTGAATCTGTCTTCTTCTCCTTTTTCTTTCTCGCCCTGCGTCGTTCATGACCCCTCTCTCTCTCTCTTTTTCACTCTTCTCTTGTATCGAAATGTGCGCTCAAACAGGTGTGTGTAACACTCGCGTTAATCTCTTCTATATGTGTTTTAGCTTATACAATTTCGTTATCTTTTCTTTTTTACTCGCTATTTGTGTGTTCTGTTTACTTCCGTCCGGTGACATTTGTTTCACGTATACGAGACAACACACGCGACGTCCACGCCGCGCTCGAGAGAACCGTCCTCTTATCTTTCATTATTTAAATTCTATTTTGTTTTCGTAGAGAACCGTCCTCTTATCTTTTATTATTTAAATTCTATTTTGTTTTCGTATCTTTTATTCTTACAAACGAGGCAGAGGTTTTCGACGAACGGCGTATATTCCCGCCCACGACGAAGACGTCAAGTCACTATGATCCTGGTAAATTCTCTACCGCTGCGCGATCGTACAACACGCGGCACACAGGGTGCCCGATCTTGCCCTGGCTGTAATTTCGAATGTTCGTGACGAGCATTGACGCGCGAAGGAAGCACGTTACACAGTGCGTTTCAGTTCGACTACCGCACACACGAAGCTCTTTGATCTTCACGGCGCTCGTTCGTTCCCTCGTATATTTCCGTTCGTTTCTCTTCCCTTTCTTTTGCTCCGTCACGAATCTTTTAAATTTGTTTCTTTCCTTTTTTTTTCCGTCATCGGTTCTCCGTAGCTCGAGAACTGGTCCCGACCGAGCGGAAAACCGAGCAAAGGTAATAAAGGGTCAAAACATTGCTCTAACAGACAGCGATTTGGGTGTGCGTATTGAGGACCGCAAGATCACGACGCAGTGGCTGCCGATTGCGAGATCGTGCGTGTCGTTGAGAACGGCCTTGAAACTGGACGATATCAACAGAACTCGGTGGATCGTTAAACAAACGTGGCCATGATCATTGGTATAAAAGTTTTCAAACGATCGATAGAAGAAAAAAAGTTGGTTTCTTTTGCTTGTAAATGGTGCAACTGTATGTATGTCCGGCCAGACGATCTGGAAGACGCGTTCTTGTAACGCGAGCTCCACGAAGGAACTCGCTTTCGACGAGAATGAACAACAATGCGTGGTATCAGCAAGAAATCGTTCGTTGAAAATATAAAGAAAATATAAGGAAATCTAAAGAAATGTAAAGAAATAAAAGAAACGGAATAAAGTGGTACTATCACGATCAAAACGAGAATAGTGGAGCGCTGTTTTCATCGACAGTTTTGCCTCTGCGGTTTCTTCTTTTTTTTTTTTTGCATGCGATAGAATTCTGCTTATATTTTCTTTTCTTTTCTCGCATTCGGTTCGTCCTTACGGTCTTGGATACAATCACTACCCACAATACATTCATTGTCGTACCGATAGATATCATTATTATTATCATTATTATAATTATACCCTATGTACAAATCGACATCGCCGATAAACGGCACATTATCATTAAACTTAAGCGACAAACGTAAGATTAAAGAGTTACTAGGGACCAGTCATAATTTGTCATGCTAATATTATAGGTAGCAACACGCCCGATATAATTGTTTTACTATCATCGTTATTCATTCATGACCGTCATCATCATCGTGATTTCTGGTTCGTTGCCATGATTTGCATCGTATAACACTCACACACTGGTGCCGCAGCAGTTCTTTTTCTCCCGTTTTCACTCTCCCAGACAGTTTCAATTCATGTTTGGAATATACTCAATCGTAACATGCTCGTGTTCGTTCGCTCGCCTTAAACGTTTAACTACGTACATCTAATCTTCTTCCTTCTCTTCTTGCTTTTTTTTTTACTTCAATTAACTTAATCGAGGTAAGTTACTGTCTTCCGTTGTTTTCCTCCTCGTGCAATTCCGTTCAAACATCTTAAAATGATCGATGTTCGTGTAACGATATAAATTTTTGTGGTTTAGCTTCTTTGTTCGTAGAGTCTCGCGCAAACGCCATTTAGCAATAATTTCTAACTGCGATACGTATGCTTCTTTAAGGGCTTTTTCTAATTAAACGAATAACAAAATAAGACGAAGTACACAGAACAATCGGAGGCGTGTTACTTATTTAACCGCATATATATATATATCTTTAGGTTTTCTTTCGTTCCTTTCATGTCCATCCACGAACCATGCACACCACTATATTTCATTAGACCTAGCATGCTTAGAAAATATTTGAAAAATGAGTCTATTGGAAGGTGGCTGTTCAATCGGCTGGCTTTTTCGTCACTGTACACACATTTCCTTTTTCGATAGTTTGCGTGAACAACAATTGTCCCGCATCGTGGCAGATAGGGTTTCTTTGAAGTATCGTCGATTTTTCTTTTCGTTCAAGTTGCGAAGCAAGCGTGTGTTTCTGTCCCATTGTCTTCTATTAGCGCTGTGTGGCCGGACTAGAACAAGCCCGCTACCCATTGTTGACTAATAACCGAAACGTTATCCGTATCAGCCTTCAGACTCGACTAAGTGTAACGTTTTACTGGCCAACGGTGTGAAGAGCTGTTTTCCTTGCGATCATTTTTTTTATTGATTTTTCCTCTTAACCGAGCCGCACGTGTGTGTATTCCCATCCTCACACTCTGGTCCTCGATTTCTCACCTTGCATCCTCTTCGTCAGGCGCAGAACGTTCTAATAACGCGACAACTTAAAGGACTACAAAAAAGAAAAAAAAAGAAAAAAGAAAAAAAAAATAAAGTAAAAAAATAACAGCGTCGAGCGATACGCTCGAAAAGCTATTTAACGGCATCGTACACCACTTTTTCATTATTAACAATTAATAAAGACTCCGTTACGATACGATTTTAATCGTATCGACGTTAACACAAGACAACAATATTATCTAAATAATTCGATAGACCTGATACGGCTCGCGTATGTGTCCCGTCCTTTTAGGTGCCGATCTTTTTCTTTTTTGTTTTCTCCCAAGTAGCATCATTCGATAGTATTCGGGAACGACAACAACGATAACGATCAGATTAACAACGACAATGACAACGACAATGACGAACATATGATAATGGCGACAAATATCATGCCAGCGATGATGATGATGATGATGAGGATGATGAAGTGGATGACGAAGACGTAGACGTAAACGAAGACGAAGACGAAGACGAAGACGAAGACGACGATGACGACGACGACGACGACGACGACGACGACGACGACGACGACGACGAAGACGACGAAGACGACGAAGACGACGACGACGACGACGACGACGACGACGACGACGACGACGAAGAAGACGACGACGACGACGACGACGACGACGACGACGACGACGAAGACGAAGAAGACGACGACGACGACGACGACGACGACGTACGCGACCACGTTGATCGTGCTCGTCTCGACTTATCCTTACATGGATATAAACACCATGGATCGTACAAGCGGCTTATGGGCTGGTGTGCTCGGTGGCATGCGACGGGGTAGCGGGCGTTCCCCTGTGCGTCGTGGTGGCAATGATTCAGTAGGGCGGTGGTGTTCACAGTCGTAATCGTGGTGGTAGTGGTATCGGAGCTAGCACTCGGTAGTTACCTCCTGTCACGATACAGGAGATAAGTCTTCACCGCTAACGGCAGGCTCAGCGCGTTCACTTTCTCTTCTATTTTATCCTTGCCGATTCGTTTCCGAATCACTCTCCGACAGAGATCCATCAAAGGCAAAGGTTCGGCTGAAACAATTACGAATTACATTATTACTTCGTTAATTTTAAACATACATATAAGATTATTTGAACGTTTGACGATTCTGTCGCTACTTACGATCCAGTCCGCCGATGTATTTCATCGTGATCTCGCAATGTCCCCACACAGCGGATACAATAGGATGTAGTTTCTTGCCTTTGAGCCCTTTGAAAGCGACTCCGAGGTATTGGCCATCAACGACAAAAGCTAACGTTCCTTCGTCCATGTCCAAGACCACTGAAGAAGGAAAAGAAATTTTCATTAGTACACGTGTTACAGAAGGTATTAGTATCATTTAGCGAAATTAGAGGATTACTTACCGAGGAATTTATCAGGAACAATGAACGTTTCGTCGGGTTTAAGAAGAGCCGGGTACGTGATACCGGCATTGTTCTTCGAATCATGCAGCAGCTTATTTCTACCGAGATCCCAACCCCAACTTTGTTCATTGTTGCCTACCAGGCTCTGATATCCAACGCTGTGAAGAGGCGCCTCTGCTGTCGCGACGCCCACTACGGCGTGCGTGCCTCTTTGCCTCGTACTCCAGAAAAGTTCCCAAACGTGCATACCTTTCGTATATCCTACTCTCCCCCTTATGCAATCTGTGCTTTGGGCAACCGGGTGCCGGTGAAACGTTAACTTGTCGTCGTCCTGAAATAGAAATCGTTCGTCAGTGACGAGTCACCAAATAACGCATACAGCGCAATTACGCGTAATAGATCCGTAGAAAGATACCATAGATACCAAATAAAACTACGATAAAGAATAGCTTAAAAAAAAGAGTGATCGTAACGCTTTAGTCGCGATTCGATGTAGGAAGCAGCTGACTCTGGACTTTATCGATGTAGAGAGGTAGAAGGAAATTTCAGAAACGTGGTACAGAAGGCTGGAATAGTGGAAATATTTGAAAAAGCAACGCGTCGAGCTAAATTTACAAAGAGTAAGGAACGGAGGAATTTTGAAAGTATCGAGGCACGAAGGATTGTAGGGAGTATTCCAAGTTCACCGTGCGCGTTCCTGGGATATATACCTTGACGAATATGTTGAGGCTACGGTCGTTGGCGTTCCAGCTATGATGAATCTGCGTCTCCCGCGAAGCGGGTGGCATGTCGAGCAGGACATCGAGCCGTGGTGGCCTCGCGAAGTGTTGCGCCAGCTCTCTTGGTACCACGGGTTTGTACGCTACGACGCCGCCACCGCCAACGCCAACTCCACCAACAGATCCAGCTGCAGCCTCACGTGTCACGCTTTTCACTCCACCTAAAAGAATAGAAACGAAAAGATCCGTTTAATCATTCGTTTCGCATCATATTCTATAATACCTTGAAACTTAACGCGATTCCAATCCCACAGACAATTTGAATAAAACGATTTCACTTCACATTCGAATCGCCTGTTAAGAAGTAGAATGTCGTACGGTCATCGATCACCCGGATACGTCGAGCGAAAAGAAGATCGTCGCTGAAATTCCACGCGGGGTAAATTTCCACGGGGTCGTTAATAATTCAGGGCGCGTCCGTGGGATTCTCGTGGCGCGGTATTGCGGAGATACCTGGGCTGCCAGCACCGGATAGATTTGCCGAGGAACGGGGGAAAAAAAACTGGAAGAAAAATAATGAAGGGATCCCGTCCGGCGGGAGCAGCAGGCCTCGCTCAAGGTTTTTCGAAAGTTCGCCCTCTCTTTCTGCCGTTTAGTCTCTAGCCTCGAGAGAACGATATCCTTGGATGCTGGTTTATTTGCTCCGGCAGCTGTTCCCTAGCTGGTGCGCGCGTTCGAGGGTTCTGAAACGAGGGTTCTGGAAAGGAGCGCGAGAATTTCAAAGGGTCTACGTTCCGTCTTGCTTCCACTTGTGGCCAAAAAACCGACGGGTACTAATAGAAAGGCCCTTTCACGGACTTGCGTGTATCCGGCTCGAGTCGACCTTTCGGCTCTCTTTCTCTTCTTTGAGGTTCGGCGAGTTCGTCGCGTGCATCTTTTTTCTTTCTCTTTTTCCTTGTTGCCCCGAGACGCCGAGACACCCTGGACCTGGCTACTGCTGCGTTTCCACCCTCCCCCCGCCCCACTCCACGAGATACCAACGGTAGCCCTCGCCGTGTCACACAGCTTTCTGCCATGTATACTTGCCTCGTAAATTTCACGGGTGCAGCTGAGCTGCGAATTGGCTGCGGTCGAGGGCGACAAATTTCCCGAAAAGACAAGCGGCCAGGCTCGGGCGGACACAGGGAGAGAGGGTCGTTGCACGATCGCGCCACCGAGACATAGAATGAATCTCCGGAAGCGGGCAAATGGCCAGTGTAAATCATGACGGAGGGACGCGCGATGGGAAGCTCTACGCGATCTATGGAATTGATTCATGGCGACAAACGGTCTCCGCGAGATTTTTCTTTTAACGACCGGCCATCCTTTTAATCAGAATCGGAAATGCAATTGGCTAATTATCGAGGATATTTATACCAGCTGCATAATTAGAGAGTTATCGTTCCCAATAGTGATTATTTCGCATTTCGTAACGCGCGTTTTATTGGCAGAGTTCCCGCGAACGAATTGAAATTTACATTTTGGGCATCTTTTCGATCGGGATATAAAGAGAATGCTTGGGTGTTTGACAAAAAAAAAAAAAGAAAAAAAAAAGATACGGGAGAACCGTTCGAAGGCTCACTTTCAGCGAAATAAGTTCAATCAGCGAACTTTCTGTTTGGCGGTATTAAAAATTTATCAAACGACTCGGTGCTGCTGGGTTGAACTCTCCTCTCAACTCGGTATTTTATACACACCGGGCTCCGCCAGAGGATAGAATCTCGGTCTCGAGGACCTGTTCGAGCTTCTACCTGAGAGCAGGTAGGTAAAATCGAGAGCGGTCAAAGGCCTTGACCCTGGGCGAAGTCCGACGAGGTGAATCAACCTCTTAGACTCGGTCTCGACGCTGTGTTGCATCATACAACGTTTCAGCGTTAGGAACTACAAACCTACTAAACGCGTGCACTACTTATCCTCGAACAATAATAGGTACCTGAAATATCTGCCTGTTCTAGATAACCTGAACTTTACGATATTACTCTGCTCCGTGTGCTACTTTAATCAACGAACCAGCCTTTCAGAAATTAAACCGATCCAACCCGACCTTTCATTGATTTCTTAATCTCGTTATATAAATACACCATTTAATCTCCAATGTTCAGGAAACGACTGACTTGCTTCCACGAGTTCAAGAAGATAAACAATGGTAAATTCGAAGACAAATTAACAAAAAGAAAGAAAAGAAAAAAAAGAAACAATTCTTACAGGATCATCGAACTCTTTGTATTTTTCGATTTGTGCGATCGACGAATGCAGCATCCGAAAATGTAGCTCAAATTCAACTCCCATGAACGTACTACGATACTACCCACCTACAAGCTATACGAAGGAGTTATTTAACCCTAATCTCTCGATGTATCATCCAGCCAAAGTTACCTTCGACGCGTGAACCGGTTCTCGACGCCCACACTCGACCCCTCTCACACACCCAGAACTCTCGCGACGAACGCAGACACCCGAAATCATCGTGGTCGACTGATCGTACACTTTGATCGTGGTTCGAAGAAAAGTGTAGCTCCTAACCTGAAATCTTTTGGCCCATGTTTAAGGCCCGATAGGGGGACCGATGATGATGTCGGTGTTGTAAA
This sequence comes from Bombus superbus, assembly GCA_014737385.1. Lineage (NCBI taxonomy): Eukaryota > Metazoa > Arthropoda > Insecta > Hymenoptera > Apidae > Bombus > Bombus superbus. Next base: position 9,442,168 of record JACXIK010000005.1, read on the forward strand.
CGATGCTCAAGGCACTGCTTTCCAAGGGGTAGCTTGTGCCTGAGGTGCCAGGCGACGCCAGTGATGGTAGTGGCGTCCGCCGTGGTGGTCGTAGTAATGTGATCGTGGTTGCGGTGATGATGATGAAATCGGTGATGGTAACGGCTGATGGTTGGTGGCGTAGCAGGTATCGCGCCACCGTCTATTCCTCCGCCGCGACCTCCACCTCCTCCAACGCCTCCTCCGCCGCCTCCGCCGCCGCCCCTACCGGGGCTACCGCCCCCGCCGCCCCCGCGGCCGCTGCCTCCGTTACCTAGACCGCCTCCGGTACCGCCAGTCGCACCGTTCCCGCGGCCACCGCCCCCGCTCACGCAACGATTCGCTTTGTACCTGCAACGCGAACACAGTGGAAAAACCTGGTTAGTTAATTGTCCTCTCTTCAGCGCGACTTGAGGGGACGCACTAGGGGATCGATTTCTCACATGGAAAGCACTATCGCGCGACTACCGATCCTTAGAGCGCTTATCTTTGCTCGTTCGCGATGGTCTGCGTTTCTCTTTCGATTAAGAATCGTATTTTGTCGTTCAAGTTTTTCCCCGTTGAACTAACGAAGGATTTTGTAGTAACGTTGTACCGTATCGAGCTTGATTTGGAGTGGATTGTATATGGTGTTAGATCGGTATACCGTTTCGTGGGAGATAGAGCGTGATATAGCGCAAGAATGCATAGACGATCGAGTTCGTATGCTCGTTGATAGGTATTCGAAGTACCTAGATCGAATTGAAGCACGCTAAAACGATTAAATTCTACGTTGTATCGCGATATTTATTAGCGCGGTGACCACGTCGAATAATATCGTAATAAATTCGTTGCGTATCGTGTTCGCGGCCGTTCAGTCGTGTAGCTCGTCGCCTTGTTTGATATCGCGCATAAATCGCGCCGCGAAAACCAGACATCGTCCCGAAGCGCAGAAAACGCTGCCCGGCGCAGCTTGTACCTTGTCTCGTACGTTTTCCGCGACGCACGTTCGACGGGGACAATATCGCGACACGCAACACACCGGCGCCGAGCAATGGATTACGGGGGCTTCCAGCTTGCGGATTTTCGTGTCACCGCAGCCCACCCGGATTTTACGAAACGAACGGAGAGGAAGGTTTTAAGCTCGCTGATCCTTCGACCAGCGAAAAATCGTCACTTTCGATCGGACTTCGATTAAACAAATTTCTCTTCCCCGATATCTCTCTTTCACCTGCTACGACGATCGTGCGTGTCTCTACGTGGCAAATGCGTCAAGATGATTTCTCAAATGAAATCACGACGGCATTCTCGCGATAACAAGGACGAGTTCCTCGTCGAATTAATCGTCGTCCGCGATTACGTTGACCAAGAAGTCAAGATAAAAGGGTCGCTCGACGTAAATTTCGAGGTCTGTGGAAAGCCGTGGCAAGCCGATAACGAACGCCGGCGAGGAATTACGTTTCATCGCGGAGCTAGCCGGAGAGGCGGCGAGTTCGAGAACCAAGTCTCGTCAGGCTCGATGTTCTACTAATGCCACCGTAATTCCATTCGTTCTGGAAATCCCCTTAAATCAGTGTGGAGAAACGCGTCGACCTATCGTGGATTAACCTTCGTATCAATTAAAGGTTAACCATCGACTGGACCGCTGCGATTAACGCGAGATTAACGTTTTAAGAGAAAAGGTGTGTGAGCTCACTTCGAGTTGATCTCGAATCGTCGACATCGCGCATTCTCGAGCTCCAATCTGACAGACCAGACGGCGCGTTTTTCAGCGCAATGATGGTCGTGCTTTTTCTCGCGACTCTTAACCAGTTGCATGTTCCAAGTGACAGGACGTGAGAAACAAGCGACGAGAGAACGAGCCACGATTCGGAAAACGAACAGAGACAAAACACGGCTGTAGCGCCACGAGGCCGTTCCTATTTTTCCTCTTCCATTATTTCGTCTCGATCTTGCGAGCGAAGCGACACGTGACTCGGTGGTATTCGTGAACCAAGGCACGCTTCCGGCCACGGATACCGGACACTGACATCCTGAATACGGCTCTGATTTGCTTCTCGAGATTATTACGCACGCTAAAAGAACTCTACGCGGGAAATCCACTAAAAGATACAGACGGACGAGTATTTTATAATCATCGGATAAATAAATAGGCTTTCCGATGATCTTCTCGCGAATTCCATTAAACGCCACTTGTCCTCGTTGCGAGTCGATCAGCGTTCTGCCTCTCGACGCCAGAGCCATTCGTTAGGAGTTCTGGAACGAGTTTACGCGTGCAGAAATTACAACGAGCGTCTAACTTCCAGGAGCGGAAATTCTCTTTCTCGAACGACGCATCCTTGGAAGTCCGTCGAGGAGTTCAAGGTCCCTTGAGAACCGTGTCACTGTCCGAAACGTTATTGCGAATATTATTATCAAACAAAAACTCGACCGGTTCTCGCAACTATCCAAATATTACAAAGCTGGAAACGATGCCCTCGTTATAACGCGCACCCGCCGCGCTTAGATCGTTCGGAAATCCCTTGAATTTAAAACGCTCGACATTAATTGAAACTAGCGCGTTTGCAGGTTGCTGCAACAGCTAGAAAGTCGATTCAGTTTTGAAAGAAATTTTGCTCGCGTGTTACGTTCAAGGCGAGCACCTGATCGTCGTTTCCTCTTTGAGCGATTGCGAAACGCGCACAATTAATCATCGACGGGTCGAAGAAACTGGTAGTTAGGACCGCGCGAAACAGGAGACGCGGTCGAGGAAGCCCGACTTTAATTCGCTTCACGGCGGAGCCGTGAACCGAACGAGACGCCCTTCGTTCTCCTCGAGTCGTCATGGTCGTTGCTGGCGCGCGCTCATTGGGGTCCGTTAACGGCGTTCGCCTCCGTCAGCCACGCCGGCTAATCCCGAACAATATTACGACTGCCCGGAACAGGAGAAAGTAGTCGAGTAATCGGCCAGCGTGTACGTTGCGTCACCGTCGTTCATCGGCCAACTTAAAGCGTTCGCTTCGTCACGCTCGCTCGAGCCGGGCTACTTTCGCGCCTCGTGAAAAGACGGCGGAAAACCGGCTCGCAACCGACGTATCCGCGGAACCGATTCGCGTGGATCATATCAACGAGACATTTCGTTCGGAGATGAAATCCAGAAGAAGATGGTACTTGTTTCGATGTTTAGTCTGGTTCCTTTTTTAATTTGATCGTAAATTCGTCGCAAATGAACGGTCTCGTTCTCAAACTGATTCGAAGCGTCACAGTGGAATTTTGTTTATACGAATTGCATTTATATATATATATATATATATATATATATTTCAATGAAATTGTACTTAGCGTCCGAAGTGATCGAATCTACTTATCCGAGCGTCAACTTGTACGAACCGTTTCCTTTGTTACAGACCAATGAAACAACTCTACCGTAGTAGATTCTACGTTTTATATCAGTATCGAGTTGGATCCGTTTAATTATTCTTACTAATTTCGTTTCCCTCTTTTCTACGAAGAATAATTCATTCCTTTGAAGAAACGATGGACGTAGACTGTGAATACGTCATGATCTAGACACGTTGAATCATCGATAGGGAATAAGTCTGCCAGAGTTTTCAACCAAAACTGTCTGACAAATATAAAGTACGAGCGTCGACGAATCGAATCGAACAAACTGTTATAGCGCGGATAACTAAAGTCGAAGATTCGCGGATCGTGTAAAAGACCGAAATCTCCGTGAACCATAAATGGAAGAATTAAACGACTGCTTCAATTCCGACAGAAAGCGTCCACTAGCCCGAAACCAAAGTCCGCGGAAAATCGAGTCTCCGGCGAAACGAACTCCGGCTTTGCCGAGAATATTGAGCACGCTGAGTCGCGTACATTCAAGAATGATTTTCTCGGAGTGAGTGCACCGAATGGCATTCGATTTCGAGATTCGAGAGGAAACACGAGAGCATCGGTCGTTGGAGCAGGCTGGAGGCTGCCGACCGACGGCGGTATTGATCCGCGGGGATCACCTTTGCCCCACCTCTCTCCCCCTCTCTTTCTCTCTCACTCTCGACACGGGTCCAACCCCCAAATCTACTACCATCCCCCTTCATGCTCCCACAGCCTCTCTGGACCCCTCTAACATCGACAACTACCATCGAGAGGGGAAGAGCGAGAGTACGAGAGTGCAAGAGAGAGAGAGAGAGAGAGAGAGAGAGGTTAAACCATCCCTCGGCTGCAAAATAGACGGACAAAAATGCTCGGGAAAAAATCCGGCGGGCGTCGCAGATCCCTTCAGTTTTACGTCTGGAAGGCTGAAATGAGACACGTTTCACCTGTTTTCACCGGATTAACAGGTTTTTAGGACCTGTTCGTATAGACAAGTGTGCTTCGATCAGGGATTCGGTAAACCTGCTTGAAATTTCTCTAAAGGACAAGTACGAAATATACGAATTACGAAAAGACGTTTCGAGCCGACAGTTATCGAAGAACTGTATTTACGCTAGAATCGTTTTTTCTCCTGATCGATCGATCGATCGATAGACTGTCGATCGATTTCTCTGAAACCACGGAAACTTCTGCTACGATATACGCGTCTTTTGATCGCGATAACTCTCTTTTAGAACTCGAGCTATAATCGCAGATCCGTAAGTTACCTGTATCGACTAAGCATAAGGGGTAGAAACAAATTTCTCCTTATACCATTAGCGAGCGTCACGCGACGAGTGTTTAAATGTAATAGGAACGGTCGAAGGCGTCTACCGCGCGGGGTTACGGAGCTTTCCAGCGAGCTTTCCGCAAGTGGATAAGGCGGTTATCGGCGTGGAAACGCACGACTTAGATCGATCAAACACGAACGAGAGAGAAGAGCCACGGACACGGCTAGTCGCGCACGGCACTGCCAGCCATCGACGAGCCGGTTGCCAACCGGTACTGAGCGCCGGCCAGCAAGATGTCAATTGCGCTCAATGATAGTGAAACGACGCCGCGTTACGCGTCGTTATTCTCGGCCGACGTGTCGAGAGCCTCGCAAGCTGTCGCGACACGTGTACAATCTCAATAACGTTCGTTTCCTGACAAATGATAAACAGACACTTCTTTCTTTACAAGGCGATACAAAAGTAACTTGATCTTTCGCGCCTTAATTTTTTCGAAGATGATAATTCCAATAAGATGAAAGTCGACAGAGTAAGGGATCTGACTCTTTAGATTTCATTAAATCGTACGATCTAGACGAAAGAATTGGCTGACTAAAAATATCAAACGAATTCTCGGAACTCTCTTTCACGGCGATAACGTTCAAACAAAAGACTTTGTTGACTTACATCGATGAAAAAAAATTACGAACGAAACGTTGGCTTTTTTTATCGTCCTCTATTTTCTGCATCGTCATACTCGCGATATTTCGTTAGTTAACGTCGATAATTGCATTTACTTCCATTTGGGAAGGTGACGAGGATTCATCGGACAGATCAATCCACTAATGTACTCTCCAGGGAAGTACCTAATCCTCTTAATTGGAGTATTTAAAACGTGGCAATTAGCGAGTCGAATTTAACCGAACTGAATAGTAGGTCAGAACTCGAATCTAGACATTTCGCCGTATCCCAGCCACTATTTCATTCGCGCGAATCGAACTGCTCTTTATGGTAGGTGAAACGATTCTCCGCTACGAACACGCATTTCGAACAACTACAGTTTCTCGATAACGATCGCGCCAATGGGAGTTGTCTCACCATCTTACGTAATGCACGCAACGTCCGTATGTTAGAAATTCCAGTGAAAGAAAGGGTTGCCGAAGCGAAGTGTCGGGCGAAGTTCGGTGTCGCGGCAACAGCATATTTGCATGAGAAAAGGAAGAATCGACACGGCCGGTTTCTACGCGACGGTTCGCGTTAACTAGCGAGCAAAATAACGGCTGTTTCGCGCGCGTTGCAACTTAGTCGGTTGGCTTAGAAGCGGAACAGCTGACGGCTAGAGGCTGGCCAGGTCAACACCTGTTCACCAGCTGCCTCGACAAAGCCCTTCTCTCCGAGATAAAGACCATTGGCCGAACGTTTTCCGCGCGGAACTCTTTTGTCGGGCACCACGGATCGTTCTTTTTCTGCGGTCTTCGCGGCGGACCGCGACCTTTTAAGGATTTCGCCCGTCTGCAACCACACCCTCCTACCCGAGGAGCGCCGAAACAATGCCTTCTCCCGGCTTGATCGCCACTACTTGCATTAAGATCGAGACGGTTATCGCTTTATTCCGATCTGCGTGAGCCGTGCGATCATCGTGGCTCCCCCAGAACGAAAGGGCTGACGCAACCGCGTGCTTCGTCGAACGTACAAAGAGAGAAGTATGACTTAGGGAATTAGAGAATATATTTGGCCGTTCTATTGTTCGCGACGGATTGTGAGAATCGAAGAGGTAGACCGAAGAGAAATTACCATCTGCTTGAGAGTACCGCCATCGAATTGAAATAGTTCGGTTAAGATTGTGATAACAGTTAAAATCAGGAGAATCGTGGCTTCAGTAGTGTTAACGCGTAAAACACAGACTACCGTCGTCGTCCGTGCTGGAGTTACGTTGGAACCCGAGTCAAAGTAGTACCAGACGTTCCTATCAGACACGCCGTTCGACCGACTAGTACCGAACAAGTCCACTTAACTTCTCACCGATTTCCCACGATAGTTGAAGCAAATATATGGCCAAGATTACTCGAAAACGAATCTACTCTCAGCAGGAAATTGAGCCACGTCGATCTGGTTTCTCTGGCTGCAACGGACGCTCCACGATAGATCGTTCGATTTCGATTCATTTGCCAGTGCCACGCCCCAACAGCAAGTTCCAAGACAATGGACCGATCTTCGCGGCTTGATCGAAGTCAAATATCAGGGCGGCCGTTAGCGGGTCTCAGCTGCTCTCGCGCCTGATTCTTTCAAACGAGACGGCTCGTCGAGATCATTCCCTTGCTCCTCGAGTCGCACCCGGGGGCCCGAGTAGTCCTCGTGGCGTTCACTTTCGTTTCTCTCTTTTTTCTTTTTCTTTTTTGGCTCGTTTCAATTACCACGCCACCTCTTTTGTCTTCGCGTCGCCAGTGCCTCGAACGTTTTCACAACGTCGATCCATCAAGAGAGAAACGACTTCTCCACAACCTTCCGTCGAAAGGAACCAACAGCGTAGGCTTTTTGTTCGATCGCGTTCCACGAAACGCGAAGACGAAATCTGGCTGCGGAGAATAGTCGGCTCTATTCGAGCCGTTTCCACGTTCAAGACTTCGTTTTTAGGCACTTACAGCGAGAGACTCGAGACTTTCTTTCTTCTCGACTGACTCAGAGAATCGGCGCCTGATGCGCGCTCTCTCGCTTTTCGAGGCTTAAATCGGCGCGACTGTTCGCGCTCGCGAAAGTGAGATCATCAGCGGTGTCCCCACGCGTAGCAAATGCATTTAAGGATGGGTTACGCGGGTCAACTTCTCGCTTACGCTCCACATGCATCGAGCGCACGTGCAGTGACGATCAGACGCGATCGTTGAAAGATATTTTTAAGCCCTGTCGCGAAGACGATCGCGTTTCTCCACCTTCGAGAATTTCTTTTTCCCACTTAGGAGAAGCTATATTTGCAGATTCGCTTGACTTTTCCACCTAAAATATTTAGCAGGTACACTCAAAGGGTCACATGTTCGTAGATTTCTCAACGCGAATTTTCCTGTTCGAAACACACGGCTGTCCCGGAAGTTACTTTCCTCTTGTAAGGAAATAATAGATGCCACACAACCTCTTTTCGTTTTATATTATTTTATCGAATCATGTACGATCCATTTTGTTCTATTTCTGTTATTACGATCGTACACGATTCGACAAAAATAATATAAGACGGAGAACGCGGCGCATCGATTATTTCCTTACGAGACGAAAGAAACTTTTCGGACAACCTAATATAATCGTATCATAAAACAGGTATGGCAACTTGTCGCTGGAATTTTTGAGAAAAGAAATATCCCGACACGTTTGCTCATTATCCTTCTCGGGCGGATAAAAAGAGAAGTCATCGCATTTACATGTTGCACGTGCAGGACTCACGGATCGTGTTACGGATAAACGAGTCTCGCTGCACGACAAACGATGGCAACAGGAAGGAGGTACAGGTGCAACGTCGAGACACTATCTGAACGTACTAGCCAGTTGGTCGATCGAAACGACCGATCGAAACAATTTTTGTATGTATGTAAGTATTAGGAAATGTCTCCAAGTGGAACATTGTAATAACGCGTGGACAGTTGTTGCTAACGACCAGCATGGAATTCTACGTATGAAAACAGCGAGGCAACCAGTTGCGCGTTTTTCTTTGGCCGCTTATTCAATCGCATGCAAATGCGGCGCAATCTCTTCAGAGAATCATCGAGCGAACGAGGCCGTAGTATCTGTGCGTGAATTTCGTAATGGAAGTATGCTAAATCTCGCCGAACACCTGGTTCACGCGTGAAAGACACTAAGTCACTCTATCGAGTTATTTTTAAGTTTTACTTGTTCGACGAATCTTCGCTATACGATCTAAATGGAAAACCTTGCGTACCAACGATGAATTCTTTCGTATTTTCTTCAAATAAAAAGAAAAAAAAAAAGAAATACCCCAGCAATGAGAAAGTAGTACGAAAGTAGTTCGAAAATGACTGCTTGTTATGTTTGTAGACAAATCCAATGATTTGAGCTATTTAAGAAATCTAAAAATAGAAGTAACAAGCGATTAAAGAAACGCTTAAATAGACAAGTAATTGCGCGCTAATAGTCGACGCTATCGTCGTTACAAATCGCTGATAAAAAAAAAAGAGAAAAATAAAAAGAGCAAGTCCAATTTTAAGTCGTCGATAGCGACGTTGTCTTCGTTGGACGACGAACAGGTGATCCGAACGACAAGACTGGGAATAGGGGGCGAGATTTTCTCAAGGACTGCGCCACGTCGTCGAAGGAAAAACGAAAGGCAGACGAAGAGCTCGGTTCGTTTCTCCGCTGGTGGATTTTCTCGCGGGCTCCCGACGACGAGCGCGCACGCTTTTTCCACCGAGGGACTGGTTCCCTAAGAAGGTGTCCTTGGCGGAGGATATTCGCGCGAAGCTTTTCTCGTTCCAGATGACTTTTTCATCGACCGACTGGAAATTAAGTTCGAAGATGAGTGGAGAAATCGGTCGTGGCAACGCGTATCCCTCTGCCGCGGGACTTTTACGAGGAAAATTCTGCAGCCGAGTATTCCATGAAAATACTTCAACGAGTTAATTTAACATGACGCGTCTCTGAAGATTCTGCAGAGCTGCACGAGCGAGAGAAGACGACGTAAAGAAGATTAAATCTCTTTCAGTAGTGTCAATGACAAATCAGTTTTCCACGTTCTCTTGTTAACGTACTTACCAGGAACGTGATTCGTCGTTGCGTAAGATAAAACGGTTCTTTCAATGAGTTTCTTTAAACACACGACTCGCATAGTCGTAACCATGCCAACAGTTGATCGAAAGGTAGAAGAGAAAAAGTGTTATTATTTCTGAATATATCTATCTACAAGAAATGTTTACGTGCATTTCCTGCACAAGCTATTTCTTTTCAACAGCCAAGCAATTTTCTTATTCGACAAAATACTGAGAAACGGAATTACCATACCGCTCGTGACCCAGGTACCGAGAACGCTCGAAAACGAGAATCCAATAGACGACGAACGGGGCCGTTCGTTGGAAACACGACCGGTTTCCCCGGTGGAACGGAAGGCAAAGTTCACGGCAAGAAACTATCCTTTGCTTAGGCAACGTTCTTTTTGCCGACAACTGTGACGGCCAGACGAGCCCGTAACGAGGCGGGATCACGCGACGCGGGACCTAATCGTCTAGTGACTAGTGGCTGGTGGAGCGATACACGCTTCTTGTTGAACACGTGAAACAGAGAATGGAACAGGGAGGGCGCCATTGCGGAAGTAGGAAAAGAAATCGAATAAATTGCTCGTGTTACGTAGTGCCTCCTTGTGTTCCGTGGAAAATTAACCCTTCAGAGCCTGATACAGACGGATACACGAGCGACTTATTCTATTCTAGTCGCTGGAATAGAATTCCAGGGATGGCGAGGCAATATTATAAGTAGAAAATGATGAAAGAGTTACAGAATATAGTATAGAATTTTTCTACTGCAAGGTGATCGGTAATGGTAAAAGTTTATCGACGAAGGAACTTTTATAACGAAAATTGTTTGATAGTGGCGTTTCTCTTTCGGACGATCGTTCGCGTCGACGATCCTATAAAGGACGCATTACAAAACAGTTCTCTTGGCTCAGAAACTCGGTTCAGTACCAAGAAGTGCCTAATTTATTCAAACCGATTACATAAATCGAAGGATCCATAAATTTCAATTCATATATCTGGCTTTATGAAATCAATTTATATAACTGTAATTTATTTCAATTTCAAAGCTCACGTTTTCTTACGCTCCCGTTCCCAGTCGTTTCTTTTCCAATCGTTTCGAGAAGCATTTTGCCTCTTATTCAACTGCCTCGCGCATCCGCATCACCCCTACACCTTTGTATTTCTCTTGAAAGCAAACCTCGAAACGTTATCTTCCTAGATTCTTCTTCGAACGCCGGAGGAGAAATAGGAAGAAAGCAAGCGAGGTGAAAGGCTCTCGCTTTTCAAGACCAACGAACCGAGCGGCGTGTTATCGCGGCTTATCGAGAGGCAACCGCAACGTATCGAAGGCAAGCGCTCGCGTTTATCTTCGTTTGGCGCCTGGCCGTTTGATCGCGGAGCAACAAGCATCGGCCCGGTTCAACGACCCGATTTCTGTGATCTTGCGTGGCCTTGCAAGACAGGCCGGATGTTGGTAGAGCGGCAGCAGCCTCCAGAGAAGGAGAGGAACTCGTGGAACGAGTCACGAGCAACCTATGAAAGGTTCGAGGTCGCGTACATCCGTGGGTCAGCCACTGTGCGCCACCGTTTCGAATTTAGACCGGCAATTTTTGGATCCACCGCAACTGTTTCCACCCTGGACCCGATCGGTGAGTAAGTGGAAAGCGTGAGTCAAACTGGCTGGCAGAAATGAGTCACGGGACTCTCCGACGCAGTTCCAGACTCGGTAATTTCTAGATAATCGGTATCTATCGATCATGGCTTGAAATAATCTCGCTGAATAAGGGTTTTCAGCCGAGAATCGCTTAAGAGTAGGATACGAGATTTAAGGAAGAAGGGCTGAAGGTAGTGGCGACGTTAGCACGACGGGGTTAGCTAGCAGACTGCGCGCGCACACGCGAAGAAAAGCGAAGGGGCACGGGCAGACAATGAACAATCGTACATTGTTACGAGTTATAGCATTGTTACTCCACCATGGCCGGGCCCCATGTTCACATAATTAGGCTGTAAACGTTTCGAGACAATCACCATTGTTTTCTCTCTCTCTCTATCTCTCTCTCTGCCTTCTTGGATTAAGGTGCCTCTGCCACCCCCACCACGTTACGCGCGCGATAACCACGTCGAGATGCTTGCTCGAGATCAGGATGATCGTTAAAACGAGAACTCCATATCGTTATTGGGAATTCCTATGTTTCTTCGGAATTGTATTACCTCGGACTGATCGATCAGTCTTGATTATCTATTTATATTTGAATTTGGGAATTGAAAGTCGAAAGGTACGATCTCTCGTGTTGTATTGGAAGGTAAGTTGCTACGGACTCAGGGGTGCTATTCTTGAATTTATACGAACAAGATCGGGCATCGAGAGATCGTGGATAACAGGGGAGAGAAGAGCCTTCTCTTCTCACCGTTCTCCAACGTCTACCGACGTGTATCTCTTCCCACGGGCGTGTCCCTTTGGAATTTGTTTTTCGATGAGATTATCGCCGACTCTATCGTGTCCCCTACCGACCAGGAATAGAAATAAGGGAGAGATTTGCCGAGAGAGTTCGAGGTAGACGAGACCAACGAATCTTCAACGATTCCCAGAAGCTAGCCCGCTACGTTTCTCATCGAGACATCGCATACTCCTCGTTTAACGAGCCAACAACGGTTTAACCAAGAAATTCCGTCTGGATTACCAGGAAACTCTCGACCATCGCGATTAACCGAGAATTAAGATATTTCCAGTAAACGGAGCCTTCAACGAACGAGCAAACGTGCGTTGAAAAGACTCGAAAGAATCTCCAAAGGTAGAATATACCTGGCATGTACCTATCTTTGAAACGCAGCTATCGCGGAAACAGCGAGGAAGAGTGCGACGAAACGGAGGAAACAGAGGGCAAGCCTGTGGAGGTGGAAGGTGAGAGGCGACCAAGAGATAATTTATTGTTATTCTCGGTGCATTCGATGACGTTACACATTCCCCAAGATGGCTGCTTGCCTCGAAGGGGAAAGGGACGCGGGCAGGCAGAAAGAGAATGAGAAGTGCTGGTAAGACGGAGAAGAAACTAGCTGTTGGTAGCCGTGACCTTGTCTGGTACCCGACCCCACCGTGTGTCTTGGCTTCCACACACATCCTTACCACCCCACTACGAAGCGAGCGGAGAACGCACCAGAGAGGAGAGCCATCGAGGTAGGGAGAGGAACGAGCGGATGGATAGAGGAGGTGGTAAGGTAGCCAAGAAGGTGGCCGCGAAGGTAACCGCGCGACGACCAAGCAGGACGAGGAGGAGGTGCAACGCGCGTTCCTCCACCGATTGTTACCTAATTTAACGAGCAGAAACTAGCAGCACGTGTCCGTGATAGCCAAAAGCTCATTAACACCTTTCTTCGTTGTTCAACCGTGACCGAGACACGGCATTTGTCGTTCCTCGTTCTTCGTGTGTCGTGAAGATTAAAAATTAGCTTTGTCGAGACCTCTTATATTTCGAGTGGACGCATATTAAATACGAAGTTTCTATCGGTACGACTGTCTCTGCGACAACGATGAATATTCGGCGAAACGAAAACATGCTATATACGGTGAGAACGTAACGCGTGACTCACAAATGCAACATATGCATCAATAGGGTACTGTAGGACATCAGGTGGCGTCCTTAGAATCGGAACCTTGGAATTGGATTTTCCCTTGGCTAAATATCTCGATGCAAAGATCTGCCGGAAAAGCGATAAAAATTCCCAGTAGAAATTGGAAAGAATTACTGAAAATCTTGGAGAAGGTTCTCGTTAGAAGGGGACGTTAGATTCTCGGAATGCAACCGGAAGTTACGGACGCAGAATTTATGAGACGAGAAAAAAAAACGGCAACCGCTGGAAACGCGTTTGCGCGTGAAAAACATATCGGGAACTCGTCGATTTCCTCCGTTGCTTCTATTTCTATCCAATCGGCTAGTTTATACGTGACTAGGCTCTGTGGCACGATAACGCGTGAAACGTGAATACGGAGCTTTTAGCATGTCGATCGTGTCGGTCGGAATTTTAGGAAGGCCTTGAGATATCTTGACTTTACCTGGCTTCGGCTGAACAAAGACGATCTTTCTTCGAATGACCGTGATAATCGTGCGGTCAACAGAATGTTAACACGGAACAGATGTTCTTAGAAACGAGATAATTCTAAGCCACCAAACACCGTCCTGCTGTGACGTGGAGAAATTTGTTTGAAGATAGTTTCGCAACTCTCTGACCGTTGGAAAGCAGAGGAAGAGAGCGTAGGTGGAATCCAAGTTACGAAACCTGCCGAGAAAGATACCGCTCGTGAAGCGTTTTAATCTTCGTTTACTCTGGCTTTAACAAATATTTTATTGTTGACGATCCGTTAAAACCTGCTGCCAGGTATCGTCGAGTTTCCCCGAAAAGAAATTCAACGACACTGTGAAAGAAAAAAAAAAGAAAAGAAAAGAAAAGAAAAAGAAAGAAAAAAGGACAGAGGGGAAAAAAACACGGAATAAAGAGAACGGGATCAGGGGTATCGATATAGCGGTCGTTCGTTGCTGAATGCAACCTCGTCGAAGACAGAGAGAAGCTTCTTCCGGCGGATGTGCAGCGGCGACGTGTCGTCGATACATCCTGCTACCAGGACAACAATAGCAAGCACCCTCCTCTTCCTGGTTGTATGTGCCAATTATGCCACGTTGCACATGGAGACAGGAGTTATCGCTTGTACTTTTCTATCGAACCCTTTGCAGGCGCCTCTCGAATCTCTCTTCCGATTCCTCATAATCGATTTGCAAATTAAGAGCTGTCGCGTAATCAAAGATAGAGCGAAGAAACGACTGGCGAGTTAACAAAAGGGTCGAGTTGAGAGGAGGCGTGCCAATTTGCCTGTCGAATACCACGAACGTGTTCGAATCACACGCCGAAGCTTCGAACTCGACCGATCGAGGTCAAGATCGAGAAATTAAGATCGATCGGTTCTCGACGAGGTTCATCGACCGATCCAACTCCTCCGAGCTCGCCATCCGAGGACCAAACGTACTTACGTACTCGGAGGAAAGAACCGCGTGCAGAATCGTGATTCGCGAAACACCATCGAGGAGAGTAAGTGGTACCAACGGCTGCGTCGGGCGTATTATTAGCATCGTGTAAACGTGTCTGTTGGCCGTGAAACCAGTGAAAGTATTCCATGGACGAGGCACACGTATACGAGAGACGCATACAGCGAGGAACCTCGCGGCTTTATCACGAACACGAGCGCCGCGTTCTACGTGTTTTCTCCTCTCTCTACACCGCTCTCTATGTGGTGAAATTCTTTCGAGGCGGCCACCACAGGCGCGGCCAGATCTGGGCCTTTGTCCTCTTTGTCTGGAACCTGCAACATATCTGGACCCTTCTGCCACAGCCTCAACGAACGAAACGAGCCTTCTTCTCCTTCTTCTCCGTTCCGTCTGACGGTCAACGAGACACGAGCCTGCATAAGCCAGTTATTCCAAAGTATATTCTCCACTCTTCGTTCGTTCTTCGTGCCAGTCTTCTGGATTGTTTTCAATTTACCACGTTGATTCGACGATACTTTACGAGCTCTCTTAGGTTGCATCACGATTCGACGTTCCTTCGAAGAAACGGCCAGTTCTTGTCCGACTGATTAACGTCGTTCGTGTCCATCGATTCGGCGAAATATACGTATGTACTATATACCATATGTATAAGACACCGTTAATTTTTCGGTCGCATGGTTCAGATACGTTTCTTCTGTGAAACGGCTCTCGACGTCGCTAGCATTCCCTGGGAGTGAGTCAAGACGATCATCGATTGCAATAAACGCGACCTGCCGCCATCGAGCTTCTTATGGTAGTATGATCTTTCGTCCGTGGAGAGGAGGATGAAAATTACGAGATCGCGGTGTCCTCGTTTTCTAGTTTCCCTTTCGAATCTTATTGTTTCGCGAGCGCAGCGCACTTACGAACTGGCACGGCGACGATATAGGCAGATAATTTTCAACGATCCTATCGAGAGTAACTTACAACTGCTACGACGATCAGACGCCTCTCGTCTAAAAACCGATAGCTTCGTTATTATAGCTGAGAATGCAAATATACCGAACGAATGGCAACAAGTCACGTTCGATCGAACGAATCTATGGAGAATCGAATTACCGCGATTCGATATGAAATTTCAGGAGGCAAGAGCGGAGAGCGGCGATCGAAACGAATTCAGATGGCCGATCGTTCGAGCATTTTGTCGACAACGTGTCGAAACCACGCGCGAGTTCTCCTTTCACTAATTGTAAAGGAGCCGAGGACCGCGAATATGTGACTGAAATTTGCGAAACCGCGCCGCTCCAAGCTTTTGCGAAAGCGTCCGCGGAGGGCCTCGGTGAAAGAGAAGCCTTCGGCCGAGAATTCAAAAAGGAAACCTGTCGATCGGAGCGTTGCGCGATGCGTTACGAAAAACACGCTGGAGCGGGTTCGAACCAAGGATCCTCGGGAGGGAGGTAGAGAAAGAGGCAAGATACGCTGAAACGACTAGAAACGGGCTGTTTGCCATCGAATTAACCAGTTATCGTCCAACCAGCTAAACACGCTCCGCGTTACGTGCCCAGGCGGATCATCTTCCACCGTAATTTCAAGTTGCATCCGACGATTCGCGGTCTCGTTTAAACAGACGTTGCGCGAATAGGCTTTTTGCGGGGATGGCGAAACAGAAAATCGCCTAGTCTCTCGGGACCAACCTTCGCGCAGCGTGGAAAGGGAAAGCAGAGCGTCGGTCGGCTGGCAAATTACGAATATCGGCTCACGACGCGACCCATCGATCGCGATCTAGTCGGAGAGATCGGTAACGGAGCGAGGCGAAGCGGAAAGGTCGCTGGATGCAAATTCGTTAAAAGATAGGCATCGTCCTGCTCTCGTAACAGTGAGCCAGAAAAACGATTTCACAACGAGGGGGCCTCTCCGCGTCGATTTTTCATCTCTGGTCGCGTCCGTTTCTCGTTTCGAGACGGTCGTCCCGTTTCTTCGTGGTAAAAAGAGAAGAAACAGAAAAAAAGCACGGGGACGAGGTTGGAGAGGGACGAAGAAGGCGGGACAAACAACGACTGCCAGCCCGCATACCGCGTACGGGACCATTGTGAACCAGACTTTCGGGTTCGACGATAAATAAAAACGAATCATAAAAGGCAACGGCGAGAGGGACGTAGGTAGACAGAGACGACGAAATGGCCCGTGCACGGGCCACACGGCTCGAACCTTCCACCGGCAACAAAGGGGTCTGGCTCTCTTTGTGATCGAAACATTTTCTAATGCACCGACCAGCCGTTCGAATATTTCAGCCCGATTAACAAGTTTCGCCCGTGTACCCGGAATGTGGGAATCAATTAATCCGTCTACGGTTCTCAACCGTGTACGAAATTTATACCCTCGTCGAACGAATTGCATTACTCTGACCGACTCTCACTCCTATTCCTTTAACGCGATCTTTAGACGATTTTTTTTACAATTTTCTCAAGATATTAACCATAGAGACGAAAAAGATATAAAACGACGAAGAGGAAGATACGAACGAACGATTCGACGAACCGAAGAGCTCTCTGGCTCCACTCGCCGATTGCACAAGGAGTCTCAGAAAATGGAATTCTTTTCTTTCGCGTCGTCGCACGACCCTTTTCATCGGAAGACCGTCTCTCTCCCTCTCTCTCTCTCTCTCTCTCTCTCTCTCTCTCGAATCAGCGTTCACTGCCGTCCAAGCTGAACAACGTTTCCCAAGCACGCGCGGGAGAAAAGAAAAAGGTGGATCAGTGACGAAACGCGTTCCTGATAAGTTCCGAAGCCAACACACACGTTTACCATCTCCCACTCCCGTTCGGACGTAGGTTGCGAGTCCTCTTCTTCGATTCTTCTCCTTCTCGCGCGTCTTTCACTGGCGAAATCTCTTCTTTCTCCGTGGATCTGACCAGCAGCAGAGAGATCTCTCTGGCCACGTCGCGGCTCGTCTCAAAGGCTCTCCTTTCTGGAAATCCGCGCGCGTCTTTGCCTTTTACAAAGAGACGAGCTTCCAATCCCACGACCTTCGCGCGAGCTACGTTCCTGCGTGTATACACGCCGTTCGCCGCATGTGTACCTCCTCTTTTGCTCTCGTGTACACAAAAGTCCGCGTTCCGGCGCTGTTCGCACGGAAAATGTCAATTTGCCAAGCGAACGATCCGCTTGCGCAATACGCGCGGACGTGGCTATCGACGTTCTCCTCCCAGACTTCCTCCGTTTATTTTTCCATCGCTTCCCGGGATACGAGAACGAATTTAAGAACGCTGCCGGATTTAACGTGCACAGCACAATCGGATCGGTTCGAAAATCGAGGTCTTCGTAGGTTATTCTCGTTTTATTCGAACGGAAGCTTGGATCGTTCGAAGTACGACTTTCTGATCGAAATTCTAGCTACTCGCATTTTTCTGGCGTTTAATCCGTAACTCGCACGACGTCGTCGCTTTATCGCGCGGATATAATTGCTTAGAAATGCACGAAACGAGCATTGTTGTTTGTATTACGTACATCGACAGACAGTTATCGTCGTCGTACCTCAGTTACGAGCTAAATTAATTCGACGATATTGGTTCGGGTCAAACAGAAGTTCGATTGGTTCGCATCGAGTTCGAATCATTTTTCTCCCATGGAGCTTCAACGATATCGATTTGAATCAAATTGCAGCGCATCTAGTTCGAGTCGTATTTCATACAAGGAACCTCAACGATATTGATCGGAATCAAACTGGAGCACATCGAGTTTCAATCACTTTTCGCGCACGCAACTTGGACAGATACCGAATCTCTTTACTAGACTCGCTTTTAGCTGAAACATCGGGGTCGGCTTTTCGAAATTCTTCGGTGTACATGTCGCCAACATCGAAAGGCACGTGCCCTTTCTCCGTTACGATTCTTTCCAAAAACATCGACCGGGTCAACGCGCAGGGCCGCTCTCTACCAATCAGCCAGCCACCTTGGTACCGCTTGGTCTCTCCGCATCGCAGATAGAAAGTCAAAGTTGTCTCTGGCGAGTGAAAAATTCAGCCGGCTGAAAGAGGAGAGCCGTTTCGCTCGCAACGGAGCCGGCCTCGCCAGGGAAAAATGCAGGCGGCAAATTACACGAGTCGATACGCGTTTTATCGGGCCGTGTATCGCGTGTGCTCGATAAAGCCGCTTACACCGAGGGCTCTGACCGATACCGGGTTCTACTACGTAGCTCTCGCCACGAAATCGTACAAAGGCCTTTGTAGTCGGTCGCCAGTCGGAGCGCAACAGCTTCGTTTCAAGGCGTTATCACGCGAACCATTTTCAGGAACTGCTCTCTACCATAACGCTTCTCCTGTCGATCGTAATAAAAAACAAAAAAAAAAAAAAAGAAAAAAAAAGAAGAAGAAAGAAAAAGAAGACGGGAATTACTTTGAAATCGTGCCTCTAATTGCCGCGGTAGACGTATTAATTCTCGGGAGAGACGGTAGTACCAAAGATACGATGAAAACCTAATTAAAATCGCTTCGTGGAACGGGAAACAGGGAGGCAATAAAAATAATGGAAGAATCCTGGGACACGGGGAGAGAACAGGCATTGTTAGAAACGCGGTTGTAATGCAAGAGAATCGTACAGGTACTGTTACGAGGTTACGAGTAAATCAGTATGCAGATAAAGAGTCGTAGAAACTGAGTATGAGAAGATTCGAAGATAGCGTAAACGAAGGTGTTTTCCTGGAGGTGATCGCGGTAATTGTTTCTATGGCAAGGTGTCTGCAATTCTTTGCGCGAATCTCAACGCGACGAATCTTCTGCGTACAATGTCTATATTTCGGTTTTTCAATTCGAGCGTGTTACGAAGGTAAGAAAAATAATACGGCCCTGTCCTCCCGCGGCACGGGCTCGCCGGGCCCGTGTAATTCGTAAAAGTGTCGTAATAATCGAGCGCGCGCACGGCAAAAGGTGTGTGGCAACGCGAGTCGCGCGAGTTTCACAAATGGGTCAGTCGCCAGCACTGGTAGCAGCGGCGCGCCGCCGTTCCAGGCCGTTTCGTATACGTTTGGAAATATATTTATCGTCGCTTACGAAAAAGCCTCTCCCTCGGCGAGCTGCCGCTCCCCCACTGCCCTTTTCACTCTCTTCCTTCGCGCGAGCGCGTACGCGTGCTGAATTTTTTAACCACGCGCTCTCCTCCTCCGTTTTTCTCGCTTTTGGTCAGCTGAAAATCATGTGCACGTATGAATTCGAATAAACTACGTATGTTCTTCTATTTCTATTTCAGCATCGACTACGCGGGTTGCTCTCTAATTACGCTACGTTTCCTCTTTTCTCTGTAGATATATAGATAACGAGCGGCTCTTTGATATCTTCCTACTATCTCTGCTAGCGTACGATACACATTGACGATTTTCCCTATATAGAGTCTTTGTTGCTGAGAGAAACGAAGCTTTCTTCGTTTCTAATTAAATATTCGGTCATAAATCTCACGGACTGTGCGATTTATTTCCAATTAAATATTCACTTACAATTTAATCATCGAAATTGTCGGAGAACAAATAGTTTATATAATTGGAGTCCGTACGACAGGAGCTCATTGATTTTCCCCACTACCTATTATCTTCCGCTCGTACAATAAGAGTTCCCATACAAGCGGTACAATGGATTCAGGCGGGCTCGTTTAATCGGGCGTTGACTATAATTTCGTTCAAACGAATGAAATTCATGCGAACGGAATCCCACCGTAATTGGATTAACCTCGTTCCTTACATATTCAACGTTACGCGCGGTTAAAGGCAAAAAGATTTGACAAACAAGAAAACGACGAGTCGCACTGTGGAGGAAGAGACTTAAATCGAGTTACAGATCTCAAACAGCGGTTGCAGGCCAGGAGTCGAGCAAACACGGAGCCAAGCAGGGAGCCGTATCGCGCATTAATCGACTTCCTCTGCGGGCACTGCGAACTTGGACGGTGTGGGGCGGTTATTCAAAGGAGCGGCGTCGATATTCCCGTTTCGAGTCGGCTACGACGCAGATACTCGGACTTTATCAGGCATCTGGTGCGCACTGGGTCACCGAGAGACGACGAAGAAGCCGGCGGCGAGGGACGACCGATCTGAAATCGGTCTAGAGGCGAGCAAAACGAGCCGCGCCGCGCGAGCCGAGCGCGTCGATTTATCGCCTGCTACGAGCGGCTCGTTCAACGGCGTCACGATTGTATTTAAATTCGTCGGCAATTGCCGCCATTTGTTTCGCACCGGAAGACCGTTTCGGCGCCAATGGATCGATAAATTTCGCGGCCTCGAAAGTGGGAACGTGCCAAGACAAACGTTGCGTAAAGCTCGTTCGGGGAGGAAAGTCTCGGTCGAACGCAGACGCGCATCATCGTCGTCGCTTCTTTTTGGCCTTAGAGAAACGAATCGAAAGAGGGAAAGAGAGAACAGGCAAGCGAGCGCGAGAGCGCGAAAGAGGCAGAGGGAGAGGGAGAGAGAGAGAGAGAGAGAGAGAGAGAAATAAAAAGGAAGAAAGGCGTCTGGTGGTGGGTTGTAGAGGCTCGCTCGTTCTCGAGCCTCTAAACGACGGACGTCGAGGGTCCAAGCTTCCAATTAGAGCTCGTTAGGAATGCGTTTCGAGGTCCCTCATTGGCCGTAAAAGCTTGCAAGATAACGCTCGAGCCGGCCGCGTCTTCCGCGCGTCTCGCAAACGAGCCAAACACCGCGGCGAAAATGCTTCTCGAGTGTCCTCGAGAGTAGCGCGTGGATCTCGTTCAGCGATTCGCGGTGAGCCGCGAAAGCGCTAAACGTTTCGGGTTTCTCAAACGTTTCAGCGTGTTAATACAGTTGCGACACGTTTGACGGAAAATATCGTGCGATGAACGAATGTTAGGTGAAAACTTTGTCCGCTTGTCGAGCGTGTTGAACGCGAAGGAGGCGCGCGTTAGGAGGTGGTATCGAAGCGTCCTGCGTGGTCGGGAAATCCTTGGGAAAAGCCCAAAAAAGCTTGGTTGCGGATGCCAGGACGTTAATTAAATTAGCCTCTCGTCGGCAGACGCCTCGGTCCTCCGAGTGGTGGGCAATTAACGCAGCCCCGAGAACGAGGGGCTGACTTTAATTAACCGGCGACTGGCTGAGAGCATAAAGAACGTTCCCTTTCCTCTCCTCTCTCGCTCTCTCTTCCACGATGTAGGATATTGTGTCAGGTATTACGTCACTAATAACGCGGCAGGCGTTGCGCGGACGCTCTATCTCGCGTGGGTTTATACGTAGAGCAATTCGTGAGGCGCCTTCGATAATTCGTAAGACGACTCTATTTCTCTAAAAGGTTCCCTTGTTCCCCCTTCGACGCGACCACTCGACGATGACGACCGTTGCGACAGAACTAAGTTCAATATTTTGTTCGATTCGGCTGGTTTGCTCGACGAGCAAGCGCGTACGCGCCACGGTCTTTGGTAAATAATTAGCTCCGTTCAAGGCCGAGCCGCCGGTAACAGGGTTCTCCACTTTACTGCGGCTCAAACGTGTTTGCGTTTTGCGAAATCTTTTGTCCCTCGCGTCGAAGTAGCGTTTCCGTTCCTGCGACGTCCTCCCCCTTCCACAGAGTTCTTCGAACGAATACTGAAATTGCATAATGGATCTCGATGATCCAGCCGTGTTTCTGTCGTGAACACGGCAGGCATCGCTGTCGATCCGTTGGCGCTCCTCGAGAGGTTTGGAGAAGAGTTTGGCGGAGCGAGCTTACAGACGGGAGAAGAGCGAGTAATTGAGAGGGCATAAAAACTGCACGAAGGAGGTTGGGCAAGAGGAAGGGAGTGGCGGGGGAAAAAAGAAGTATTCGCAAAGAGCGCAGAAAGAGGAAGAAGCCAGGGGGAGGAGAGAGTTGTAAAAAGAGGGTTAAAAGATGGTGGACGAGGAGGTTAAGAGAAACAGAGAGAAAGGAGGAAGAGAGCGCGGTTCGTGCACGTTAATTAAAAGCGCTGCAAAGGAAGTCGCCAACTAAGGGCGAGGCTGAATGAAAACAGCTGCTACTCGATGACGACACGGTCTAAGAGCGCGCTCGGCTTCGACTAAGCCAGCTCGACGCTAGCGACGCCGTTAGCGCCGCTATTTTCGCGCATAAATATAAACCGACGCCCACTCGAAAACCGTATCATCCGTTCGTGCGTCTTTCTCTCTCTTTACAACCGCCCCTCTGTCGTTCCATTTTTCTCTTCTCTATATTTTGCCTTGATATCCTGCCCGTTCGATGAAAATCGTCGAAAGATCGAGGTTAGCGTAGAATTTAGCGAACGGCTGCTCCAATTACGATTTCTCCTGGTAGACGTTCCAATAGATTCGAATCTATGTTTATAAACACGTGATCTTTTCTTGGATCTAGCTTTCGATTTGGAAGTTGGAAATAAGCGATGTCACGATACGTTTCGGGTTGCGGTAGAACGAAATCGAGGGATTATTTAAAATTAAAACCGCCGCACTGTCAGCGAAACTCGTGTTTTTGCCGCAGTATGTTCGATTTCCTAGCTGACAGTTAAATAAATAGTTCAGCTCGAAATGTCAAACGCCATCAAGATGGACAGTAGGAGGACGAGTCGTATCGAAGCTGCACTGAATAGAATATAGAGCGCTCGAAATTGAACTTTTCAAAGACTAAACTCGCAGCTGTCATCGAAAACTCTGTCCTGACGATGTCGCGATACTTGAGCTAGATGTTCGATGACGTATCACTTTTCACTCTCTTATCGTCAAACGAAACAGAGAATGCCTACGCGGACTACAGAAAATTCCCTTAAAACAAACTCTCTTGTCCATAGCGAGGTGAACCAAATCCGATCGTTTCGATTCATAAACGACATTGCGGTAAATCGAGCGATAGACTGAAAGTCGAAGATCTCTTTCGCCAGGAAAGCAAACGACGATGAAACAGAGCTACTTGCGTCACAGCCAATAGAATTCGTGTCGTTCGATCGTTTCGTCAATCTCGTCGCAATTTCATGGCTCGCGATTCGAATTCGAATTCAGCGCGGCACGTTTTTTTTTTTTTTGAGAAAAAAAAGGCGCGAGAGCACTTGTTTCAGCGACGAAGCAATCCCCTGGTGCTTTAGAAACGGCAGAATTAACGACGTCTCGTCGTCGAGTAGAGAGAGAGTCAAGAGAAAGAGAGAGAGAGAGAGAGAGTCGAGAGAAAGAGAGCAACGTCGAAAAGGAAATGCTTCCCTTTCGGGTGTTCTGTTACCAAAGAGCAGTGCCAACCACACAACACGTGGTGTGTAAGGCACACGCTACTCTGCCTCCGGCTTGGGTGTGTATTTCGAGACGAACCTGGCTGTCTTCAACATGGTCTTCGCGAAGCACGCATCCACCAGCAGCAAAGTCCTAGTAACGGTAGACCCTCTGCTGTAGACAAGGGGTTGTGTAACGTTTTCGGCGTGACAGGCTGCTTGTGGATCGAAGAAAGAGACAGGTGAATTGCGACGAAATTGGAGTTCTCCGAGGGAACGGAGCAGCGAAATCGAAGGCAACTCCGATTGATCAACTTTCATGGACGGTGTTCTCGATGAATTTGATAGACTGGAACGTTACTTCGAGCTTTTTTACGATCCTACTCCGACAGACGTAAAGATTCTTAATGCCCGAGGAAAATGTTTGGTATAAAATCGAAATAAGAAATGATTCGCGTGGAATAACCAGCGCGATTACCACCAAGAATTCCGACAATACCAAGATGTAAAATTCAACGAGCAATCGCCAGCTACGCTAACCTTCTAAACTCTTCTAAAGCGACATTTTGCAAAAATGCTCCAAAAGTAGCACTTGACTGCACGTGTTCCACGTCGTTGGGACAGAAACAGGTGCCTGCAGGTGTATTCTCGGGCAAGATCGTAAAAAGGGAAACGAGTCCTTAAAGAAGAGAACGTAACGACCGTCGATCTATATTACACGAAATTTTCAAGACGACCAGCTACTACGAAGTACGAGAAGTTCGGTGTATGTACAGACGCGCGTGCGCGCGCGCGCACACACACATACAGAGGTTAGAAACAAAGAACGCCTCTTGCCGTACCGACCACTAGAGTCTGGTCCCTAGAATATATCCCAACTGTACCCGAGCAACCTGGAACCGGGTAGTCGTTTCTGCCAGTCGAAGCTTCTTCGAGGAAATGGATCTGTTGGCTGGTCGCGCTATGCCAGTCACGCCTGTACTTCGAACACCATTGTCCTGTCCGGCAGACTCGCCGAATATTACCGTTCTTGAGCGAGTATTATCATATTCAGGAAGTTCTCTGACTGAATACGAAGTGACTCCCCGTTCGATATCGAGAGTTCTGCGAATTTTCCACTTGCGAGGAGCGTGAGTACTCAGTGTCACGACCGGTAACTGTCTTCAAACTCCGATTTTCACAGATGCGTCTTCCATTTTATCTTTTTAATTCAACGGTCAGTCACACGCGCGAATTATGGATCGAACACAACGAAAGCAAGATTTCTCGCATCGAAGTTCGACTTTTAACTTGCACTTTATTTTCAGATTGCACGATCGTGTCTTATCAGAAGTAAATCGTGTACATGATACATTTCAATGTTTTGCCGTGGACGAAATGTATGTATGAAACGGTAAATAGGACGCGAAAGAAGATTACGTAGCGTAAGGCAACGAGTTGAATTATGCATTTTCGAGTTCGGTTATTTCTGTGATTTCTCATAGAAGTTTTTAACTGCAGAGAGATTTAGCAAGAGGCGGGGCAAGATCTTTTCATTCGTCGGAGTTCCTTCCAACTATCTAGCCAACCATTCTCTCCCCTTTGGAAAAAGTCGCCCTTGTTCAACGCGTCTGCGGGAAATTTATCGCGCGTACAACGGAACGAACCGTCGATTTCTTTGTCAGAGTGTCGTTTCAAAAAATCGCTAAAAAAAATCTATCCTCGCAACGACAAAAGCCTCCGTTGCACGGTCTTTCCAAGATTTTGCTCGTCGATATCGTTCGTAAATTTCCAGACGGATCGAGTTTATCGCGCAAAAATCCACGTCGTTCTTCGACGTATTTATTAACAAAACGTGCCACTCTCGCTTCCGTATTTTCTTAATAAATTTCTTCCCGTGCTCTAATTAATCCAGCTATATAGGTCGTTAACAGGCTCATTCTCCTTCGTCCAAATATCTTACGCGGCTGCTGCCATCTACATCCTAAAACCCATATTCTCTCCCCTCTTGCTACGTGACGATCGTAAACCTTTCTACCAGACAAATAAGTAAAGAGAGAAAGACTATTAAGGAAAGGGAAAACGAGAGAGAGAGAGAGAAAGCAAAATGACATAGAACGAACGTAACCAAAATTCATAATTCAAAAATTCCTATACAAACTTTCGTTGTTATGTATCGTCTCTCGTTCTTTATAAATCGTCCATCATTATCACTACACATCCTCTATCCTTCGTGAAAATCTAAGATCGCATTAGTCGCTCTATACATCGCATACTCTTCCACCGATTCAAACTGTCTTCCTGTAATTATTAAACGACTCGTACATCTTCACATAATTCAAATTAAACTAACGCGAAGCATCGTTTGAACCAGCTCTACCAACAACGTATCAAAGCGGTTGTGTGTCCATGGTGGACGTTCTAACGTAGCTCAAACGTTACAGCTCGTTAACATGCGAGGTCTTCTAAGCGTGTTATTCCGTGGCTTGTTCCTCGTATCCTCCTCCCCCCCCCCCCCGTGCACATGGTCCTGACGTTTATCGGACGCGTCGCGAACTCACCACTGTTATGTCGTTAAACAACGAGCAGCTGTTTCACGATCCAGAGCCGCTTAACGGCCACCGTTCGGTACGCGAGAATCCCGACGGTAAAGCCTCTTCCTGGCTTTGGTTATCCCGATACGTTTACCATACAGCGTTATTCGCAGGAGCAAAACCTCTTTTTCGTCGTCCTTCGACAGCGCGACATTGTCGGTATTGATCGAACCGTTACGCAACGAACTTGTCGAGAATTAAAGGGAATAATGAATGAGAGAAAGGAGAATCGAGCCGCGACCACGTTCGACGCGAATAATCACTTGTATCGAACGTGCGGCAGTTCGAATTACTTACGTCCGATGAGACCTACAGATACCGCGTTACAAGAGAATTCACTGCCGGTTGGAACCGTTTAGAATTCGC
The DNA here is from genome assembly GCA_014737385.1 of Bombus superbus. Taxonomy (NCBI): domain Eukaryota; kingdom Metazoa; phylum Arthropoda; class Insecta; order Hymenoptera; family Apidae; genus Bombus; species Bombus superbus. The sequence goes on from JACXIK010000005.1 coordinate 9,468,623, forward strand.
TTAATCTTTTGTAGAATCACGTTATCGAAGAGACGTCGAAGTCTTGTCGTCACTTAGTAAGATTAACGTTTAATTGTTAACTGTGGTAATATTTGCAGATGTACACAAAAAATAGAAAAATATATTTCGCGTTTTCTAGAAAACTTTAATCGGGAATCACTAATCACTGCTATTACGCAAGACGTATTGTTTTCAGCTCGCTTCGTGTTTGTTGGAACTTCACTATTGAATATATATATATATATATATATATATATATACTGGATCTACGTATATAAATTCTTCTCTTATTTACAGAAATCGAAAACTAACCTCCAAGTTGGGTAAAATTTAGAGAGCCGCACGAAGAATGATCGTATATGTGGAACATTTGTTATCGTGGAAAGTCTCCGAATGCTTCAGAAAACATTATTCTTGAAGAGCACAAGAAGAGCGTAACACCAACGACTACTAAAATTCAAATCGAGTCACGCTTCGAATGGACGGTTACCGCGAACCGCGCTTCCGCGAAATCTTTCACGGTGTGATGAATCCACGGTAGTTTCGTCGGACGAGAGCTCGATTCCCACGGGCGAGTCGCGGCGTGTCACGAGCGACGGTTGTGTCGTTGTGTGAGACGGGCACACAGCCTTTTATTTTTCCCGTATATCGGCTTATCAAATCGGTTGACTCAATATATATGCAACGCGCCGAGACGGCTGGGCAAACAACACTGACCTCGAGACACAAGCACGAATGACGTCGCGCTTTGAATTTTTTTTTCTCCTCGAACTGAGGCCGACGGTTCGATCCACGCAAACATATTCCGTACACGTAGGACACATCTGCGATTCGACAGGAACCACGAAGAAACGAGATTCGAACAAGAGATTCACTTGAAGAGATAGGTAAAACACTGCACGAGTATCCGTTTCGTAGAAGCCGTCACACTGATTGCAAACGAACGAACTGAATATCCTGATGTATAGAGACGTCCATCTATATACGTCCAAATCTTCCTACACTACACTCCAGAGCAGAGAAACGTCAATGAATTTCAGGCCGAGTAACCTGAAATCGGGTTTCGAACTCCGATGAGAATACGATCTCGCGGGAATCGAGAAACACAGCGCTAGGAACGATTTGGAACAGAAACAGGGCTATAGAAGAGTGACTTAGGGACTTACGTTCGGCGAGCCTTGAGAGCCCAATCCATATCTCGCGCGACGTTTTCGGTGAGTTTTACGATACACCTCGTGTTTGCTTTCGTGGCGTTTTTATCCCGGATGTAACCAAAATATTGCACACTCCGCACACGCACTACAGCACACAGCGTTTTTATCTTTCTTGGCCGTGTTTCACCACTGGTCCGACCCGCTACGCAACGAGCGGCTTGCGCGCGCATGTAACATATAATACACTGAGCCTTTTGTCGGTGCCGGGGAGAAAAAAATCGGGAACTAAAAGGGAGGGAAAAAGATAGAGAAGGAAAGAAAGAGGCGAGGCGAACGAAAAACCACGCCGAATCGACGCGCAAGGATAAACGAGTGCACCGATCAACGACACACGCTTGGCGACGATCCAACGAAGACTGAGCCCGTCGACTCTCGACGACTGCGACGCGCATGGAGCGCCGCCCAATGGTGGGGGAGAAAAAGGCGGTGGGTACATTCACGTACCGACCGCTTCCAGCGCCCCGAGACCAATGATGTGCCGAACGCGCAGTGGCGTATAATCCGAAATTCGTTCCTTCCATTACCACGATAAAAACTATATGATATATCACCAATTAAAACCAACTGGATTTATCGCAGTACATCGTAATGCACTTACATATAAAACCTATCATATTATATTTCCATATTGCATTTATCCTACATAGCTGACATCCAACTAATATCTCACGTATATTTTCCGATCTACTCCAAAGTTCTTCCTATCGTTTCATTTTTCAATATTCTTAACTTCCCTACGTTTTGGTCTACTCCGGCAGATTATTTCCTCGAATCAGACGGTTTAACAGGGTGACGCGCGTAATCCCGTGGATTTCAAATCCAGCTTCAATATCGTCCTCGGCTCCCTACGCCAGTGCCTAAGCCTACCCAGTGCTGAAACGTTTACCCGGGGGGACTGTACTATAGGGAAGGAGGAGAGAAAATACGCACTGACGCGCGCGTGTGTGTGCGTGTGTGTGCGTATGTGTGCGTATGTGTGCGCGCATGTGTGTGTGTGTGTGAGAGAGAGAGAGAGAGAGAGAGAGCAACAGTCGAAGGGATACGGAGGTTCTCCCTTGTGTAGTGGGGTTTCGCGGACCGCTCCCTGAACCCAGACGGTCGGACGTCGAATTAACCCCAGAAAAATATGTACGTGCCCGCGCACTATCGATGTACGAAGAACATCGCAAAGTGTCGGTCACAACTCGCTGGTAGTTTTATTTTAGAAAATTGCCGATGATTTTTCGACGCGGCTGTGCGCGTGTTGAGAAACAACCATACACACAGCGTAAGAATTCTTTTCTAAGTAAGATAAACATGAAAGGAGGGTTGCGTATCCGTGGTGGACAGACAGGAACCTCGCAGGCACCCATACGCACGTATATTTTGCGAAATTGCGCAAGCCGTGCGTACACCGAGCTCGTACGCGACTCCGCGTCGTATTTTAACAGCGCAAAATAGGCGCGTTGGCAAAAGCGGTTTTCGTAATGGTGGGACAGCTTACCGAGAAATCGATAGCAGCGGAGATTCATTAAAGATACTCGCGTACAGAGGCTTTCACGCAGCATGAAGGATCGGTCCCTACAGCCTCCTCTCACTTTGGATCTGATATTAGACGCACACGCTAGGGTCTCGCGCATCCCTCCGGTACCAGCTGTTCCGATGTTGAGTCAGCCTGACGAGTTCCTCTGCCGCCACGATGTGCCCATTACCATCTCTCAAATTCAGCGAAACCGTCTTCGAACGTTTTTAATACAGCAACCTTTTTCGATCCATTAACTCTCGACGTAAAGCTGCGGTTACAATTCACGCGTGTTCTTACAAATGAGATACCTGCAGATCGAGATGCATACGCTCCTAACGATTTATATACATGTACATGCGTGGAAATGATTTAAAACTCTCCCTGTTTCCACCTCATGCTCGAAACGCTCGCAGTCCAGTCACAGTTGCCCAAACGTGCACGTCGATGGAACACAGGTTTTTGTCTGGTGAGTGGATAGATAGAAGAAAAAAAAAAAAGAACTAATGGAGAGTGCGTCGAAAGAATGCAAAAAGATGCGAACGAATTACATCCGTTTCCTATTCCGATCTCTCGAAAGACCGGCCACGCTGCGTTTCTCTGTTGAGACGCAGATCGGTGCGCTTGTTTTCAGGAAGTACGATGTAATAATAGCTACGTCATAAAGTCGCGGCGAATTTCTCTCCCTTTCTCTGGTCGAAACGTACGTAGGGGGGGGGATGGGGGGCTCGACAGACAACGCCGTTCCCGCGACGAAAGAAAAGAGTGGTCGGCGGCCACGGTTTCTACGGAATAAACGACGCGCGGATTCCGAGCGGACGTTCCATGCCGCGTATAGGGACGCGAGAGGGAATCCGGAGAGGTTCAAGGCCAAGCTGGTGAGAAGGGCTATTTTTCGGAGGTCCGAGGTACAACCAGGTAAAAGGAAGTCGTACACGCGGAGGACCAAACGGAATGACAAATGCGCCGATGGACGGTGAAGGGAAAGGTGAAAGGAGCGTCGAGGACGGGGAGAGGGTCTCCGGATAGTTGTCTGCGTGGAACAGAATTCAGGTGTGCCTAACCACGAGATTGATATCGACGGGTTTTATTCTCATAGAAAAATCGTAGGTAGCGTTGAATGTAACGCTTCGACCGGACAACCGCTACCTTCTCCACCTTCTCGTTCGTTCGAGGAATTTCTTTTAACTCTGATCAGCTTTTTTCCACGTTCCTTTCTTTTTTCTTTTTCCTCTCGGCTGGAGGGAGAAAAATTGCGCGTTGTTACTTCGATCCAGCGCGGTATTACACACGCGTTTCCCTTTCGAATCCGAGAATACGCCCGAGCGGAATAACGAACCGGGGAAAATTTCGATCTGCGGGGGGGAAAAAAAACGAAGAAACCAGTTATGTACGCGGTCGATGGACGCCTGATAGATCGATGGCGTACAAATCCGTAGGACCGGACATAAAAGCGCGTAATCCGGAACAAAACGAAGGAACAAAAAAATGTTCGCGGCGCGGTGAACAACCCATCCGATCATCCTCCGCGCTCGACGACGGATTAAATGGCGGTGGTCCCCGGTTCAAGGACACCGAACGCCAGACCAAACGATAAAATCTCGGTGAAATTAAAATCGTAATACCGCGAGATCGTCCGAACGAGTGTGCTGTATACGAGAGAGAAACGGGAGGAACGAAGGACAAAAAAGATGGAGAAAAAAAACGCAAAAAGTCGCAGAGATTTTAATCCCTGCCCATTGAGACGAGCGGGATAATTACGGCGTAATATCGTGCAAAATAATAGCATGAAAAGCGCGGGATAATTAAATTCCCCTCGAAACTCGAGTACCGCAACCGGCTGCACCACGATATCGTTCGAAAAGCTTCGAGTGCATTTCCACGGCGCGGCGCACGGTGCATCCCCTTTAAACTTTTGTCCAACCAGACGCATACTCCCGTGAATTGTGTATAAATTTTATGGAATATCCGAGCGAATTTTCGAGGTCAATAAATCTGTGTAAATGGCCATCCACCATGTATTATTTACAGCGAGATATCCGTTCCATTCGAGCCCCGTTCGAAAACGTAACGCGTTAAGCTTCGCATTCCATGAAATAGTTGCAATTTTGTTGTTACTGGACCGGGTTTAGGCTTTTCGCGTTCCGCGATCGAGGCTCGAAATACCACGTATGAAAAGGCCTGCGATCGCGAAAAGTTTGTTCTCGGGGATAGTCGTCCCCAAAACCGATGCCGTAAATTGGATTCTAAACAGGATCCAGTGCGAACATACGAGAAAAGAGATCGGTTGAGCATGTCCGTGTATTCGGCCAGGTATTTAACTTGGAGGCAAACTCGACAAAGAAGGGGACAGACTGCTTGCCTCTCGCCCGAATGCACCTCTGATCTAAGATTTCAAGTAGATTTGGATGTGTTGCACCGACATCTACCTGCCCGCGATGTTCCGTCTGTTTGAATGGAATGGAAACTTGAAAGAATGTACTTTCGAGCGTAAAACTTGCCAAAAATTTAGTCTAAACGCGACAATAACGAAACAACGATCGTATTGACTGAAAACTTTGACCCTTGCGTCGTTTCCAAAGGGGTATCGCAGAGGGGAGACTAGATCCGAGGGGTTAAGAAGATAAGGGAACGTTTATTTTGTTAACAGCTCGTCCCTCGGAGGCAAAGGGCTGTCGAGAGCAGACTAGGGTTAAACTTTCAGACGAATCGAAGGTTCCGTGCGTGATCGGACGAAGTTACATGTTTCCGAGAACAAAGGAGATCCTCAACGTTTGCAAAGAAACAAGAAAGAAGAGAAGAGGATAGGATGCTGCGAAAGAACGACGAACGACGAACGACAAAAAGGCAGCGTGCTCGAGAAGGGGTTGCCACCCGCTTTCGATTATACAACTTTTGAGAATTTCTGCTCGAAAACTCTCGAGGCCAGAACCGCTTTGATCGTTCGTCAAGTTCGACGCCGATGCGATGAGAGAGCACCGGACGGGAGAGAATGCGCCGGTGGAGGCCGGGTCGAAGTCGCGGAATTTTGAGGCGAGCGTAGATTGCCGGAACGAGCGGCTCGCCAGAAGAAAAAGGCGAACGGAGGAGAAGGAAGAAGAGGAAGGTCATCCGTGGAACTTCGTTGCCAACTCGAGCGACACACCGCCGCATTGTATGCAGATCGCGCGCCTGTAATTACAAATAGGCGAGCCGATGCCGTTCTATCTTTCTCTATATCCGCGACGTGTTCTTTGTTTCACTTTCGAAAATTCGGAAAATTCAATCGCACGATTCACCGCCAAAAACGCACTCCGAAGGAATCGACGAACGGTTCGTGGCTATTTGCATTCTTCGTGAAATGGAGATTGCCGAGGGCGAGGGCAAACAGGAGTTAACAATTACGCTGCGGGTTCGATTCACTAATCTCCCGATAATGCGAACCTAATCGCAGCCTCTTGTTATCCTCTCGAAGGATTAACCGTACGGTATAGAGCAAGGATTATAGGGATTTCTTCGATCGGTTACGAATTTCCAAAAAATAGCTGCCAAAACCAATATTTTGCCGCGTATACCGGATCGTTGAAATTTAACGACGCCGCGTCGTAAATCCTTTCGAAGGAAAAGCCCGAAGAGTCCGCCCGAACGAAAGGAATGACCGATCGTTCACCACGCAACCTGTCTCCTATCTCGCCTATCCAAAAACATTCGCTTCCTCTCGCGCCGCGTTTCCGTCAACTATTTTCAATTTGAACGCCGCCTGCGTCTGGTCGACCCTGGTAAACGATACTCGCATCCGCCCGCCGGCCGCGCCGTCACGAACCTTCCTCTCCCTCTGGGAAACACGAGTCGTTGCTCCGTTCCTTTCATCCCCGCTCGTTTCATTCGAAGGTAAAAAACCAAGGGCGAGATGTACCGTTAGAAAGCAGACACGTCCCGTACCACCTGCGTGGAACGCGCGTACGTACGTTCTTCTTCGTACGTATGTGCGTTGGAATCGCGTGAAAAACTCGGTCGAACGAGAACGTCTATAGGATGGTGGCGAAGGTTGCATGCTGAAGAGTCGAGAACACCGTGGTTTGCCCTGCGATCGAAGTTTACGCTGGATTCCGACGAGGGATTCGAACCTCTCCGAGTCTCGAACTCGAAACGCAGGCTCGCTCGCTCGCTCGCTCGCTCGCTCGACGGAGACGGTTCTCCTCTGCTGAACTTTGTTTCCACGTCGAGTGGAGCAGAGGAAGGACACGCGAGTTGGCCGGAATGACGGGTCTTTGTGCTCGGTCGGTCGGGTCCAGTCCTCTCTCGACGAGAGAGGAGGCTATCTCTGGTCGGGTCCAGGAGGAACCGGGAGCAAGCGTAGACGGAGAAGGTGAGCGCGAGTCGAACCATCCGAGAGAAAGAAGGAGAAAGGGAGGCGGCGGTTGATGGAAGGAGGAAAGAAAGAGAGGGAGGTGGGAGGCTCGGATGTGAAGTGAATGTCAGCTCGAAGGTCGGCTTTTGTCAGGCCCAGCCGGAGGAGGAAGAGAGAAGAAGCGAGAAGAAACGCGCCTCCGCCTCTCTCCTTAGCCGCTTCTTTCTTCGTGTTTCGACTCGCTCGCTCTCCCTCGCTTGTACTCGCGATGGCGATCTCGTTGGTGTACGATGCCAGCAGCCACCTAGATCCATTTATACATCGCGCGCATTGCCTGGGCCTGGTCACGATAGATAGCGCACTGACGGGACAATGACCACGGACGAGAGACGGGCGAGGTGTGGTTGATGCGTGCGGGCAACGCTTCGTCTAACGCCGGAACGAGAAACGCCACTCCGAAGGCTGCTGCCCTGCGCAAATCACCTACGAGTTATGCGCTCGCGGGCAACCTCGCATACCGAGCGAACGTACCTTTACCCTGCTTTTATCAGCGTGCCACGGCATCACAGCTGTCACGGCCGTATCACGCGATATTACATCGATATAAAGTCAACGTCGAATCAACTTCGAACGACTTCGCCTTTAAAAACTGTTCTATGTCCTCGGGAAAAATATCACGCACTAGCTCCGATATAGACGCTCGATATGCTTATCGAGTGCAAACAGAACGCGAAAAGACTCGCGCTCTTTAACCCCTATCCAACGTCGCCCATCTGGCTCGCGGATCAAGTAAAAACAGCCAGCGGCTGGCTTCGTTTGCAAACGATAGAATCGTAAACCTTGCTGATAAATAGCTCGCGAACGAGACAATGGCTGCGGCAGGAGCACGAACTGCGGTCGACGCCGATGTTGCCGGCGGACAGGGACGCCACGATGGATGCACCGGCTAGTCCGACGAGGATCCACACTTCGGTGCATCGAGAACCAAGCTGAAGAGAGAACGAGAGAGGGAGGAGGAGAAAGGGTTGACGCGCCGAACTTGGTGCACGATGGGTACACGCGTGTGCAACAGAGACAAATGAGGGTTGCGAGAGAGCGAGGCGAGGAAGAGGGAGAAGAACGACATTGAGCATAGAGAGAGAGAGTGTGCAGCACGAGACACGCACAGCCCCGGGATGCACTCTCGGCTCGTGCACACGTGCGGAAGGGGCAAACGCGCGCTGGTGCAACGGTGCATCGATGCAGCCCGCGTATATAGACACGGGCGAAAATCTTCGGCCGAGGCTGCGTCGACGTATTAATTATTGCCGTGTCGCGCGTGTACCGCAGAGAGAGGTTGCACGGCTCTCTCTTCGTGCGTGCATCAGGGACGACGAGCTATTCCGGGCACCGGAATCCGAATACGCGATCGCCCGCTGCTCTTGCATGGGATTCGAGCGAAACACGGGGCATATACCGTTTGACGACTTTGATTTAGCCAAGTTGAGCGGCTAGCGTGCGCGCCTCTAAATCCGCCGAATGGCTACGTTTCGCTGATTCCGTCCGCTTCTCTGATCTCGGCTTGCCGGATGGTTTCGATGGTTTCACGGATATCATCCTGTTAGTTCGTTACAATTATTTCAGGCAAAGTAAGAGGTAGCTATCATCGAAGATGGATATCGTTTTCCTGGAAAGGAGGAAGTTTGTCCTCCCGAATCCACGTTATGCTTCGGGGTTGGTTACGGTTTTTCTGAGGCAACAAACTTTCGTCGACGCTACCGAGCGGAAAAGATGCGGGAACCGAGCGGAGTGGTTGGCCTGGCGGTATCGATCTTCGTTGCTTCGCTAACAAAAAGGCGAAAGGAAAGTGGAACAAAAGTGGTGGCCTGAAATGGCGGCCTTTTCGTGAAAAGCATCGTCTCCTTTTCACGAAGAGCGGGGCCAGGGCGTCGATTCTTGGACGATCGAAAAATCGGGAGATGTACGATGCACGAACAGAACGAACGAGGAAAAAAGGGGATGAAACAGGGGAGAAGGAAAAGGAGGACGCAAAAAGGAGACGACGAGCGCAATCGAGCTGTGCACGGTGAACGCTTCCCGCGATGTTTCACCGAAGGCGACGGAGCCTCTAATTTTAATAATTGGATATAGCCTTCCTCTCCTCGTGCCAGAGGCGTATCTTTCAGCAGAACCGACGTGTATAGCTACGTACAGTCGCACCTGCCCTTTACCTTTCTTCTTCCCTTTCAGTTCCACTCACCTCGGTAGATGTTATACCTGCTCACCGCGAGTACACTCCTGGCAAAAATTTCTCACACAGTACATACCCTGAGAACCGGTGTTTGCAATAATTTCCCTCGTACCTTCTCTAACTCGTTTTCTCCCGTTTCGGCCGAAACAGAGTGTACACCGAGCCATTACGATATCTTACATCGTGCGATCGTTTTTATACTCCGTCCGAACAAATTGCCAAGTTTCTGCGTATTCTAGACGGAACATTCGAACGAACTATCCGAGCAAAATCGAATTTAATTCGACTTAAAATGGTGAATTTAATTCGAACCTCGGGTAATTTATAGCCGTCTGTATCTCCGACCAACATCGGACGAGTTACATCGAGAACCGAAAGAAGACGCGTTCGCCGATGTCTGCCATCGGCCACCAAGGTTAACTCGTTCGTCCGCGATGTTTTTATCGAAATCGTCCGCTGCGAAAGAACGTTTCTCGAAGCGATGACACGTGAGCGAACGCACGAACGATGAGAATCACGAGGACAGTGGTAACGACAGTCGTTGATCGAGACGGTGCGTCGCGTGTCTACGGGCAATTCGATCATTCCTCGCCGGTGGACGCTAATTTTTGCGCGTTTCCTCTCGCGATACGTCCCGATAACGTATACTCGTTTCCTTCCCGTGGCCTCTGTAAACGGAACGGAACGAAACGTATGGAGTACGAGACGCGGCGAGACTCCTTCGATATACGAATCGATCCACCATGCAGGTACAGAAAAGGTCGTCTTTTTCAGGTAAGAGGTCGTTACCTATTGAGAAAGCTTCAACGATCATCGACTTCCGTTTGAGGATTCGCATAGTACTCTTTGTGTTGATCTCTTCATAAAGAACCAGAATGCTCGCGTGGAAGAGAAGAGCAGTACGAAGAGAGAGAGAGAGAGAGAGAGAGAGAGAGAGAGAGAAAGTGGAAAAAAAATACGCGCGCTGGAGAGCACGGACGAACACGAGGGAACCTCTCTAATTGTCGTCGCTTCTCAACACACGATATTATTCGCGCGGCCGTACCTTTTGCTTCTCCGCGAACGTTTTTGAACGAAAACTGGCAAAGCCTCCTTCAATTACCAATGGAACAAGAGGGCAGGAGCTGATTCCTAGTTGATTCCAAGTTCTCTAGGTTGTTGGATCAAATCGTGAAACTTCATTACCGACTGACACAGGAGTTGGGATTGCAACCGGAGATCGAGGTTGCAACACTTCCACTTAAACCTAGCAACAGCTCCCGTGCACCTCGGGAAGCTCGAGAATGCACTCTCTGTCTCTGATTTCAGTGATTTCCCTTCGGTTCTCCGGGGATAATGGATGGCTTCGGACAGCTGATTCTTCGGTCGAGTCTGACGACGCTGGTAAAACTTATCAGCTGGTGGAAAACATACTGCCGGTGACCGCAGCTCTTCTGAACCCATATCCTGTATTACGTAACGGGAATCGTTGCGCCGCCGTTAAACGATTCTTAAACCGGTGAAAAGATTAAGAAGAATCTTGCGGAATAATTTTCCAACCAACGATATTAGTGGATCGACTAATCACAAGATGCAGACCATAAACTCGCGGTTTTACGATTTTACTCGAAAATTATATTCGAACTTAATGGTAATTGATTTTTCTTAAAGACGAATTGTCAATTTCGCGTGGATCGAACGACGCACAGACAAGCAGAGACGTTTCGCGACACGAAACGGGGAGGGACGATCGCCAGGATTATTTTTCCTCGCGATCGACGTCTCGTATTCCCATCCGTTTCCTCTTTGCTTCGCCATCGTTCGTTTCGTGCAATTTGCGCGCCGCTTTTTGTTTCACGTGCGCGTCCAAGAGCACCGGAGGTGATCCTGGGAAACGTGATTCTCGAAGAAATCGCTCGATTTGCCCGGACAACGCGGCTCGGGCTGCCCGGTAAGGCAATTCGGAGTTTCCACGTTTTACGAGGAACACGTGAATTCGGAAATTCCCCTGTTTTTCTTTATGCGAAACTCGTGACGAGCACCTTCTGGCGCTGACCATTCGGTATTTTATTTCCCAGAAACTCCGCAGGAATATATATCTCGATATTTCGAGTGTCCTTTACTCTTTACTCGTTTTAATATATTCGTGTCTTTGAAAAGTGTAAGATTTTTCTCGTTCGTTATTCTTCACCGCCACCACGTTACCTCTTCGTCGCTGATTTTCTTCTGTCCTTAGAAAAACACGAAATTTTTCTATATACGCGCGATTGGATGCTTAAGAAATATCACTTTGCTCCTTTCGGAATCGATTCGTTCAAGTTTGCAAGAAGGATTGTTTTCCTGTTACTTGGTAAAAGCGAAAATTGCTGCGAACGGTTTTTCAAGAAAATAACAAAAAAAGACGCTCTGAACTCTGAGAACACTTTCACCGAAAATAAATGCATTTATCCTTCGACATCAATACCAGTTGTTACCAACAACTTTGTACAGTACAATGTTGCATCCGCGCGAGGCTGACAAACAGGGAAGAACGTGAAATTTAGCGAAGTCTCGGATCTTCAGGATCATAGATGTCTCCTCGTCGGTATGTTAAAAGGAAGAAAGCGAATGTACGACGTTCGAAGTAACGGATACGCTCATTCGTTATCCTAATTGGAACGTCTGGTTGGTACACGGAGAGAAAGGGATGACGAGGAAGAAGAAAGGACGAACGGGACGAGCGACAAGGAAGGTAATTCTCTTTCGGTGGATACATGGAACAGGATGACACCTGCGATATCGCGAACAAAGATGACGAAAGAATAGTCGGCGTGAAAAGAAGCAGTCGTTTCTCTATTAATGGTGAATGTACGAGAGCGACACAGTCTGCCGCGAGTTTCGTCCGGATGAAAAAGTGAAATTCTCGCTAATCTGGCACTTGTACTCGTGCCATGGCAGATGCAATTACGATTATTATCCCAGCCAGCGTCGCAAACGCTGATGAAGTTTTCTATTAGCCACGGCCGGATTTACGCGTTCTCTTCCTTCTTCGCAATAATCCACGTAGTTGCGTCTCTCTTCCAGCAACGACAACAAAACGACGTTTAATCGTCGAGCAAATTTTTCGACTCCGACGACATCGAAACGATAACGTGAAAATTCTTTCGAGTCTGGACCTTTGAACTCTCCGCAGGTGAGAGATATTACTCCGATTTTCATATATGGAACACCTAGATCTAGAAAATATTTCGAAACGGTAGATGAGAACGTTTCTGAAAACCGTGGCAACGTCAAAGAGCTTCCTTCGATGTACGCGCACTTGATCCGAAAAGCGAAAGAGCGTCCTAGATGGTTCTCGTGCTCGTTCTGGAAAACGTGACGACGGTACATATAGAGAAGCGTTTTCGGGATGACTCTTGTCGTCCACAGGAAGCGCAGCTGGTCCTGCGAGGGATTGGCCAGCTGTTGATGGAAGGTTTAGGTATGTCGAGCCGTCGATCCACTGCCGTGAGAAACGGACGGGCTGGGCGGTCGAGTGACTCGCTTCGTGAAGCCGAGGCCGACGAGGAAGACCTTCAGGGACGTCGTGGAACAGGCTCCTTCCTTTCATCGAGAGACGGCCACAACCTTCCTGCGAGTCGCTGCCTTCGATTCGAACCCGCGCGCGCCTCCTCGGAACTTGAAAGTCATTTTCGAAAAAAGTCTCCGTGTCTTCGGACGATGTCAGTGTCAATGACCCAGACAACGTAGGAAATACGTTTACATCGAATAAATAGGCGTGTGTACGCGTGACCGGAAACTGAGAAAAATACAAAGTTTGAGAAAACAAAGATCGATTGAACGTATTGTTATTATTATTATTATTATTATTATTATTATTATTATCATGAACGAGAGGGAGAGGGAGGGAGAGAGATTCTATTTGACGGTTCAATTGAAGCATTTACAGCGATGAAACGAATTATATGAGCGAGCTGGTGGCCGTTTAGAAGATCCCAATCAACTAGCTCGAACAGGCAACATCCGGTGCACGCGCGACCTAGCAACAACGTGCTCTGGGGCACGGGGCGAAGCGAGAGCAGAATTTGAAAGAAACACGTTTCATTCAGCGGCTAGCCTGAATAATTTCCATTCACGGTGGCTTCGGTTCCCCGTCTGTGCAGTTTCTATTTCGTCCGGCCGCGATTCTGCCGACTTCTTTCAGCCGTTCCTCTTTGTTCATCGCCTATCCATAGAATCCGCGTGTATCTCTCCTCGCGTGCAAAACAACCGTCGCCGTGAAAGAAACCTGCCTAAAGAAACTTCCATTCGACGATAACCTCCGAATTTTATTCTCGACCACACCGTTACTGGTACGTATAATCGTCGTATCCATTAATCGATAGGCTAACGATCACGACACGATCGTAGTAGCAGCGAAAGGTAAATCTAGGAACGATTTGCGCAGTCCCCCGTCACGAAGTGCCTCCATTCAGTATCATTTCGTACGAGAAAGTACGTAGCTGTACTAGCTGTCGCTCCTTTCGCAACGTCGCTCAGATGTTTAATAAATATTCGAACCTGTGCGGCGTCCGCCGGCTCGATTTCAATTAACACGCTCGCTAGCGGCAATTAGGCGGTCGATTCGTAATTTCGCGGACAGCTCGACGCGGCTCGCTCTCCGGTAATTTCCACTTATTAAGTATTCTATGAGAGTCCGTAATGGCAGTACCTTAGACATGGCGGAGAGCTCCCTTGCTCGCGATTACCGCACACCTGTCGGCAATTGCGTCTACCGGTAGAGGTTTACTTATGTAAATGTCCGCTGAACGCAGGCAGCCGCCAGACGAACGTCGGGATCGGCCGATACCCGTTCTTCTACCCGACGATCGTCTGTCATCCATGTTTATTCATTTATTTACCTTTGATTTCACGGGAAAGAAAAATCCCCTCGGTGAAAAAGGAAAGATACGACGCGGAAGGTATAGGAGAGACGGTAAGAGATAAAATAATGGAAATCAAAGAAATAACGAGTAGTAAAAGTTAGAAAGAAGAAGCTGGGAAGATATAAAGCTAAGAATTAAGAGAAGTTGTAAAATCTGTCTTGAGGAGGATCTTACGGATTCCATAGGTTCGCTAAAGATTTCGATCTTGCAATGGACGAAGCTGGTGGAAAAGAAACCAACTATGATAGCCATATCGCGGTGCGATGTTGCTCGGTGTTTAACAGCGAGTAATTTCGCGTTCTTCTTCAGGGTATATATTGCATCTTCCGTTCTCTAATCATTCGTTCGGAACACTCGAACCGTGGACGATGTAATTTCTGGATGTTATCAGGGAAAAGATTCTACAGAGATTAATTAGTTTAAAAATGGACGATACTATCGTGGTCTGTGTTTTTTTGACAAAAAAGTCGACACAGGATCGAGCTACCGTTGCAATCGTCGCGCACCTGTCGCCTATTACGTTCACCGGGACGGTTTGTTTATGTAAACGTATCGTTAGAGGAGAGAAAGGAGTGGCACGGTAGACGAGGAGAGGGCCGAGTCGCGAGAAAATCCACGGTAATTCCCTTTCTTACGCGAATACCGGCCTACCGCGATTTGTTCTCGGCTGGTCGCAGCGATACGATTACAAGTAGCCGCTTACCGGCGTCCATAAATCTCGGCGTGCGATGTGAAGGCGTTAAACGCTTCGATCTCGGCTGTAAAGCGACCTTAATATCCGTGGCTCGCGCGATCCAAACCGCCCCTACCATCATTGCGATGCAACGGTATCGGGAACGGTGACGAGGAACGATGTTTTCTTCGGTCCGCTCGTTGAGTAACAACCGGGAACGAACGTTCAGTCGCGTGAAAATTATAGAAAGCGGAAGCCGAGGAAAACGATATTACGTGCGCGGAACCAGGCCATTCCGTTGTATTTTTAACGCTTTGCGGACCTGTTCCAGCGACGCTGTTCCCAAACGCACGCGTATCGACTATGAGAACTCGTCGAACGATCTCGGTACCGGTGGCTTTGACGAACGTCGTTCCGTTTCGTCGAAATGTTTCATGAATTACAAATTTTCGCACGGCAGAGAAATTTCTGCATAGGTCACGGTGCAAATACAATTTTATGATCGTAATAATAGTTGCGATTTACCTGTATTTAAAGTCTCGTGTGAACTACTACAGCTTCTATCTATACATACTACACAGACCTACGTATGTACTGGGGATCTCGTAATAAAAGGCAAACGATCTCAGGTATTTCCCGGAGTAACGTCATCCTCGTATTTCAAAGAATACCTGAATCGGCGACCTATAAAGACAAAATATGGTAGAAGAAGAAAGAGACACACACGGTGGAGGGATGATTCGGTACACACGAGCTCGAAGGAAAACGCAAACGGATCTTCGTTTTTCCAAGAAGAGAAAGGAGAGAGAGAGAGAGAGAGAGGAAGAGAGAGGAAGAGAGATCGGCGAGGAAGGTGAAAAGATAGAAAGACGAAGGAACCAGCGGGCTACCGTGGTGGAGTGACGATAAATGGCGTCAGAGAACGCAAGAGGATGGAGAC
This sequence comes from Bombus superbus, assembly GCA_014737385.1. NCBI lineage: Eukaryota > Metazoa > Arthropoda > Insecta > Hymenoptera > Apidae > Bombus > Bombus superbus. The sequence continues at coordinate 9,484,394 of JACXIK010000005.1, forward strand.
GACCGGCGGGAAATCATGACGCTCCATTGTTGCGCCCACGGATAGACCCTTTTCAGGTTGTTGCCGCTCTCTAACAGTAGGTTACGAGCGTAGGACCGTGTGGAGATGATGATCGGAAACATCTGTCCAGAGAGCGAGAGAACGTTACCCCCGGGAAAAAACGCACCTACGCTTTTAGCTTTTCGGACCGGGTCGCCGGATCGCGTAAGAGACACGTACCTGACGCAGCTGCGATTTCGATGGACTTTTTCAAACGCTCGCTGCACCTTGTGCACACATGCGGACGCACGTCCTCCTCGACAGGACGCACATTGTCGTTTTATAAAGAATAAATCTACGCTATACCAGGAAGAAAATAGAAGGGAATACGTGGATTTTGAAATCCTCCGCCCTCTTCTTTATTACAGTCCTTTAGAATTTAGAAGATGAAACTTTGGAAAATCAAAATCGACGGGATAGCAATAGTTATTTTCTTAATGCCATAATGGAGCCTGGAATACTATAGCGGAATTTCTCACGCGTTTGCTTTCGGTTGCTTCGAAGAACGATGTCTCTTCGTAACGTACGTTTCTTCGTGGCCTTATAGTATGGAAAAAGTAAGATCATTCGGTAATACGTTTGAACTCGTTCGAAGCGGCTGTTGCGTGCAATTACGTTCTTTAACCGCGTTTGTATTCTCGAACGATAATTCTATTCGTTTCTACGATTAGGAATGTCGATTATTTCTGTACAGGTATAGTATTGCAAGATTAACTTCGTGACAGGGGAAAACGACGCATCCACTGCAACAGTCGTACGGTGGATGATGGAATATGATGACTTGCATCTGAACACGCGTGCTCGATGTTGAAGTATGTATAAGGCAATTAGAAGGTCGAGAGAGGGAGCGAGAGGGAGAGGGAAAGAGAGAGAGAGAGAGAGAGAGAGAGAGAGAGAGAAGCTAGAGGTCCGTCCGGATTCGGGCGCGGCGGTCGAGAAGTCAAGAGGCGAGATCGGAAAACGGGACGCTCACCTTTAAAGTTCCTTCGAGAGAGAAAAGTTCATCGAACCTGCGGGGCGGGCAGACGCATTAAAGACTAGCTTACGCGGGTGCAGCGACAGCAGCGACGCTTTTGCACGTTCGAGGGCTCCGAGGTGAAAAAGCGCGTTAAGCGAAAGGGTCGGCGAAGTGTTATTGAAAAAAACACGGCGGACTTTAACAAAGAGTTTCGTTCACAGCCACGTCGAGGGTTAGGAGGAAAAAAAAAAGAAGAAAAAAAAGACCGAAGGATCGCCCCTCGTGGCCACGGAGACGAGCGTCTCGCTCACCGCACGCTAGAAACCGAGAGGAAAAAGGAGAAATTGGAAAATTCCACCCTTCCTTCCCTTCCTTCTTTTTGCCTTGTGGTCTGCAGAGTGACTAAATAAACGACCATTTCGCCGACGACAAGAAGGTTAAATGCACTTGGGCAATTATCGCGTCGCCGAGTATACGGTTACAAGGATTAATCGATTAATTGGCTCGTTCGCTAATAACGCTTGTTCTTTGTTGGCCTTTACCAACCTCCGGGGAACGTACGATCTTGATTAATTTGTTACTTCGATCGTATGGAATAGGATTAACTCCTCGTTAGCTACTTGTTGGGCCGTCTATAGAAGCTACTCGGTCGTTTTCGATCGAAGAGTGCGCGTCGCGTATAAATATTCGCTCTATTCTCTCGGCTGCTTGCTTCTCTTTCCCCGATTTCATCGAAAGAAGATATCACCGTAAATTAATTCCCATCCACCCACGCGACCGTAAGCGTTAGACAGCAGGCGCTTAATCAATATCTCTGCAGGCACGGATAATATCTCGCGAAGCATAGGTCAGTTTCCTCGGTGGACCGTCTAGCGGCAAGAAGCGGTGGAAAGTGCGAGGGAAGGCACGAAGCCGGGAGCAAGACACGGTCCGGGGCCGTAACCGCAAGCGGCACCACCGTCCCCTGGCCAGCGATTCGCTCGTTGAACCGCGCACGAAAGCGATTTCTCTGGAAACCGCAGCGAACAGGAGGGAGCTGTGACCGGGGAAGCGTGAGCGAGCGGGTTCGAGTTCGATCGAAAGGTCTGAAAGCGCGGAGGAGATCGACGTTCGCTCGTTTGCGTGCGCTCTACTCCTTTTCATAGGTCAACTGCTCGTAAATCATCGGCGAACGCTGAAACTCCGGGCATCGTTTTAACGACCGTTTAATTACGTGTCAATTAATAGCCGACGACAGGCTCTTACGCGTTTACTGGAACGACGTTTGATTCGTTCCGTACAGAGGCCCGCGAAAAGTCACGGTCGCCAGTCACATACGGCGCGTCTTCCTCTCGAAGATCACGGCGATTCGACGAATGCTCGAAACGGTCGTCTTACGGTTGTCGAGGAAGAACGCGTATCGGCGTTTTTATTTACGATTTAATCGATTCGATGTCCAATGTTTCTACGATCGGATCGCGTAGTTGGCGTGCGTCGTCATTCGCGCAGTGTTCGCACACGCACCTCGCGTATCGGAATAGTTTCCGATTCGCAACGAGTAATTCCTTTTTTACTCCTTTCTTTATAGGTTATACGCGATTGCAAATGGAAGCAGCTGCAAGATTCTCTCTATCTCTCCTATGAAGCAGCGACGCGTTAATTACAAACACGAGGGAGGTCAAACTATCGATTCTTCCATTGCGAACAAAGATCTTGCATCAGTTAGAACGAAACTCGTATACACGTTTCACATTTTCGAAATCACCCGACAGCCGTACGAAATTCTAAAAAGTAAGAAAGAAATCTCCTGCGTCGTTGTAAACTCCTACGAACAACCCACGAGATCAACGTCCCATGGAAGCAAACAGCAAGACGATTTTCACTGGAAAGAGAACGCGTTTCCGGTCAAACTTCGACCGGAGGAGAATGTCGGCGCGGCTGGTCGCCGGTTTCGCAAGCGGCTCGCGAGCGGCTCGCGAGCGGAGATAAGCCGAGTCGCGTGCCAATCGCTTCCGCGTTTTGTACCGTTATTAAGCGACTACATTGGAGAAACTCACGGCACGTTGTGTACGCGAGCTTTAAGCATAGGCTATCGGCCCCTGGCGGTCTCGGCTCGTAATTTCTTCTCCTTTTGACGCGAAGCTGAATTTAGTTGTCCCGCGACACGCCTCGGCCATCCACGCGCCCCTTCTGCGATCTGACTGGCGGATTTATTTCTGTCTGCCCGACGCGAGCCATTGGCCAGGAACGCGGCGTACCGTCGTGTCGCGGAATTCGCGTGTTCTTCAAAGACTCTTCCTCCACCGAGCAACGATATCGCGTTGCTTTGCTCGTTTCTTCCGGAAGGATAAACGGAGTTTGTGGGAATAATTGTTACCACTGCGGTAAAGCTTTTTACGACAGCATAAACTTGATGGGAAGATATACACGTTACATATACGCTGTTGTTCGGGAGACTGGAATTCTGAAAATTGGAAAAACGAACAACCGTTTTACGATGCGAACACGCCCGTGCGGGATTACACGAAATTAACGATCCCTGAAAAACACGGCGAGAGGCTAATCGTGTCGGCAACAGATCGTCAACCCCGTGACCTCAAGATCTCTCTTTATCTGCTTATCCGAACTCGTCGCACGACTAACAAACAGGGTATTATCTGGAGCTTACGTAACAGGGGCTCGCGAATTTCCCCCGTTATCCGTTACCTTACCTTCGCGTAGCGGGAGTTTACGTTCGACCAAGTAGATTCGATCCGCATCGAACGTTCATTGAAACGGAACATCGATAGCGACAGTTGGCCAACTGCAATATTCGACGAATCGAGTAACTCGTCGTTTAAAATAGTTTAAAATATATCCTCGCGTCTGAGGATAAAATATATTCGATGCAACAGAAAATAAATCAACGCTATAAATTCGCATTCGGAGAAGACGCGACTCGATCCACTTTCTCCCTGAATGTCCGAAACATGGTTCCGATGCGTCTGTATCTACTTCACTGTCGCGTCTCTGTCACGACTACCTTCTAACTCGCCGTAATATCGAAAGACGGTGCTCCGTGGCGATGCATCTCCACGAAATTGCCACCGATTGTTTATCGCGGCGCGACGTGGAAGCGTGGCGATCGTGAACGGTGTACAAGAAACGTGGTAGGGTTGGTGGAGCGGTGGTGGCACGTGAAAAATGTCGCGCGGACAGCACTTTCACTCGCCGCTGTTCGCGAGGCGAAAAGAAGTGTCGAAAAAAATCCACGCGCCAGGGAAACTGGGGCGTGTGCGTATAATCGATCAGGAATTATCAATCGCAATCTCCTTGGAATCAACCTTGCTTTCGTTGCTCGCATTCCGGGCCACGAGTGGGCACGCTTGCTCTGTCCTGTACTCGCCACGCAACGCGACGCAACGCGCGACCAAGTTTATATCGCATCCATTTTCGCACTGCGTTTTCGTAACGAACGAATTTTCGTTTCGCGTATGCGCGAGAGAAGTCAATGGAGCATATCGCAGTGGAATCGCGGCGTGTCGTCTTTTTACCACGGGAGGAGGTAGGTTTCCACGCCAGGTTTCCATGTTTACGAGGGGAAAAAGTAATTTAGGGCTTAATAAGGATTTACAAGTGCCAGGTAAACGTTAATCCACGACCGAGTTAGAAAGGTGGAACGGTCGGCTGATACTGGAAAACCGAGCGACACGCGCACGTTGCTCGTAATATCAAGGAGAAAGGACTCTGGCTCTGCTCAAGAGCCTTGAAGTTTGATGGAAAAGGCAGATTAACCCGACTGACAAATTGATCGGCCCACGATATCCTGTGGTGGCACGAAAAGACCCAGTCACCCACGCGAATTAAGAAACACACGGCGTACGCTCGATTCTCTGTAGTTTCGCAAAGGGAAATCACGTTTCTACGAGCAGTTTCCATCGAAACCTCGCACCTCTCGCGTCTTCTTTTTTCCCCGCGTCGTCGGTCGTTTCGCGCGAGATCCAACGTAGAAAACGAACGGATAGAAACGCGAGAGACGAGTTTGGCTGGCGGAAGGATAAAATTGAATTCGCGGCTAGACTTTCGGCAAGTGGAGAGTTTACAAGGTTCCTCGACCTCGTTTCACGGTTTGTTCGTCGCGATGTCTGGGGACGGTACGCGGCGAAAAAATAAAAAACACGATATATAGTACGCTGGCAGGAAGCGTTCTCGAAGCGAGAGCACGAGTGGTCGCCGGCGATCTCGAGGAAGAGAGTCCTTAACGAGCAACGAAAGCCTTCGAACGATCTGAAGTGGCGGTCGGTGCGGCGATGAAATTACATAAACGGGCCGGTTCGATGGTCCTCGTGAAATGGCTCGCGTCGTTTCAGCTTGCTTTATGCGCAATCGAGCGTCAGAAAAAAAATGCCACCGCGCTTATTATTCCCTTCGAGCGGCCTGGGGGACATTAGCGAAATTTACAATCCAGCTATTTCGTTGGTGCGAGAGAGGCAGAGAGAAAGATCGTCGGTGGCGACCTCGATGCCATTCGCGAAACGACGACGACCAACGCTCGAGAGTCGTGTATAAAGAAGAAAGAGAGAGAGAGAGAGAGAGAGAGAGAAGAAGAAGAAGAAAAAAAAGAAATAAGAGATCGAATGAAAATTGGTCGAGAATCGGTCGCAATCGATGACATTTAACGTGACATTTGACTTAACCACCTAACTGCGAAATTTCGCTCCTCCGAGGGATCATTGCGGATCAAAGATCAATCTACTTTTCCCTGCCACGGTATTCATTAGCCCCGTTCCGTTCCCCGCACCAGAAGAACCAGATCGCAATTGGAAATTCAATTTCTCTCTCGATTCGCCTGTTACCCGAGCGAATTAAACGGAGAAAGGATGACCGTCTACGGAAAGAATGCGATCGTCTCTCGGGTTCGTTCTTTGCTCGAGAAACGGCAGAGTCCAGTTTCGATTTCAAATTCCAAAGAATTCGCGATAATAATTCCCCTTAACGTAACGCTGTACAAAACATCGTGTACAACTTTCGATCGAAATTGGCTAAAGTTTCCGTAACGTACACGGTAAGTATGTACGTAAGTGTAACGTAGTTGGAACAGCACGGTTTAGTGCGTTTATTAGAAACGCGCAGCCCACGCTGCTGCCCGTCGGTGCGTTCGCACGCAGCTACCTGACAGAGTATACACGTTGTGCGTGCGTGCATTTGCGGGCACCCACACGTGGCCGAGTGCACGTGCAACTTCTGCGTCGCTCTGAAATTAATAATGGAGCGAGGATATACGCGGTCTGCGCACGGTCACACCGCGAGACCAGCCACCGTCCCGTTCTACCGGCTGAGCGCGGCGAAAACCAGCCACACAACGTCTGTTTTCGATCGTCGATGCGATATGCTTGGATCCCGATCGTTCCTTTCTATCGTTGCACATCGTTAGAAATCTTTCGTCGAAAAACGATAGCATAGACCTTGGATGACAACTCTCTGTAGCCGTCAAATACTACCGACAAACGTTTAATCAACTGGACGCTCGGCAATTCCGTCTGCTTAAAATTCCACTCGATGACCTCGGTTATTACGAAGCGTTCTAATCAGAAATTAACCTCTACTCTTTAATTAAGCGTCTCTCTCGCACCGCGAAGTCTTCACCCCTATATCCCCTCCTTCTTCTTTCTTTTGCATAATAAAATAGCCAGGCTCGGCGATACTTCGCAAAGGCGTAAATAAATAACGACGATCCTTGTGGCCACGTGACGTACCGACAGAGAAGCGCGCGAGTAAAAAAGAAAGAAAAAAACGAAAGAAAGAAAAACTATTAACACAAGCACAGGTGAGGCGGGCTTTAAGAGCTCCTAATTGCATCGCGACTTCAAAGTCCCGTCGAAGAGTCGAGCCGAGCCAGCCGAGAACTCGCGATACTCAGGCATTCTAATTAAAAATTATGACCCGTTTGACGCAAGGGCGTGTACAGCACCTCGACGAGTTATACGAGCGATTTTCGCGATCGGATAATACGACAATTCCGCTACTTTCGTCCATTTTTCCAAATAGCGAGCAGCGATTACACAGAGATTTGCGAGTTAAACGTCCTCCTCCCCGATTACAACGAAGCTACGTGTCAAAGTTAACCGTTCGCGACCTCTTTGCGAGGCTTCAAACTTCCCTCGACTTCTCCGTAACCTCATCGTCGACGTATCTTAGGAAAACATGGATTTCATCCCTTGATACCCGCGACTTTATTTATTGCCTTGTCAGAAGTTGGCTCCGCTCCACCGTGTGGACTTATCGAAACTAGAGAGAATGGAGATTGGTTGTCTGTCTTTCGAGGCAACGAAAAAAGAAGTTGCCAATTGGAACGTCAGAGGCGAGTCAGTTATAAGAAGTTTACGAGGGATACGCGATGAGACCAGACATAAAAGTTGGTGGATCTGCTTCGATCATGTAAACACGATAGATTCTGGGACAAGACGATGTTCCGTCGTTGGTTGAACTACAATTTCTTGATACGACAAGAAGATAAAATTATTACGTCGCGATAAAGATATCTTTTTCTAACGCGACACCGGACAGAAAGTTCGATATGATATATCGTATTCGATTGATCGCGTTCTACGTTACCTTTTTATTTCTACTAGGAATATCATCGGGCAATATCAGTTCCTAGAGGCGGCAAGACAAAATCAGAAGGCAAGAATTACGTATTAATGAATAAATAATATTTTTCTTTTTTTTTCTTTTTTTTTTTCAAACTCTCTTTGAAAGACGCTCGAGCTGCAGGGGATTTATCGATCGAGCGTGTGCTCGACGCGGTTCCCCGCGGAGTTAGAAAAACACGTGTACGAACCACGGAAAAATAGGAGCAAAAATGAGGAATCTATATGCGTCTCGGCTTTTTCTCCGACACTATTTCGTCCCTCAATGCCGTAGGTAGTAGTACACTCGAGAGAAGCAGGCCCGTGTCAAGTGTCTGGAGGTGGCTCGCTCGCGACTGTGCTTTGACATTCGCTCGTCGAAACGTAGTCGATGAAAAAAGTGGACTGGGGGAGAAAACCCGGGGAAAAACGTGCACAGGTGGTTCGCGGCGTACCTATGTACGCGTGCTCGACGGATTTACACGGCGAACGGAGAAAAACTCTCCGTAAATACGAGAACGATCACCGATACAACTCCCTTCGTGTTTCAACCTCCCTCGGTATTTACATTTCATCGGGATTACTCGCGGAAAACTAACAACGCGCCTCTGTTATTTATACGTACGTACGATAGAATCGTAGAAATGCAAGAGCGGCAGTTATCAGGTCGGAATAAGAATTCTACCGAGCTCGTTTCTTAATATCATTGAACGTAATTCCGCGCTGTTTTCCAGTTGTCGAGAGGTTCTTGAAAGCGGCATAACGAATTAGCGGAGGTCAAGAACGAAGCGGCTGCTGCGTCTATTGCGACGAACAGGGCAGTTCCTCCAGGCATAAATATCAATGAGAACTTTCATAAATATTAACGGAACGTCGAACGGACTGACTGGCCTACTATCAACGTCGCGCTCGCTTCGGCGTCCAGCCGATCACAAAGGGTTAAATTGTACGTGTATCGCGATTGTACGTGGCTCGGGCAACGTTTCGAGAGCGTTCGTTCGTCGGCCAACCTACCTCTGTCCAGATAGCGCGTTTTGTTCGTAAAACAAATTTCAACCAGCCACCAGGAAACGGTTAACGCCGAGTCCGCAGTACAGAGATCGATCTATCCTGTAAACCTCGCTTACCTGAAACAGACAAACGATCGTTGTTCGTGAACAATTCGTAGTGTAACGACATTCGAACAGCTTCAATTACGTTTCTAATCTAACAATGGGAACACATTACAGCTACGTATCGTAGGAAATAAATGCGACGTTTTTGCGGTCCTTGTAATCCATGCAGTTACCCTACACTCTCAAGTTTTAATCCGTACATAGCCGAAAATGCTTTGTTTCGTGGTCGACGAGCGTGTAAGCAAGCGCGAAGCTTCAACGGTCTCGGACGATCGACTAAATTTCGACGTAAAAATAACCGAAGAACAACGGCCCAGAGTATTTTTGTTACAGAATAAAAAATTGCTACGATCAACGCGAGCCGCGAAGTCTTATCGTTATGTTCGAAAGCCGCGCGACTTGAAGGCGCAACATGGTTGCACCGAGGTATCCGAGCGATGGAAATCGCACGCGATCGCCGTGTTTACCCATAGGAAGGAAGCCGTACGGGGTCCGTGAGTCATTTACCCGGAGGATCGTGCTCGCGTATTTACATGCGAGCGCGACAATAAGGCGGGATATGAAAGGTGTTCCAAATGCAGCAGGCACAGGAGCACGACAGACACAAAGGAAAAAGACGTTCTCCTGTGAACGGATTCGTGCTTCGAGGCACACAGGTGACACGGTATACCGGGTGGCGGTTTGATACTTACCGACAATCGTATTTCACGTCAAATTATATAATACGTCATAGCAGGAGCTTTACGTTTTTTCCTTTCGCCGTAAGTCGCGCAAGCGCGTCGACGATGTCCTTTGCTAATTCTCTTCATTTGGCTGCACAAAACTGACGGAAAAAGTTGGCGCAAATTTAGCGATCCAGCCGATCCTACCGCGTATCGTGTTGGAGCTTATTTCGTGGGAAGATTCGTTATTCCCATCGAATAAATAACAAACAAATATCAACGATGTCGTATCGAAGAACGAAACACCCGATGTAGTATGTATGGTGTCTCGTGCAACCAAGGCAAGAACGATCGTCGTCCTTTTAACAGAGGGCTCGTTTCTCATTTCTTTACCCTTTTGTTGACGCGAAACTTTTGCATTCGAACGACTAGACGCGGACGAAGAGCGGTGCTCGTAGAAAAAACAGGCTTTTCCGAAACGACAGACGAGACGAGGGCATCGTACAACGGGGTTACGCTAGGTTAGTCCCATTCGTTATTTCGCAATTGCAATTCCGCCGCGATAATACAGGCCTCTCTGGCCTCCGTGCCTCGACAGGAACAGAGCTTCGCGTCGCATCATTCGCCTCTCGAACGAACCGATTACCTCTCGAGCTCGTGGGAAAGTCAACAACCGGAGAAGACTTTTGTATATATTTGTCGTAAAATAACTTCTCCGCCGTTCTTCTCTCCGATCCAACGAACTTTCCTACCTGTCCTTCCAATACGCGTATACCGAAAGTTTCATCCGGTCTAAACGCCTTCGTTAAGGTTTCGACCAAAAGCAGGCAAAAAGGAACGAAGCGATTCGATTTTTATCCCAATGTTGCGGGATATATTATACGCCAGGTTGGTCGAAGCAAGATTTACGAACGGTCGGAAGAAGGTGCAGCAGCCTGGATCTTTTTCTTCGCTTTTCCGTTTCGACGAAACTCGGTGTGGCTCGGCAGGAGACTACGAGGATCGACCTCGTAACACGGATTTCGATCGTCCCATCGGCACGGCCAACGTTTCGACGATCGCCGTGCGGGGAATACACCACCGTCTTTATGCAAATCGACGACGATGCCGATACGACCGCGAACGCGAGAGAAGCGGCGGCGATACAGGGTGCGCGCGCGCGCGAGAGAGAGAGAGAGAGAGAGGGAGAGAGAAAGAGAGAGAGAGAAAGAAAAGAAGAGAAGGTACATCGCGAAGGTCGGTGGAACGCGACAGAGATCGAGCTGCATAAATACACGTAGGTCGAACCAGTTGGCGTCTAGACGAACGCGCGTGTTCTAGAAACAAACACCTCAAAGTTATTCCGGACGATCTCGCAAAGGTTAAGGCCTCGAGTTCGATAGCCCCGCGTTCGTGTCCCATCCGGAGTCCGGAGACACTGGCCGAATCGATTCGTTCTTTTCTGCTTCTCTCTTTTCAGTTTCTCAGCTTCTGCTGTCGACGGTGTTCTCGACGAGTGAAGGGAACGCCGTTGTACGATTGTAAACACGCGCAGCAACGACGACGTAACGCGTTTCTAAAATTAAAGAGACGATACCGGCGGCCACGGCGTTTCGATCGCGGTGAGTGGACGTAAAAGTCTCCATGGACTTTTTATCCCGCTTCGATCAAACGTTCAAGGATTTTGATGCGTACTGCTTTTAAAGAAGCGATTCTTGGCAATTTCTTAATCGTTCTGTCGCAATCCTTCCTGGCCTAACTTCGCTTTACGTCGATACGTTTTTCTTTTTTCTTTTCTTTTTTTTTTTTTTTATTATACGTATTATTCATTCCTAGATGGGACGTTGAACGTTGAACCAGTACGAGTCTATATCTTAATACGGAATTAATTTATTCCGAATCTCTGATATGTATCGTATACTTGGCCTATCCTTCGTTATCTAAGCAGAGTTGCTCGAAACACCGAATTTAAGACGAGCGTACACGGTGTTCGTGCGATATCGGACGAGAAGAGACGATACTTTTTCCGTTCGATCTCGTTCCGAGCGTCGAAGGAGAATACGATCCGAGGGTCGAGCGAAGACTAATCGATCGAAAGCATCAGCCTTCGGTCACATCCGTTGCGAAGCATTTTCCACGAGAAAAATCCATTCTACGGTCGACTCGCGCAACTCGGTCCCCGTTTCCATTTCACAGGAGGCTCGCGCGAAACGAGGCAAGGCTAGCGAACGTCCTTAGAGCGGCAGGAATCGCGGGTTTCGATCGCGGATTCATCGATTGCTCTTTCGATCGCGATCCTTTCGTTCGGTCTGTGGTACGAGAACGAACGCGGGATACTCTACGTACGTTTAAGTGGAAATTTCACGGTGACCGGTGGCCACGCGCGAAACGCTCTTAGTCGCAGCCGTCACGGGCCATTAAAGACAGAAAAACCGGCGTTACATCGGCGCTAGCAAATCGTTAGCCCCCGTCGTCGGCACGACCTCGCCTCCGTTTTGTCGCCTCGACGAATCGATTCGCGTTCACGGACCGCCGAGCAAATCTCGAATTTGCGACGAAAATTTCGCCAGCGAACCTCGAATGCTTTCTGTGCATTGCTCGGGCGTTTCACGCGTTCCCCGAGCTTTCCCCAAACTCGCTCTGGTTTCCACGATGGTTTGCACGGTGGCATAATTAAATCGAATTAGACGAGCCTCTCGGAAGCCAGAGCGATCCACTTCGTATTTTCTATATTTTTACGTTTCATTGCGAACGTTCGACGATTCTCGACGCACGATCTACTTCCACGGGTCCATCCACCATAAACAGACTTAATTACTTATTCCGTAATTGCCATCGGGGTTCCGCGATGCTTGGCAAGTTAAATTAAACGCGACGCAGAACGCGAAACGCCAACAAAGTTTCGTAGAAGCTGTAACCGTTAAAGGCGGGAAGCGATTTCAAACCCGAATCACACGTATGCGTCGGACGCGTTTGTACCGTTACAGCGGAGGAATGTGCTTTTGTTTTCACAACGGTGTCGCGTGATTCGGGTTTAAGGCTGCTTCTCAACGTAGACGCGTACGTTATATCTTGTCAAACGATATATCTTGCAAATATTTCCAATATTTTGACATCACGACGAGCAACGTTCGACAATTTCGAGACGGGTAACGACGTGGCTAATCTGTTTTCCATGTGAAAAGTAGAGAATGTGACTTAACGCGATCCTCTCCTCCGGCTTTCAACTTGAAAACACGACAATCGATTCGACGCGAAAAGACGTGGCGCGTATCTCCGGTCCTCTTTGTTCACGATCGTTTCTATACGAAGCGACGGAAAACGCGGCTGGATATTTGCACGCGAGAGCCGGTGTACGGTGGCCCGAACGTTTCACCTTTAATCGAATTAAACGCGAGACGTTTCTACCGGCTATATTTAAACCAGATGTACGAATTAGTACGCGCCGCGGCTGCACGCAATTTACGCGCGCGCGTCGCGTCCCGCTATCGCACGGCGAACATTTACAGGCGTTTACAAACGCTCGAGACACGCACGCGTCCTTGTGTCGTTAACACGATTAGAAGTTGCCTAACGGCGGCGTGTGAGCGTGCCTATATTATCCGGCGACGCCAAGTAAGTCTCTCCGTGCGCTCTCTTGCAAAATCGTCAAGTCCACCTCCGTAAAAAGCGCGACACCGCGCGAAAACGCTCGCCACGGGTATCTCTCTCCTTCAGCTGCCAGTCGAGTCGCGTTCGAGAGAGGCGAGATCGACACCGACGACGTCACCGCTCTCGTGATCGAGCTCCCGTGTGGCCTTCGACACGTCGTACCTCTGCGAACGCTCGATTTCGGCCACCCAGGTAAAACGTAGAAACGTTCGCGATTTTGTAATCGGGTTTTCAAGCCGGGAAACTCGATAATCGAACTTGCAACTCGCGCGAAAATGTTATTCTTGGCGTCGAGAGGCGAGCGGTTACAGGCTATCTGCGTAGCTGGTTCGCTATTTTCACTGTTATTCTACTTGTACGACGAAATTGACGCGCGACGCTATCGCGAGCGCTGCTTCGAACGAAAGCGCGATCGCAAAGTCGGCTGTGGCGACGTTCGAGCAACCGACTGACAGAGGGTCGCTGTTTCGCTGGTTAATTCAAAGTCAATGCGGCGGCGACAGGTACAGGCGATCCGTCGTCGAAGGCTAATAATCCCTGCGTTAAGAAAGAAAAAGCTACGCGCGTTTATATATAGACAGAACGAAAACGAGAGTGCGCGACCGACGACACTGCCTTACGGTTGGCTAACGCGAGGCTCGTCTCGTGTACGTAGGTAGTACTTATCTTAACCCGCGAGAGTCAAACGTATGCAGCTGAATATACGCGGGTGATCGGAGCTGAACAGGAAGGACGAACCAGAGACCTTGCATCCCGACGATAAATAACAAGCCACCGCCGCGTGTAACCGGTACTCGTGCCAGATTTTGCACGGTACATTGCCAAATTTTACGAGATCTCCGGAATACTCGACCTCCGAACACGCATCGCTCCCACGTGTTCCCGCTGTCGAAACATCAAATTCGATCGTGCTTGAAATTTAGTCGAAGAGCTCGATACGATCAAGCTGTTCGTACAGGCACCTTACTTAACCTTTCTAACTCGATTTCGAGTACTCCTACATCCAACCCATAACCGAGGACAGGGTTAACTCAACTGACTCAAGGATAGCAGAGACCTGCTGATTGCTTGACTTTCGAACGTCACTCGTCGATTAATCGCCTCTCATCCAGTCCAGTTTCTATAGAAATCAGGCAGTTAACGAAACATTTATCTCTGGTTGTCAATTTCTGATTCTTCCGGGTCGCGTTACGCAATGCGAACGTAAATATAAGTCGGCGGAGAAACGAGTATTGCGCGGAGATACGGCCTCGGGAAACTCAACTTGGGAGAGAGACAGTTTCGCGACGGCAGAAAAGTGGTTGGAAAAGCGTGAGAATATTTATAGCATTGACTCATTACGGAGTGACGGATCGTGGTGTCGCGCGCGAGTTGCAAGTGCGCCAGCCAATGAATGAGCCACGGTGCAAGGACGCCGTCGACTAGCAACGAATCGAACGTGCTCCAGACTCTCCGCTCTCTTTCCATCCGTTGCCTTTTTTCCAGCGCCGTTAATGACAAATTAAGGTGATCGCCACCTCTTACTCGCGACCCATATCGCAGCCATTCGTACTCGCGTCTCTTCGCCGAAACGGTTTCATTTCCAATTAAAATTATTCGATACCTTGGCTCTGATACCGAGGCGATTATCGCGAGATTAGCTTCCATTAAAAAAAAAATCTCTACGATTTCTCGCTACGTAACTACGTATAAGTCTGATATATACGTAACTATATGATGAAGAAGAGGTCAGGTGTTTATGCTAAAACGTCGGCTTGCGAGAAAGAACTGATTTCGATAATACGCGAGATTGAAATTTACCGCGTCGCGTGGACATTTTTATCGTATCAATGACGCGCGTATCTTTCACGTAGACGTCTTTCACAATGAGAATTGTCAAAGAACCGCGAATCATCGAAGAATCGTTCCGAAGTCACTGCCGCAGGCAGAGTCGTAGATTTCTTAGAATTATTGAGTTATTTAGAATTATTTATCTATTCATTGACGAATACGTAAATTCACGTGTAATCCGCGTGTAACCGCGATTTATATTTTTCAAGGATCTATCGATCGAGAGGAAATGGCGTCGTTTCGTTTTCTCGAGGAAAAGTCAGGATTTCTCTGGACACGTTCGCTGCATATGAAACGATCCTACGGTCGATCGCCCACGAAACGTTCCTCCATGGTAAACACAGAAAATGTATACACGTTTGCGACTGGTCGGTTGAGTATGCGGCGTGACATGGTTGGCGGTTTGGTATTTAGGAAAGGCCAATCGACCAATGTCACAACACTCGCAACCCGTTTGAAAGGCGCTAGAATCAATAAGACACAGGTGATCGGGCCGCGATCTCTCGTTTCTCCGTCGATCTCTCGGATCAACGGCGACAAAGGTTGACGATTGCACGCCACGAGTCAACTTATAGCGCCTCGATCAAGGACCGTTATAAATACCGATCGAGCCGAGCTTCGACTCGTGGAAAATTAACGGAGAAACGTTGCATCGACGACGGAGAACGCGCGATTCTACGTATTCCAGCTTTGATCGCTGTTCACGGTCCATCGTACTGTTTCGTTTGGAAAATCGGCTAGAACGTTGGTCGAGTTTCAAACGCGGTAATTAGCTAGTTACTTGGGCTCGTATTTTCTATCGAGTTAATAGCGAAATAACCGTTAGATCTACGAGTTTAACGTATCTTAATCTTCGTGCTTTGCGAAATACGCGCGGCTCGCTCTAGCATGTTAAAAACGAGCGAAGGAATTCTTTCGTTCCAACAAATATTCATTATCCGCGAAACAGGTTCTCCGCGAATTTGGCGTGCCGTGATTCGCGAATAAACATCGAACGACGATCTTTTTCTCTAGCGGCGCATTAGGAGTCAACCTACGTGCAAGTAAATTCCCTCTCGGTCGTCTCGGAATTATCTTCCACGATTAAAGGAAAACGCAGAGTTCGCGTCTATTATTCGCCATTTCCTCGAAGACACAATGGCCGGCGTCGATTCATCCGGAGGTGACTCGCGTCGATGATCACGAGTGAAAGCTGGTCGGCGCGTAACTGACCTCGGCCATTCGTGATCAATGGGCTATCGTTAATTGGCGATCCTGCTGTGAAAATCTGCAGAACTAATTCAACGATAGCGAAAGGCTCGGTTCGCAAGAACAAGACGGTCAACCGAGTTTCCCATGGACACGTTCGATTCAACCCTGTTCCGAGTTTACCCCGTAGAGCGTCGTGAAACGGTTTCAACACCGGACGGTTTTTCGATGGAACCGGTCGAACCGGTTCTCGTTCGGGTACCCGTAGAAAAGCTCTCGAAGCCTGCTCGTAAACGCGCTGCACCCTTGAAATGGCAAAAGGCTACTTTTGTCTCGATGAGACCTACGTCTATTCGACGAGGAATCAAGAAAGGGAACGCGCGCTCTGGACGCAGGTAACTTGGTGCTTGGGCCAACGATCAGGCTGAAAGTTTCTCTCGTTGGCCTGCAATGTAGATAAGTTCGTAAAATATTTCCAAGTAAATTTTACGAAGAAAGTCGTAAGTCTTTGCGAGGAAACTGGCCGATTTGTCTGGCGAAACGGTGTACGGAGCGGACACTCGAAGACACGTCGATAGAAGCGAATAATTCTGACGAGAAGAAGCTAAAAGATACGCACGGGGATGAATCAACAAAGGGATAGAACGGTACGGCGGGAATTAGCGCGTTGTTGCAACGTCGAGTTTCTTTCCGATAGCAGATGCTTGACGCGGTTAGATCGAATACCACGTGGATGAATCACGGTAACCCAACCAAGTTATCGAGGCGATCTTTGTTGCTCGAGTAAGGTACAAGGTAGTTGTCAGAATATACGAGTTACCGAATCGTTTTCATCCAGGTACGTACTTTTTTCGAACGGCGAACGCGTTACGGCTGTCTGTGCAAAAGTCACGGACGTCGAAGGAAATCGCACGACACCGAGAGCCTTTGCGACGACCGTATGATGCTGTATATAACGCCTGAAATAAACTGGGACACCGTAGAAATTGTAGAGTGGTGCGACGCGTGGGCGCCGGAAACAATTTTCTAGCCAGTGCCTCTGGACTAGTGCCAATGACGTCTCTCTCTTTTCGCTGCTTCCGATCGGAAGCGGTTACTTTTCGTTTCGCAACGAAGCGGCCACTCGATTACGCTTCTCTCGATTAGAGAGTCGACGAAACCTTCGAGCGAAAAGAAGAGAAAAAGAGAGAGGAAGGGAGGAGGAAGAGGAGGAGGAGAAGGGAGGTGCAGACGACGCGCGGGTCGATCGTTTTCATCCCTGTGTGGCGCGCACGGTCGCGTCGTCATAGACATTGTTATTCCACTCCATATTGCTCTTCGGGTTTAATAACGCCTCTAGCACCCTTGTCCCGATTTTCCTGCTTTCTCGATACACCGACGACAAAGATTAATTAATCCGCGCCAAAGAGCGAGCCGGGTCTCTCTCTCTCTCTCTCTCTCTCTCTTTCCCTCTTTAGATCGCGTCTGCCAAGTGGTTCGTCGAGCACTTTTCTTTCACCCATCCTTTTCGCGATTCCTTGCCTGATTGATCGTATCGCTTTACAACGATCTGAAACGAATTCCCAAAGCGGAGCTTCGAAAGGAGAGTTTCGTTTTCCACGGAACGAACTTTCAAACCAGCTTTCCTCTCCGTTGTCCGTTCTCCCTTTCGAACGTTCGCTCGAGTCGAAAAGCGTCCCGATCCGTCCTCTCTCTCTCTCTCTCGTTCGTACTCGAGGTATTTCGCTTTCGAAACACGCGCGCACAGTGGCTACGACAAATCTTCGGTTTATTTAATGCATTATTAATGGGACGTGCAAGCCGTTCGCCATCTGCATCGCGACACCGCGGGATGCGAGTCGGCTCGCGTGTCTTACATAACGGTGGCGAGGAGACCTTTACGGGGATTTCCCTTAAAGGGGCTAAGCGGAGGCAAAGGACATGGCGATAAACGAGGAGAAGGTCGCTATTAAAGGGACAATTTAACCACGAGGTTAGAAGGGTCTTCGTGGAATTATGACCCTGCCATTGTCCGTTGCCTGGTAAAAGGGATTCTCTCTCTCTCTCTTTCTCTCTCTCTCTCTCTCTCTCTCTCTCCTTCCAACTTCTCCCAGGACAATCGTCCTTCCGACGAACTTCGTTTCAACTTCATTGCTCTAGCGTTTCTTCCCTTTGGATTCTCTTCTCTTCTCTTCTCTTCTCTCGTCTTTCCATCGTCTCTTCGCCTACGTTTCGTCTCTTTTCCAGGGAATTTCGGAAGTTGGTTCGTCAGTAGCTGCGGTTGCGCGAAACACGTGGATGGCGTTCGATCGGCGAACGTTCCAGCGACGAGCAAGAAAACGCGTGAACAGGCGAATCGAAGGATCTTACAGTTTTGGAGCGACTGCGAACGAAGCCAGCGGTGGGACGATTGTTTCGAGCGTGAAAGGAAATGACGAGGAGACACGAGACCGAGTGGAAGAATAGTTCGCAGGAAGGAATTTTCTTCTCGTTCCTATTGCGAATCCACGTTCGGAAACCTTAGCATTCTAAGCGTCTCTCCGTTTCACGGAGCGTGCTTTTGTTTAATAACAAGTTCCACGTCCTATTACCGCTTCCTGAAATTATTATCATACTATTAGGTTGATTACCATATCACTTTTCAGCCGGCTGGTTATTGTTCGATGTTCTATCCGCACGTTTCATCGAGCGGGAACGCGAAAGTCGAGCGAAAAAAGAAAATGGTGCTCGTCGAGGTCGATATTACATGGAAGATCGCGTCATCGGCGAATAACGCACGACGAGATCGCTGGCAAATCGATGCGATACAAGTTCGTACACGGTGCTGCGGTTCGGCAGCTCGCGCGCCGCGTGTTTACGCGGTTCGCCGATTTTTGCTCGGCTGCTTTATTACCGGCCGTTTATCTTCCGTGAAAAAATCCTTGGAGCAGGCCGATCCTTTCGCTTCCTAACTAGGACGTCACGGGGAAAGAATCGGCTGGCATTCCTGTACAGTGCCGTGGAGACCGTAAATACGTCGCGACTAATTATCGGTTAATCAGCGTGAGTGCGAACGCAAACGCCAAAGAGAGACAGGAACGGCGGATCGGAGGACGGCGGAGAAGGAGAAAAAAGAAGGGGCGGGAAAAAAAAGAAGGGAATCGTAGAAACACGAGGCGTCGGGAGAGAGAAATGCTAGCGGGGAATAAAAAACGGGAAACTATCGAAAGAAGGTCTGCACGCACGCGGCGGTAACAATTATCCAATGCATCGGGGCGCGCCGTTTTTGTCGGTTCGATGGTTAACAAAAATCGTTGGCATATTATGTAGACACACGCAGCCGCGTGAACACGCGGGAAGCCGGGCAAGTGGCAAACAGGTTTTTCTCGTTCGCTTGGCCGCGCTATCTCACGACCGCGTGTCCGATTCAATTAGCGACCGTACAATTAACGGTAGAGATATCGAATCGCGCGTCAAGTTAAACGATCCCCCGTTGCTCTCTCGTTGCACCGATCATTGGATGCTGCCAACTATCAATGACGACTTCGCAACGATTCATTTACATCACGATCTACCTTAAAACGCATGCAACTTTATATACGGAGGTGTTCTAAACGTAGAATCGGGTCGCCATGCTGACACGTAATAATACGACATAGATTCGTGTCACCGTCGTGGTAACCGGTTATATATATATATATATATTTTTTTTTTTTTTGGCGAATTCTATCGATACTTCCCTG
Organism: Bombus superbus; assembly: GCA_014737385.1. Taxonomy (NCBI): domain Eukaryota; kingdom Metazoa; phylum Arthropoda; class Insecta; order Hymenoptera; family Apidae; genus Bombus; species Bombus superbus. Next base: position 9,504,104 of record JACXIK010000005.1, read on the forward strand.
CCACTTATTTATTGGCCAAGAAATCGACCGACCCGAACTATCGAAATCGTCATGGAAATTTTGCCTTGCGCAATCGATCGATTCAGCTCGTGCAGGCAAAAGTCGTTAAGAGCCCTTTCCAAGAGCCTTGGCATTTGACGTTAGACGTTTTGGGGGGATTTTAGCGAGTCGGTTGGAGGTCGATTGGACAACGAGAGAACTCGCGATCTATCCGCCTGGTCGACGGGTCCTCCTTCGCGGATCAATCGTCCAACTCGACCCGTTAGGACCGCTTTCTAATGGCGCCGGATCGGCCAGACACGCCGCGCCATTGCAGCAAATTCTCAACCGATTCGAATTGAGAAACCACAGCCGGGAACTTTCTCTCGTGTAAACATCCAGCTAATGCGACTCCGTTGATATTACGGCTATTAAACGCAAAAAGTCGACGAGTAATAGGCTATATTCCAAAACGCGGCTATTTTACAATCTAAAGATCCAACGTCTTCGTCGTACGTAATCCGAAACGGATCGTGAACGCCGTGTCTGTTAAATCTGTTGCAAACTCCGCGGAACGATATTTCGATTTCTTGTACGGTACAACTTTGATCGTTCGAATCAATCGTGACGCGTAGCAGAAATTCGCCCGATCGAACATTTGTATTTTCGTACGAGAGGAGGCGTTCGTGTTAAACGAGTTCTCTTTCTTCCAAGCGAGCATCCGCAAATTTTCTATTACTCGACGTTCGTTACGATCGACCGTTCTATCGATCGACGTTCGGACAATTGTGTCTCCGATGGAAGAAGAACTTGGAAAATCAGACACAGCGAATGGATGAAAGTAAGAAAGCATCGGGTCGTATATCGCGCGATCGGGCAGTTTTATATCGAGTGGAAAGAAGCGTGGGGCGAAGGAGATCGTCGTAAGTGTGCCACGAGTAAGGTAATAAAATAAGCTCGGTGAAAGATAGAAAGGGAACGTGGGTGTGCGCTTAATCAAGCATTAATCAAGCAAGGAGTAAACGAACGGCGACCAATCTCCGTCGCATTGTCGGCTAATAGAGACATCAATAAGCCGGATAATTTCGAGCGTTGCCGATTCGAGGAAAAAATCGCGAGGAAATTGCCAACCTCGGCGACCGTCGCTTTTATCGCGGTGTTTCATCGGTGATATCGCCGGTCGGTTCGTTATTCATCGGAGACAGTCACCGCGGGCCGTGACCAAGAAAAAAGCTGGGAACGTCCGCTTCACCGATTAAAATCCTGCTACGTCCCATGCGGTGCTGTGAAAATAAAAGGAAAATAAAACTCCCCTCCTGTGTATTTCGTAAAATCATTCGCCGATATTCAGTGTGCGTTTGACCAACTCTTACGAGCATCTACGAGTCGAGAGGGTTTATTTTATTTCAACCAATCTTTTCTGTTACGCTTTTAGAAGCAACGAGCGATACGTTGTATCATCGAATGCAAACGACAGTTTCTCAACAAGACGAATTCGCTTTCTACGCGTCGCTGATCCCCTCCGAATGATTTACGCCATCGACACGTCGAAGACCTCCATAGACGAGACTCTCTCCATTCTACTTTGGCTTAGAAGCCTTTCCGACAAGCTGCGGAGGGTTTTCGCGCCTTCCTGCGAGGAAATTTATAGTAATCCGCTGTCCGTTACGCGCATCGACCGATATACTCTTCCCAAACTACCAAAATTCCCTGCACCAACTCGTTCATCATCCTCGCTTAGCCTCCAACAATACGAAGCGACGCCTCGATTTACGTAAGATTCTCCATTTTCTGTTTGACCTGTTCCCAATTTACCCACGACTGATGCAAAGCAATCGCTGCGAGCGGAGTGTCGCGCAACAATACCGCGAAACGGCTCGAAGGGCGAGCGAGAGGAAAGAAATGGGAGCGTGGGTGCGTAAAATCGAGCAGAGATCGGGCGAGAACGCGCTAGGTTCGCGACGAAACGAGTTCGCGGGGGAAACCTCGCGAGAGTTACGTCATCAAGGCTACCCTGGGCGATGGTTGCGCGCGTTGGATACATCCACGATGTTTATTCTCGCGAGGAGCGCGCGCGTGTTCGCGGTTTCGCAGCGCGTGGGCGCGCTCGCGAGGGAAAACAACGATACGTCGATCGTGTTCCTTCCGCGCGAGCTTTCGGTGGCAAGCCAAGTGTGACCGGTGCCTCGACCTCGTAATTAATTCGCCGACCAGACCCTCGTGCCCTTGATACCAGCCCCGATACAGCGAAAATCCAGCCGAGCACGGCTCATTCTTCTGGCGAGAAACTGGCTCAATTATATCTCGGCTCTCCTAAACGGTTTATCGTCCAGGTGGTCGACGGATCGCTCGCCGCCGAGGAAAAATTCCTAATGCAACGAGATCGCGTCTTGAGATCCGTGTTAACAAGAATATTTTCCGTTGGCGGGTTAAACACGACTGCTGGAATTTTATATGCCTCGAACGCCGCGCTACGCCGCGTTACACCGGCGAAGCCCCTGTTTCACCACGATACATTGCTATACGCAGCTGTAATCTAGGGTAGGTTAGTTTCCTTTATACTTGTGTCTCCTTTCACGCGTACACGTGCATAATTTACGCTTATTATACACCGCTGACATTTCATTCCATTTTTTAATACAATTTACCACGTTTATTTCACGAAACGGTCCAAGTATTTTATGGTACATTCCACATCTCGCATTGTCACTTTTCGAAACTGTTACAAATTTCAGCGATGCGATTGTTTCTTTAATTTAAAAGCTTCGATTAACGAATCGCTCGGTCGATACGTAGAACCGACGAATATCGATTAAACGTTTGCCAGAGTTGGCGCCTGTTACAAGGCGATGACGAATATTCGACTAATCGAATCGACTTCTATTCTTTTTTTCTTCAGCATCGAGCGAAAAACGAACTTTCATTGTCAGCGAAGATCGTTTAGCGAAATGCAACCGAATTAATCCGTAACGGGCTGCGGGAAACTGGTTCCAAGATGAGATCGCGACGAATCGCCAGATTGGAATTACAAATAGCCTGTAGAAGTACCTTTGAAGTTCTACGTTGCTTCACGGATCAAGATCAAGGTGCCAGGACTCGAATCCTCGCGAAATCAACGATCGATCTCCGGGATGGCGATCTTCGACGGTCAATCGAATTTTTTCGAACAACGTAACGCATAAACAAAAATTCCCGATGCACGAAGGTATAGGAAGCGAAGCCAGGCAAAGGTGGAGACTGACAAAAATTAGTGGAGAGAGAAAAAGCTTCTCGAAGAGAGAGAAAGGAGCGGAGAGAAGGAAAAGAGAAAGGAAGAGACGAAGGAGGTGGTGGACACGTCTTATGCATAATTCATACGGCTGCCTTCCATGTATATTTTCGTGTTTAAATATTTGAATACCTTGTTCGCCGTAATACCGAGAGAGAGAGAGAGAGAGAGAGAGAGAGAGAGAGGGGGGGGGTTAGGAAAATATTCCGTCGCTTATTCACCGAGCTTCTTCTTCGCGAGGCTCGAGCACCGATCCGGACGAAGATTCCTTCGACTTCCTTCGACTTGCCCCTGCAACCTGCGAGTCGACTACTCGCTTCCCTTCCTTCTCCTCCTCTTGCTCTTTATCTCGGTCGAAAAGGAGATTTCATCGTGGCCGCGATATTTTCCCGAGTTATTTCGCATTGTTACGGTGTTTTTGTCGGGCGACAAAGCGACGGAACGAAAGGCGAGCGTTTACCGGGGCCCGATTCAGCGTGGTTCGGAAAAAAGGAAACGAAAGAGAAGCGGCCGAGGTTCGCGTCCTCGAGTGACACGAGGTTTCGTCAACCTACCGTCGATTACTTCTACGCTTGTACGCAATTGTTCATTGTTCAGCGAATAATAAGGTCGATTAGGCCTGTGCGTCATTCTCACTATGAGAACTCGCGTGTCCCCGACGCGCTCGCCGCTTTATTCTTTCGCCCCGCTATCGCTGCCAACCTCTCGCGCTAACGCTTCTACGCCATCGGGATTTTCCAACGCGCCGTGCGATTGCTACGTGTTCGCGGATACTTTGAAAATTACCGTTTCATGCCTGTTAATTGTTACCTTAGTCGTTAATCTTGTTTTCCTTTTCTTTCTGGTTGCGAAACGACATTCGTGAAACGTTCGAGTACGACTGAAACACGATTCGAGCATTGGTGGTCGTAAGGCTGACAGTGGAGCGTATCTTACCGCGAAATACGGTCAATGGATTGGCACAACCCTTAGGGGAAATACAGGGAGGCTCGCGTTTTCCTTGCGGAACGATCCTGGCCAGGTCGGTCGGAATGTTCGGAGCGTTACGAGAGAACGGCGTTATACGGCTCCCATGGCAGATTCTCTCTTTCTTTCTCTTCCCGTGTATCTACGAATCGACGAGATTCCTTTCACAGACTACGAAGGGGACAGGACAGAATCGAAGAGAGGACAGGCTAGAAAAAAGGGGACAGCTATGGAGGAAAAAAGAGGTGGAGAAAAGGGACGAGCGAAGAGCACGATGTGCTGGTTAGGGTCGAGTAATGGAAGGGACGGAGAACAATGTCGTGTCATCGAGCAAATCGCACAATACCGCTTCCACTAGGACATAAACTATCACGGGCCACGACGAAATTTCCGACCAGAATTCAGCGAAATATTCGTATTTACGACGATTCTATCTTCCGTCAACCGTAGAAATTTTATACGCGGCTCGGGAATGGCTGCTATTGATACAGATATACGGCGATCAACCGAAAAACTTTTTCCTCTCCTCTTCTTTCCGCGACTTTCTCTATTTATTTGCGAAGTTTTCTATTTGTCGCAGCCCCTCTGATAGATAATGGATAGCACGCAGGAGGAAGAGCGTATCCAATAAGAACCGACCAAATCGTACAAAGCGAACGAAGTATTCAGTAAAGACGCGGCAGGCAGATCGGTGAACGTTATTCGTTCGAGCAACGGGATAATTGCGATTCGCTTGCACGATGACATTTTGGCTTTTCGTCCGGTTGTTCGTCATACATACGTCGAGAAAAGAGACTTCTGCTCGGCCAAGGACTCGACCATTAACTTTTAATTAACGCTGATCGGTAATTCGCATCGATAATTGGCCGACAGGTAACAATGACAGCGACGATGAGGAACATGGTCGCGAAACGGGACAGCGATAAGGGAACACGACTAATTACATGGGTTTAACGAAGGGTCCCGACCGCGATAACGAATGGAATACTCTGGACAATCACGTGGCGCGTGTTATCTCGCCAACGAAGAACGAACCTCTCCTTGCAATTACTCCTCGGCCGTCTTTTCCAAAGGAAAATTATCTTACGGAAAGTTTTGCCGGATAATACAGCTTTTGCTTTCGGTGTGATTCAGTTGAATCCCTTTTTCCTCGAACTTTGTTTTTAACGATAGGCCTGGGACCCGAAATACCGGAGGGCTACACAGAAAGGGAACAGCCAGATTTCCTTCCCTTTCTTCGTATCGCAAAAATTCCTGAGGAAAACGTTCCGAGAAGGACGAGGAACGGTTCGTTTCGAACGAGTTTCGAGAACCAGTAACGAAAAGCAGCGACAGTTTGCGATCCAAGGGACGTGTCGAGATCTATGGCGATCGAGTTAGGGACGGGTTAGCGCACGGGGCGTCAAAAAGTCGCGTACGTTATTTGCTCGGCAAACGATGGCCGCCGCGCTTCGCTGTTAGGTGTAAACGAATTTACGATCGTAGGTTTTTTTTTTTGCACGTCCATCCTCGCGCTGATGACTACAAATTGCGAAAAAATCGGAAACCTATAACGCGCGTGTACGCGTAACGCGAGAACACCATCTCTTTGTATTTTCACGGATCCTCGGCCGCTCGTTTGTTCTCGCGAATTAATCAAACAAAACGTTGTTGGTTCGCAAAGGAACGTAAAAATTTCTCAGCCGGTCGTGAGAGAGTATCGGCTCGGTTAAACGAGCTTTGAAAAAACCTGTAACGACCGCGCCAGCCCCCCTCGATGAGAAAGAAGCGGACGAGCATAGGGAAAAAAGGACGAGACCTAACCCGAAAGTACTTTTCCGGCAGCGTACACGCGTGCAACGCTAAACGTATGTGCCCGTAAAGTTCCAGCACGCACGCGTTTATTTATACGCTTGCCACCGCTAAGTGAACGGGTTACCTGCCTGCAAACACGTACCTGAACAAACCACCGACGGTGCAACGGATTAATGCCTTTTCAGATGCTCGCTAACATCGAAGATTACCCGTAAAACCTGCCTTTCCTTTCGACCTTCCTTCCCCCTATTCCTTTTTCCCTTTTTTTTCTTTTTTTTTTTTCTCTTCCATCTTTCGGTCGGTTTTCGTTCCATGCTCGTTGATTTTCGACAGACACGAAGAGCGCCTCGTTACCGCCACTCTAGTTTTCACTCTTTTCGCGCTTTACTCCCTACTAGCACGTTCGTTGGAAGATTCTTTCGAATTTTCCAAGGGCAGATGCTTTCCATGGAATTATCGCTCGCATCTGATAAACGACGATTGCTTTCTAGACGGGCAAATAATATAGGCGTATTTATAGCGAAATGCGGATAAACAATCAGAAATGTCAACAAACAAATCTGAAATCTAAACACCGGCATCTAAATGTTGGCGAGCAAATCCGAAATGTTCAACAAATTCGATGTACAAAACGTGGACAAACAGCAGATGGAAACAAACGAACAACGTACAGAGAGAGACACACGGAATAACGATACGTTTTCGATGTTTTAAAGATATCGCAAGAACGTGCGTATTAAAACTGTCAAATATTCCAATTTTCGAATATCTGCTTTCTAATGTATCGCGGAATGAACGCGTCGCCCTTTGCATCGTTCGTATCCCCAACGAACATCCGAAACGAAAGGTACCGCCGATACGAACAGGGACGAAACGCGTTAATGCGCCTTTCGAACGAGAGCCGTGCAACTTTTTCGCTATAGAGGAACAAGAATTTCGCTGCATCGTGATTCGGAGCTGGTTAAATGGAATTGCACCGTGCTACACAGAGAGACTTCTCTCTTCGCGAAATAACCAATCATCAATCGGGATCGATTTTTTAAATTCGTTCAAACGTTTCGGCCATAAACTGTACGATATACGACAACGTCGGGCATATAAATGCGACACGCGATTTCCTATCGTTCTCTCCGCGAGAACTGTTCGAACAACGAACCGCACGTCCAGGTGAACCGCACGCGATGGCTCGACAGACCATCTGGCCGACGCGACGATTGTCCCCCCCCCCCCCCAGCGATGTTATTAATTCGTTACAGCCGCAGCAATTTGTCGGAACGCAGTCGATAACGGGGGACGAAGTTATCACGAACGGCGAAATAGGATCAATTTGTTCCGCGAAAGTGAAAACCGGCCGCCGCTATAACCGCTCGATCCAACAATTTCCAACTTGCTGCCAAAAACTGATTTTGTACACTGGTCAGGCTATGGTTGTAGCGAATGCTCTGGCAAAGTGCCGTTCAGACAAGCGAAACATCCGACGATCGAAATGCGTACGAGTACGCTCGCAAAAGTCTGTATACACGTAGATACGAAGATCAGACGGAAAGAACGCGATAAGCAATTTTAAGATTCATCCGTCTATCTGTCCCATGTTATATCGTAGTTTAAAAACTGTCTTTCTCGATTGTTCGTAAAACGAATGCAAACAATACGCATTCTGCATATCGCTGTCGACCGTTTCGAAAATGTCGTCGTATCCTACCGCGTATAAAATTTCACAGTCGTACGTATCAATTACTTTTAGCGGACCTAAATCTAGGAAACTTTCCCTTCCCCAACTTTCCGAGCCACCAACTGACAATGGAGATCAACAAATCAGCGAATATGCACTCGTCACGTTCGTTCTCGCGTGCTTTCTCACGGAATTCACGAAACAACTATTCTTTCGACTTTGTTCGGCCGAGCTCTGATACTCTGTGCCATCCACGACAAGGGACGAATAGAGGGTAGAAAAAGAAAAAAGAAAATAGAACCGAAAGAGAAAAAATCATCCTCTGCGCGATCTATCGATGTCACGCCGGTAGAGATTCAACGTCGCAACACGACCGCCATAGAACACACGAATAATTACGATCAATGGGATTAATTAGAGCAGCGAGAGAGGGTCGGTCGAATTTAAGCGGGTTTGGAGTTTGGACAGACTGTCGGCGGATTCGAGGCAAAGGAAATCAATGGCGGATTACGATGGGGCGCGCGCGAGACAGAGGGTGTTGGTTGGCAGCGTTCGCTGAAACGGGGTGGCGGGACGTTGAAGGGGGCCAGCTTTCAGCCTAGCACTTTCTGCGGATGCCCCCTCGCGCGCGCCGATCGTTGCCAAGGGACATTTTCGACGCGATCGACAATCCCGGACTTCGTGGCACTCTCTCTCTCTCTCCCTCTCTCTCTCTCCCTCTCTCTGAGCGGTCGTTTGCATAGGCGTAACGCGCCAACAAAAAAAACGGACGGTCGCGTTGCACCACCATATGGCGGCAACCGAGACTTCCTGCCTGAAATTGAAATACGCGCGACTACAACTACTCGTCGTGCTCGTTCCATGTACGTTTATTTGAGCGTGATCAACCGGATCCTCTTCGAACGTTACTAGACGATACGACTTACGACGATACGTCCGTTGGAAGTTTCGGAGAGTCAGCAAATGGATCGTGCTTGAAGAAAATTACGAGCAATATCGCTTTTCGCGTTTAATCACCCTCGATACATACCCGACAACGTGATCCATCGACTTTCGATGATAATCGAGATCTTAAATTTACTAGCGAGATCTAGTACGTTGGTTATAGGTATGGCCGTAGGATACACGAGACTCTAATCGATCTCGTTGTTAGCGAGAGACTCAATTTCATTATCCTATTACATAATTACCACTTAACAGGTTTCAAAAAGAGATCCAAGGAAGATAGGATAAACGATGCGAATCTCGTTGTAACAAAAAAGGTAATGTCTGCCATCGTCGTTTTTTCCGATTACGGTGTCAAACTGCCTGGACACAGAACGACTACCATTATGAATCGTACGACGTGGTACTGATAAACATCCCAGTTCGAACAATCCGCTTGTAACTTCTTCGCGAACGCGTTAAAGCGTAGACCGGGATATAGATCTCTATCGCACGGACTACCGCAAGGATCGGTCGCAACGCGTGGCAAGTTGGGTCTGGCCATGATTTTATTCGGTTTTAAAGTACGCGCCAGTCAGCAGGGTGATGCACCCTTTTTCGCTCAACGTGTCTCCCTATCGCATCCTCGCGTCCCTCTCTTTTTTTTATTCCGTGCATGCGTCCGTCATATTGTCTCGCTCCGACAAACGTTACTACCCTTCCTCTCGGCGATTCTTTCGGTGCCTTGCACACACCCCCGCGAGGATCGATACAAACCGTTGGTTATCGTGCCGATACTGGTCCGGCCGTCTACAGCAGCCCCGAAAAAGCTTTGACGAAACCGCGGCAGCAGGGTGGCTCGGCCCCCTATTTTTTTACAACAATCATTCAGCGGGACGCCGCTCGCGGAGGAAAGGATAACGAGCGAGCCGCCGAGAGAAAGTATGCCGGCTCGCAATTAGACGTAGTACTACGCGTCCGAATAGGGCTCACCCCTCTGGAAAGGGAGCGTTTCCTCGTGAAAGAGCGCACTCTCATTTTTTTCCTCTTTTCTTTTCTTTCTTTTTCGCTTCTCGTACTCTTCACGGTCCGTTTTGCGTTTTAAATATTTCGGAACCGACGCTACTACGACCAACCGTACGCTTCCCTCTCTGTCGAACACGAACGCGAACATCGGCTCTCGCACACACGTTTTCCTCTTCACTCGCGATCAAATTGATGCGTTGCTTTTCATCGGATTTTTACATTCGTTCCTCCTCCCTCCCTCTGTTTCTCTCTCTCTCTCTCTCTCTCTCTCTCTCTCCCTGCTTTTTGTCGAGCGTTTTGTAGACTCGTTTCGCGGCTACGAATCGAGGGTGGAGCCGCCTTTTCGAATACACGCGATACGTTAAATACGCTAAGTGGAGAACACGTGTCTTGCATCTGTTGAAAGCTATTTCGGCGAAACCGCCCACCGAGACGCGATTCCTCCTGTTCGATCCGAACGACGTCTTTCTTAATCCTCTTTTGGGATCGCCGGAGTCGAGGTATCGCAACATGTTCCGCAAGGGGAATAGAAAGATTTACGAAACGATCCGTGAGAAACGACGAAAGGGCGTACGAGGCAGCATGGTGAATCGCGTTGAAAGTTTCAGTTGCAGCTTTTTATTATCAGCCGTGTACGTCGAAATCGAGACTCGGGTTATACGTAGTTTTCATCTTTCACAGGATGAAAACAAATTTCATAACGATAATGCAGCAAGCACCGCAACTCGTGCCTCGGCGAGGCACTTTCTACACCCTCTCCTATTATTAATTTTCGTATCGTTAAAATACTCGGCGGTTCGAGCAAGGAAAAAAAAAGCAATTAAAGTCCATAACAAAAGCTGGAGGATCGGATATCGACTGCCGTACGGCAGAAACAACGGGTTGTCGCGGTGGTTATCGGTTCTTTATTCCGATACAGACTAGCCGTGACCACCGCGGTCAACGATGCGTTCAAAGTCGGACGGTGAATCGACGCGGACGATCGATACGCGCGCATCGTCCAATGGGATTGGCTAACGAGCCGCTGTTTGCTTACGGGGGTTATCCGTGACTTTGCCGCGTGGAAATATCCACGACTTTTCATCAAATCGCGAAGGGTTTTAAATTTTCACGGCTTCGGAGCTCCCTACTACCTTTGGTACGCGAGCTCGATGGAAACCGGCCTCGAAATATCCAATAAGGAGACGGTGAATTTTTCACACGACTTCCGCGCCGTGCAAATTAATTAACGATTCCGCTTCCAACCGCTTCGATGAATTATGCGGATCGCCGGAAGAGACGCTACCCTTCTGCTTTCGACCGTCGATTAACCGCGGTTTCGTCGGTACGTCTGCTGTGTTCGCAGCGTTGTTAAATAGATTCGCAAGAAAGTAGCCGCGTATGTATTTCATCTTTAACAGACGGAGGCTGAACGAAACGTTGGGTTATCTTCCGCTCGATCTTTTCGATTCTCTTTGTCGAAGGATTCCTGCGATTCGAGGAAAATGCGAAAAGATTGCGAACGTAGGAATTTCGTACGATCGTTTATTGCGAGTGTTGGAATTTCGAGTGGTCGAGATTAGCGCGCGAAAGAAACGCGTATAGACAGCCGAGGTTTGACGTTGACGTGACCGAATTCGTTCTAAGAATTTCCGTAGTGTTTGTTCGAAGCGAGTAAAAAAATATCGGAACGTGCGTGCCTGTATTTTCATCGTAGCCTTCGATAGCGGTCAACGAGCTGTTGTTCGTTTCTTGTTTCGATCGTCTGCGAATAGTTTTCTTAAAACGTTCAAAAGTTCTCTTGCCTGCGAAAGAGAGAACGGTAGCGAGATTAATTATAACAAACGACGTTCCATGGAAGCTCGTTGTTATCGAAGATGAATTACACGCCAAGAGAAAATCGGTGGACGTAATTTTCCAAGAAACAGGAATAATGGAAACACCGATAGCAAAGCAACCAAAGGGGATTACCTGTCCGATGAGCGTATCGCCGGATCAGGGCCAACCGAATGTTCAAAGTTCAACGTCACGGCTGATGCTTGTTACCCCTGTTCTACAGTCACACGATACATGGCTGCGTCGAGGCGCACGATTTCAACGATAGCCCGTTGTTCGCAACAGTCAAGGATGAACCCCTTGTTCGCGTGGATATTAATCCCGTTACATGGTGGCGGTGGTTCCACGTAGATTACGAGTCCGGCTCGAACGTAGCATTCACGGTATTAGCGAAACACATCGTAAACGGGGTAATACGAGATCGCAATTTGACCATGATCGATCATGACACGCGGCAAAGCAGTAACTCGTATCGCGTTTCAACGATTTCATCGAATTCGAGATATTCTCTTTAAGAATAAAGACGTTGATTCCATCGCTATACTCGTTATCGTTGTCGGTGACGATTATTTCGTTTGCTCGTGGAAACGTAGGGAAAACAAAGACGACGAGTAGTTCGAAAGGTAAGGTGCGTCAGTCGGCCGGACGTTTACCAAGGGTTGATGCACCCTCGCGCCGAGAACAGTGTCGCTGGCGGGCATGGAACGAACCGAAAGTGCTTCAGATCTCGCTAAACGAAGCAGAAAATCGAGCTTACGGTTAAAGCCAGTCGATGTCCGAGAGAGCATATCTGTGCTCCTAGTCTCTAGTTTTCGTCTCGCGTTCTTTGCCGCGTAATTGTGCTCGTTTAATTGGCCGTGAGAATTTTTCACGCTCTCCTCGGATACCTTCGCGAACTCCGTAAACATCGTCCGCGGGAACGTTAGAATCTTTGGTTATCGACGTACAGCCTCCGCGTTGATAATTTCGTCCCTGCGTTAGAACTCGCTAGAACCGTCCTTCCAAATGTACGATGTGTACGGTTGCTAAGAAGGAAGGTTCGCGAAATTACGTCGTTGCCGGCCGATGAAAAATGCAATCGACTCCTCTTTGCCTTCGAGAGCTCCGCCCGCGGAAACTTGGCAGACTTCGTTAAGGCGACGACGCCTTACAGAGGAACCAAAGAGGGCGATGGATTCAGCCGCGAGTTCCCTAGCTCCGCGCGTCGGAACTTTCCACCCCACGATTTCCTTCTCTCTCTCTCTCTCTCTCTATATATATATATATATATATATATATATATAGAGGCAAATAATGGCGCGAAATAATTGAAACGGAATGCTTAATTTTCGTCCGTCGACAGAGTGTTGAAAGTTCTTCGCGGAGCCCGCCGAAAAATCGCGCTCGAGAGAGTCTTCTCACTGGTAGCTCGACGAAAATTTCCGTCGAATTCCGACCGTTGTTCGAATCCAGGCGCTGTGAATTCAATTGTACTCGCCCCGTCTTTCCCAACTTTTTCGCCAGCTCCGTTCCTCCTCTGGAAATATTCGCTGTAAATTGGAGAACGCGAACGGTTCGGTGAACAGATACCGTCTATCTGCCTTTCGAAGCACGTCGACGAAATTTCAATTTCGATGTCGCCACTGCTACCGACTAGATCTACGGCCCTTGTCTCTTTCTCTTTGGTCGCCAATGATAATCGCAAAGTGGTCGAAGCGAACGAACGGACGAAAGAAGGAGCGTGGAACGAGCATAGAACGATCGGGCGGTTCCGGTTTCGCGGAACGAGCTGTGTGTCCTGGTAATTACCCTGTCGTTAATTATGATCGTTGCCCCGCGACGCCGTGTGTTTTTTATCGGCCATATGGAGGCCCCGCGCGACCACGAGCCGCTTAATTGTTTCCGTTTTTCCTCTTTATCCCGGCGTTTCGAGCCGAAAGAGCCGAGAGCTGTACGCGACACGGATATTACTAGTATTTTTTACCGGAGAAACGAACAGGGCTGCGGTCTCGAGCCACGAGATCGTGTAATTTTTACGGAGGCGCGCTAAATGGCGTGTTTTACTATTGTCCAGCTTTAAGCTAACGAAATTTCAATTAATTCCAATCGTAGAAAATAACAACCGCGCAGTTCCAATGTCGGCAGTTGAAAATTACCATTTCTCCTATTAGAATCTTATTTTTTCAAGTTCTCTATCTCGACGTAGAACGTAGCCGCGACAGAGTTCCATTTATCCGAAAACTCATCGAAGAACGAACGGCTCGTATAGGCGAAGCCCGTACGACAGATATTTACAAATTTTTCTATCTTTCGCACGGATTGCGGCAGTTCACGCTAACCAAACGTTTCGTCTCGATAAGTAGAGTTCGAATAGAGATCCGTACGTTGCACATTCAAAGTACCGATCATCGAGGTAGCCTTATCGAGTCCATTCTTCCCCCTTTCTGGCCATCTTATCCGACGCTTTGCACGCGACGATGTTTCCTCGGACGAAAGAAAAAAGAAGAAAAAAACAAAACGGAAACCTTGTCCGACCGGAAACTTGGACAGCACGCCACCAGTAGGCTGCGGTGGAGCACGGAGGGGCGCAGATGTCGAAAACAGCTGGTCTCGTGGGCAGAAGTGTACACGCGTGACGTCATCGGCCAGTAAACGACTGCTAGCAAACGCGATACGCCTCTCGTAGATGCATAGATTGAACCTATTTCGTGGCCCTCTCACCCTCGTGCTACCACCCCCTCCTCCCATTCTAGCTATCCCCCCTTTTCGCTTTGAGCGCTCCCTTTGTCTGGGAGTTAACGCGGCCTGAGCCAAAGGATTTCGCGATCGCGAATCGAAAAGGGATCATCCGTGCGGAAAGAGGCCTCGAGCCTAGTCGATCAATTGATATGGTGCACCGATTAATTGGCTGCAACCCCCGCCCCCTATCGACGAAATCTAACCCCCCCCCGCTACTCGCGATCCAATCGAATTCGCGGTGTTTACACATTGCGAATTTTAACGCGTCGTTAAAACTACGAGCTATCAGCCAGTCCAATTAACGCGACGCGGCGATATTTCGCGGGACACCGCCGCGGCGAACCAGCGGAATCGTTTAAATCGGAGACGACGTTCGTATTTGAAGATTCGTAATACAGAAGAGAGTGGTGGTTCGTACCGCTGTGACGAAATTCTTACGAAATTTTTGCTTTAGGACGCGATTCCTAGAATGTTGACGATTCGGATGACGAACTTTCCTACAGACGATATTGTTAGACCGCGTGAAGAGACGAACAGTCGAGTCACGTACTTACGAATAAGGAGCCGTGCTGCGAATACCGAGTCCCGGCTTACCTGAAACAAACAAGAGAAACGTTTATTAATTGGCCGTTTGAAATTGCAACGGCACAAGCGGCCACGTTGAGGACGTCCGTCGTACGACGCAAGCGGAGGCAAAATCGTGGAACAACGAGGTGCTCGAGCGCGATCGAACACGATCGAACGATTCGAGATGAGAGTTGGAGAGGCTGCACGCGTTGACTCCTTTCGAGTCGAACATATGTATGCCACGTTAACCGGAACACGTGCGAGCAACGTTGCGATTTCACGAGGACGGAGTCCTCCGGTTCAACTCGTTTTTGTCCAACGACCACGACGCGACGCCGGCTTTTTCTCATGGATACACGGCAGAGATCGAGTTTCCTGGGAATCGAAGGAAAAAGGCTGGTGAAATGCCAACGAGACGACGACGCCGCTCGCGACGATCCATCGATAAACATCGGCCCTTCGAGCGACGCGGCGGAGCGTCGATTAAAATCGGTTCGACCGTTATTAACGGCCGAATGGACAGCGTAACAAAAGTATTGGTAATAAACGATCTGGCTTCGATGGTGGCGAATCTCTGACGCGTATAACGATTAGCGCTCGCTGAGTTCTGACCATGGAATTGATTTCGCGATTACGGCTTATCAATGAGCCCGACGCGGTAACAACGAGCCTACGTTCGACGATATCTTTGCGAGGTAGACTATCGTAGGAAATTGGTAGAATCGTAAAACAAGGCAGGAACAGGGTTGCAGAAAGGAGAGCGGAAAAATGGCAGCCGACACTCAGGCAACCATTCTCGACGACATTTTATCTTCGACGTTTGACATTTCGAGAGTATTAAATTCCCTCGGTTTGCACGCCCACGCCCCTGTACGCGACCGACGAGGGAGAACGTTCTCAACATGGCGCCGCTCGCGAAAAAGACCCGCTTCCCTCTCTCTCTCTCTCTCTCTCTCCCTTTTCTTTTACTTTTTACATGTTCCCCCGGCACCGCTTCTAACGAACTATTGTCCTACAGCACCGTGACCGCGTTTCTTCGGGAATGGATTCCTTCACGCTTCTTCTTTTCTCTTCTCTCTTTTCCTACGGCTTTTTTCCACTCCTCCGTTTCGCAATCTGCCAGCGGACGCGGTCAGCCGCTCAACCTACCGTGCAAAGCAAATTATGCAAGCACATTTTCGTGCAGCGGACAGACAAAGTACGTTCGGAAGCCGGACAGTTCGATCCGGGGACCGTTTACCGGATGTCGCGACGCGAAAAACTCCGCGCGACGCCCCTAGCCACGTCGTCGATTAACACATCGTCGACGGTACGCCGTGAAATAAATTTTACCGCGGTTGCCGCATATTTTTCAGCAATGCGAGGATATTCATAAATTGAAAACCGCCGATTCCCGTTTCTCGCCAGCAACGTGTCGAACGAATATAATCGCCGTATTCGGGTAGGCACACACGATCGCTCCTAGCCAGCCACCGAAAGCGTTAGCCGAATTATCGTATAAATTCTAACGAGAATTTCTTGGAATCGACGTGCTTCAAGCTCTCCGAGAAGAGAGAAGGTACGCCGTCGTTTAACGACTCGTCGATTATCGCCTCTCAGCTGTCAACGGCTTATTTTGAACGATGATCAGCGGCAATTGTAAGCGGTTGTTGTACCTCACGATAAAACGATCAAACGTGTTCGTATCTTCGCGAGAAGAAAACGACGTTCGATTTATTTTACCAGGAGAAACGTGCCGATACGTGCCAACTGTCTTCTACGGTCGCACCTGCTTTTTCACATAACATCCGTACCGAGGAAGATGTCGCGTATTTACATATTTGAAAACATCGGTATCCACGGAGAGTTTCTACAGAGATCTCGACTAACACCTTGCGACTTACTAATTCAACAAGACGGGCCGTGTAATTGCCAAGTTGTAGAAAACGATATAAACTCGAGACGACGTGCGAACGAGTAGCAAAGTGCTAACACCGCGGAGGGATGACGAAACGTCGCTCATCGGCGAGGTTCCGCGAGCGTAAGCGTTTATTACTTATTAGCCGGCGACTTATTAGCGACGGGCATTGTTCGACACGCGTATCCATTTCGAGACAAATGCCAAGGTGAGTAGCGTGAACGCGCGATTATGATTGTTGCAACTCCTCTCTAGAGGCGGTAATTAATATGCGACCGTCCGGGGTGGCTCGTGCTCGCGCTCGTGAGCGCTAACGTCGTCGCCGGGAATTAACTTCCTAATTAACGAGCGAGCTTCGGTACTCGCGCCATGGTATCGCCGCGCAGACGTTCGAACGAACGAAGATATACGGGCGAGCGTTTTGCGCGCTGGCGAGCGTAATTAGAAAGTAAAGATCATAAATTTTTTAATTGTCACACGATGCGTGCCGACCGGATTTAATCGACCAACCCTTCCCGCCAAGCCCCGAGCTCGTTCCGAGATTTACGACCTCGCCCGTTCTGCGTTTCGTTGCACCACGACCGGCCAATCCGCGAATTTTATCCGACTTTGTCGATAGTTTGCGATCTCGGAAATCGCGCGGAAAATTCTCTTTTGTGTTTGACGCAGACCGAGTCTGGCTATAGCGGATCGCTAATGCGCGCACTGTTTGCCAGCAACCTGTGATAATGTACTTATATTTAAGCGCGCATAAAGCACACAATAGGGACGAATAACGGTATAACGATTATCGTACGAGTTGCATAAATAGCACGAAGGTACAAGTATACGGAGGTTTGAAAAATGGAAAGGTTCGAGAGATGGACGGTTTTATGCAGCGGTATACGGAAATTGTTCAATGACAAAAATCCACTCGGTCCTTTTCGCCGAGATATTTCTTTCGACGATTGGGAAAAATTGGAATCTGTTATGATCGCAAAGCGACTGAACGGCGAGAGATAAATTATTGTACCAATAACGTTAAGAAAGGTATCCGATGTTCATTGCGTTAAGATCGTGTTAAGAAAATCTTGCAAATCGATCGGCAAAGCTGAGATTCCAAAGTTCGAAGCCTGATTACCGGGAATAACTTTCGCGTACGGATATCCAGAGTAAGAGAGCGGGGACTGGTTTACGATCAAAGGCACTCTGCATACCATCGAATTAGAAGAAAATTCGCAGGTGATAAGCAGCGGTCATAACAGAAGATGCGATCGAACAGTCTGATCGCGTGGAAACGAAATTTACGAGCATGCCACGGTACATTGCGCTGTAATCTTCTGGAGACAAATCTCTACGTCTTCTTGCTCTATTTCCATGGGGCTGCGTCCGCTGCCAGACTCTCCTCCCAAGGATAGAGAACCGGTTTCCTCGTTCTTAGACAGGACGAGCCTCTTTCGATCTCGCGTTCGCGCATCGTCGATTATCATATTAAACGGACCCGGAGTGTTTGCGGTCATTGGGTTGAGACCGTAGAACGTGACCATCTCCTCCATTTGCTTCCATTCTCCGCGATCTTCTCCGATTTTTCTTTTTTTCTTTTTTTTTTTTGCACGTTTCGTATTTACTTAAAAACTAAATGGATTGCTTTTACGCTTCTCTTTACGCCGAATCACGGAGACTTTGCGAAGAGATCGTTACGGTAAAAAGAGAAACGAGGAGAGAGAAAAGTAGCTTCTAAATACGTACGGTTTGTTTGACGAAATTGAACACGGTGGAATCTCGTCGCCGATTCCCTTTAATCCGTCCGAAATTGTAAATTGGACGAACAGCGGCGCGTCTCTCGGTTAGTCGCGGCCCATTATTGCATAAAATTCATACGCAAAGCTTTTCGATTCGCGACGCGGACAATTTGCAAACACGCGGCCCGGCAACGCATCGTTGAACCACGCACTCGCCGTTGTTTGCATTTGCACCGTTGCCGGCAAACGTTAATTAAGTTAATCAAATATTAAAGAATAAATAACGACGGTTATTAATAGATACGCGCTCCAGCTGTGACGCGCCGTACGTTCCAAATGTAAATTGCCGTTCTCCAAAGCTCCGTGGGTTATTAAATTCTCCGCGAAATCGCATTCGGCTCTTCGATATGGCCGGGACATTTCTCATTCCATGCCGGCCTTCGTCTTTTCTTTCGCAAATGCCAAATTTGGTCGATGAGAAATTCGAAAGGCGCTACGTAACGGCGAGCAGCACGTAAACGACCATAGCTCGCGAAGTTCCTTTTACGAACGAACGAAAATTTCCAAACACCGAGTACACGCGTACCTGTAACAATATCCCGCAAGGATACGAATAGCGGAAGCCACAATTTCGCTATGTCATAAAATGGATCGCTAGCGTTGCTACCGTTCTTACGGACACGAGGGTTTCAACGATGCCGAGAAAGGGCCGCGCGTGTCCCTTTGGATCTCGTGGTGGTTTTCTCTCGCGAGGAATACGTCGATATCGCCTCGACCTCGTCTTGCCGCGTCCTCGACGATCCTTTCAATGCCTCGAACGATCAATCTCCGGCGTCCTCTGAATTAAAACGATCCCATTGTCTCCCGAAGGTTATTTTGCAATCGGGTATTTCACGCACAGCGATAGAGCTCGAAGCGATCGTTGAAAAGCGGCGAAGCCGTCTCCTCGTTGAAACGTATTTTCCACGAGAAGCTTGAAAAAAAGAAAGGAGAAAAGAAAAAAAATCGGCGAATTAAAAAATGCCACTCGACCGATGAAATATCTCCAGCAGAGTGGGAATAGGCTAAGAGGTCGTTGGCGAAAGTTATCTCGTTGGAATCGGTTAAGTGGCTGAGTTGCTCCGGTCCATAAAGCGAATCGCTAGAAATATGTATTCGTCATTATCATAAGCCACTGGGAATGAAGGAGGGCTCGCGATAACGAACCGACGACTTCCTTCCTTTCTTGCAGACTCGTTTCTGTCGGCCAAGAATTGTCCAAGTACGATATAGCCGCCTGTATAGGTATACCCTCGGTGGACTGTTTATCAATGCGATTATATCCTTTTCGGGGATGTGACGGAATGGCCAATAAACGGCCCTGATAAACTACTATCGAGCTAACGAGGGTATCGTGCTCTTTAAACGAGAGGCGCGATAAGATTGAACGCAGGTAAAGCGTTTGCCTGAGTAATTACAAGGTCCCGGCGAGTAAAAGATCCCGCGGATTCGCCCGACCTTCGGACGTTCAGGTAATTTTGCTGGAATACGTGAAAACCAAGCCTCGAAACGTCGTTCGTTGCCAACCAACAACCATTTGTTTCACCCTAATGTAAGCAATCGGCTACTCGTTAACGTATTTTGCATAACGATTTTACTTTCAAGCGAAAGTAAGCCCCGCGGAGTCGCGACGATCGAATCGACCATTCTTCGAATACCTTTCTGTCGAAATTTGTCGCAAAAGTTTTTGCACGTCGAAGCTGCAAATTTAATCACGGCTCTGTTGGATAACCGCTACAACGCGTTTTGTCGTTTACACGAGGGTTAAACGTACCGAGTCCCCGAGATCCCGTTTCGAGTTTTCGCAATGTTTGTATCGATCTAATCAACGAATTAGCTCGGAGAGGGGGAGTGAAAAGACGCGGCAGCGAAGCGCGTCAATCACGGAAACGATTCCATCTGACACAAGGCGTGGCAAATGACGGACAATCACGAATAATTCCGGCGTGTTTCCAGATTTCCAAACACGCGGAGAGGGAATCGGCGTTTAGCCGTGGTTGCCATTCTTCGTCGCACCTATTGTCGATAATTCGATCGATAGCGGTGTACGAACCGTGGCCGATTCGCCGATCCCATGCAGCGACGCGTACGTTAGCCGTTCTGGAGGATCCAGTCAGATTTGAATGATAATCGGACGGATACGATTGATTTATGAATACAGGAATGGTCGGTGCTTACTAGACGAGATTAATCTTCATTACACGACATTATCCCGTCTGGCTGCATCGAGCATCGAGGGGCACGCGGACAGACCCGCTTCGCTGTAGGTAAACTTGTCGACGATGACGGACCGCTGACCTTTATCCGCTTTCGAACGAATCGTTCTTCCCTTGTGTTTCACCTGTGGTTTCGGAATTGAAAGCATAACAAAAAAAAGAGAGAGAGAGAGAGAAAAAAAAAGAGAGAGAAAAAAGAGAGAGAGAGAAGAAACACTAAAGCGGAAAGTCAACTAGAATCCGAACGACTAAAGTTCCAACGATGCCAGTAGGATTTCAGAATTCGTCTTTTCACGGAGAAATTCGTCGAGTTTTTATTTCATCGAACGTTCGCGATAACGAGAGGCGTTTCCCGCTCGATAACGAAACCCCCGTGATGCACGCGCGCCCACACCTTTCGCGTCGCGCTCGATTAACGGTCGTAAAAAGTAACTGTTACTTTTGCTAAAGTGCCTGTAACGAACGAGTCTCTTTGTTCGGAGATGCGCTCAATTGCCTGGCTCTGTCCGTTCCTAGAGAAACAGAGCAATTACCGATCCACAAGTTGGAACGAAGTAGCAATACGATACCTAGATACGATAGTTGTACCTGTTATTAATCGACGATCCTATTTTGGCCGGCTGACCTTTCCAAGTTTCGTTCGCGAGATACCATCGCATATTTGTTATTGAATCGCGCGCGGTTTCGATAGCTCGTTAGCGTGGCTGTTACGCGGCGAAAATCCTCCGACTACGTAGACGAGCGATTCCCATTCACGACGGACGCGCGCCGAGATCGTCCACGATCGATCGATCGATCAACCGTGCCAACTAAACAACGAACGAAACATCCTCGCCGTGGTAATTGTCCGCCTTGGAAAGTTCTTTTTCGATACCGTGTATTATTCGAAAGATCCGCGGCGATAGCTTATCTTCGGCGAGCTCCGTCGTTCTTTGTGCGGTAGCGGACACGTCTTCCCAGGTTTCTCTTCTGCCGTGTACGCCACGGGTCGACTGAAATCGTCCCAGATCCACGTTGCCCTTCGACCTCCACCTACTGGTAATATACACGGTGAGTCACGTCGCGACGAGATTCGTCGAAGATATCTGGTTTGGGTTTCGAGACCAACGCGGTTCGGAGGGGACCAACTCGAAGCGAGGCACTTGGGCCGACGGGAAACGTGTCCGTCCTAAGCGATCCGCTTCTCTTCCGTTCTCCTTCGAGTTTCTCCTTCGACCATCCGAGTTTACAAGCGACTAATGGGACAACCACGAGAGCTACGATTCTTGGCGAACGATGGAAAAATTCGTCCACGGCGTCTGTTCGCCGCGTATCTCGATGAACACGGATCGAACGAACATACCGGATTTCGTATATAACGTAACTGGTTCATGCTCGATAACAGCGTTCGTATGCTTAAATAATTCATACAACGTCCCGTGGACGTTGCGAGCAAGGAGGCAACGTTCGCTAGAGCTCGCGGCAGAATCGAAGCAAATGCCTTCGACTGGCCCGTATAACGAAGTTATTGACCGAGCTGACCTCGAGACCGCCGGTCATCCGTTTCATATTTCTTTCATGGCTGCTTTAATACGAGCCTGGCGGACAGTGTCGAACGCCAGCCAACACTCCAGGGAGCGTGCTTGAAAGGATAAAGAAGAAAAAAAGAAACGAAGCCAGACCGAGCCTCTTCTTCGACCACCAGTCGACTCGTCGAGAGGAAGCGGCGCTGGTGCGAACGTTTACGCGCCTGCTTCCACCGTGTTCGGTGGACAACAACGCACGGTCGGCCGAGGTGATCCTGCGAAACCGAGATTCCGTGGAAAATCTCGAAGAGGGATCGAGGTCGAGTCGATCGTTGAGCTCTTCGTGGCCGGATTGCCCTTATCGGGTAATTACGAACGAATACATGGGGAAAAGAGGGAGGCGAGGAAGAGCGGGGAGGGGGAGGGGGAGGGGGAGGGGGGAGGGGGGCAAGGTACGATAAAGGTGATACCGCGGCGAAAGGAGTAACCGCGCGGCATCTGCCCTAGGAAGGTTAAACAGCTGGGCAGAAAGAGGCGAGGCGAAGAATCAGGGATAAAGGGCGAAGGGAGAGAGAAGATGGGATGGGTCGAGACGGCAGGGAGGGGATAAATAAAGACGGAAGGACGAGGAGGAGAGAAGAAGAGTCTAGGTCCGACGGTTCGTAGCCCGAAGTACGGATAAAGAAAGAAATATGGCGTTGAACCGAGGGGGAGAGAACGAGAGCGCGAGTGCTGGGAAGGGAGGGACAAAGCAGGACGCAGGAGAGGTAGAAAAGGGAGGAAGGGAGACGAGTGGAGGGCTGCGTGGAAAGGGGCGATAAAGGCATGGAAAAGGAGCTGGCAACGCTGCTCGGTCGATAGAAGAGTGGAACCTGCGATATGCGGCAACGTTGCGACCCGTCTGCTTTAATACAGCGACTCTCATTCCGTCGTTCACCGTGGAGATTTGGAATCCTCGGCTTGAAAGCAGGCACACAGCTGCAACGACGATCCAAAGGTCCGTCCGAACGATCGCGAAAAGCGTATCGTGGAAACGAAGGCAGAGAAAACGAGACGATGTCGCTTCGTGGACGAGTGACGGACGTTTTTCTAGTCGGTTGAGAACCCTTAATCCGTGTGCAGCCGTGCAGGTTGCTCGGCACCGCGTCGTAGTTTTGACTAAAAAATTCCCGTTCCCAATTTTTGTTCCGAGTTGGAAGTTTTTTTCGCGGTACACGGTCGGGCCGAAGAGTCACGTAGTCGTATCGACGTATCGACCGATCGATTTACTCGTTTCCAGCGTTCCCCGCGAACATCTGTTCGTTGTCAACCCTCGCGCGGAAGGCCGATATTGCGATAAAACGTTAATTTACCGGAGACCACCGGTGTAGATCGAAGAAACGCTTTTTTCTATAGATTCCGTATAACGTAACAAATGGAAGACGTTACAGCGATGGAGCGCGGGCAAGACGCTGGTCACCGGGACAATTCGCGATACGGATTTTGCTGGCCGCGAGAGGATGCACCCGACGCTCGAAACAAGCGTGCGCGATCGAGATTATAATTTATCGGAGGAAAGTTATAATTGGAGCAACGACGGGAAAAAGACGACGCGAGCGGCTCGACGTTGGTCCCGCTGCTTGCAGGTTCTTCGAAGAAGGCTCGTTTTATCTACCGATCCGCTATTTCGTTTCGCACGAGCGCGGCCGACACGCGACTAAATCACACGTGACGTAAATTGGTACGACGCACGCTTTGATCGACGAACGGCCGCGAATCGCGCGTCACGGAGCACGTGCATACGGGAGATTTTGTTTGGTAATTTAATCTTGTCCGTATCTCGCGATCGATGGAAATTAACGTGTAAATAAATCCGTGGATACGGCGCAGACACGAGGGGAGGGGAGGGGGAGGGCGGAAGCGCGGGTCGCGCGTGGGCGGTCGGACGTAATACAAATACACGGCGGATCGCGCGTGAAATTCTTCCCTATCGATGCTCCGAGATATTTTCATCTCGCGAACCGTTCTATTTTCATCGGATGGAAGATCGGTTATGCATGCGCGGCGAATGGATTTCATTGTTCTTACGACAGAACGTTGGCAACGCTGAAACGCGCAATGTGGAAGAACGTTCTCTGTGTCGGCTTGGAAACTATTACTTGATCGTGGATTTCCAGTTGGATCGAAAAATCGAACGATTGGCCGGATTACCTCCTACCGACGATCCTACCGACGATGTCAACAACGAACAAACGAGTCGTTGACGGTAAATAATCGTTTCCTCGGGTATACGAGATTCTTGGGCAAGCAAGCAAGGGGCGAGCACGAGGCGAGCGCGCACAGGAAACGCGTAATTCCAAATAAGTTCCGCAGGTGCAGAAGAGTGTAACGCGTAAAAAGACGAGTCGTTGCGAGGCTTCGTTCCTCCGTGGAGTATACGAATGATAAGCGAAGACACGAAACTGCCTCGATGAATTTGCTTTACGCACCGATACAACTTAAAGAGAGAACCTGTATGTCTTTAGCATAATCGCCTTTCTTTTCGATGGAATCGCTTTTACGTCGCGCGAAACGCAAGTAGTAGTAACGTAATGTGGCTTTTTGCGGAACAACTTCGTACTCGCTTTTTTCTATGTCATCTTATTGACGTAGCACGAACGCCGCATTATCGCCAGGGCATTCAACTTGCTTGTCACGGTTTAAATAAAATCTCGCACGCCGTTCTTCCATGACGTCAACGATCTTTTATTCGCCAGAATTATCGACCGTTCGGTATCCCACGAAAATCTTGGGATCTTCGACGTTGGACGCGTCGCACCAGCCACGAACTTTGACTTTCTCCAAAAGTCAGCCTTTCGTTTCCAAAAACCTTCGGCTCGCGCGTGGTCCGACCGACGCGCTCTTGTTCTTCCAGTCGTCGGACTCGTCGATTCGTCGGACAGACAGATAATCGGACGAATTTCGATTCTACGAATTCGAGAAAATCCCAGCGACGTTGATATTTTGGTAGAAGACGAGAGCAAAGAGGAAACGCACGGCAGAGGTCGGAGAAAATTCGCGCGGTCGAACGGGAATTATTCACGGTCGTCTCGGGGGCAGCGATATTTCAGTGTCGCGAACGGGTCGTCGCACCTTCGGTCTTGTATGTAACGGTACGCGTAATCGAAAATAACTTGGTGACGTCACGGATGCCAGTGATAAAACGTAATGACACGGACGAGCAACCTTTCGCCGCTCGACAAGGATCGATCCGTGCAAAAGGCTGCGATACAGCGTTCGATCTCTCGCGAGATCGCTAGAATCGCCACTTACTCAAAGTCAACGTCGATACGCGCGCGATCGCACGGAAAAAATGAAGAGGCACAACACCTGCGCACAATTTATAGGAATCTGCTCGCGGCACAGCGTCGCTTTTAAGCGCGGCGAACAACTCCGCGGATATCGCCGGCATCGTTCTCACGCTGCCGCGATAGTTTCTCTAATATTTTACGTTTTATCCGAGAATGGAATCTGCGGAATGATCCGCGCGGTGTGACGGATGGGTCGAGCCTCAAAGCTCGAGGACGCCAGAAACAACGATAACCCGCCTGTTTCGCGATAACGATGGATAACGATGCGCGCGAAAGAAGATGCGAGTACGAGATCGTTTCGCGATTGTCGCCAGTAAAAATATTTCGCTTCGTTCGTCCGCGTCTGTCTCGCCGCGCTGTGTTTTCGATTTTCAAAGTTTCGCAGTTTTACATTTTCCACAGTTTCCATCCTCTATCTTCGCCGGCAGCGTATAAACGTCGGCGAGTGAGATTCCAGTTTATTATCTTCACGGCATGATTCGTTCCATCAGCCGCAAACTTTATGGAATTAGGTCGCTATCCAAGGTCCTGCGAATTCCTTCGAACGTCCAAACGCGGTCGGATGTTCGTCGCAAGTCCTCCTTCTCTTTCGCGGTATTCTCAAAAACTAGCTGCGGATTCGATAGTCTCGGGGATCGACGAAGCAGAAACGAGCGCACTCGAGGAACAAGTGGGATTCCAGCGAGACCCGAACGACCGTTTCGTTCGATGAATTTCGTTGCAACGATCGAATCCTTCCCAACAACGCGCAAGCAACATTTTTCAGACGATTGCAAATCGTCTTCGAAGAGGGACGCGCATCCGTCCGTTCGATTATCAACATTCTCTTCTCGCTCGCTTGACGGCGAGGAGCTGGGAATCGGAAAATCATTTTACCTTGCGCAACCTTTCGGTGAATTTCTAATTACGAGATAATAGCGCTAATGTTTCTGAGAAAGGTTGAGCGAAAGAAACCTGCTGGATATGTATAATAGAATCCCGATCAAGCCACGGGTTTATTAATGTCACGCGATTACGACACTCGATAACTTTTCTACGATATTTGCACAACTGGTGGTTACGGTTACGCCGAAACGATTAATTACGTTGATAACGAAGCAACGTACGAATTTCGATGGCCGAATTACCAAACAAACACCCTTTAGATCGTCCGTTTCGCGCGACTCTTACCGCGCGCGATTTCTCTGTCTGATCATGACAAACCTGTTCCACTGTGTACAACCAGTTAGCAGGTCGATTCCCTTGTTTCCTCGTGCGATCTTTTACCTGCGGTTGCCAGTACGCGGAAAATTGAAACCAAAGCCGGCTGGCTAAAGTACATTGAATAATTCAAAGAAGGAAAAGAAAAGTTCTGTTACAAGGCGGGTCGAGGTACAGCGATTCATCCCCCTTAGCAGAAAGCGTAATAAGGGTAAACTGGTCTCGATGAAGGAAAGGTCGTCTCTCGTACGTCGCGATATCGGGCTAGTTTTTCTCTCTGTCCCTTTTATTCGCCGTTTATCCGGATAAAGTGTCGTTCGGTCGAAGAGGGCGATAACGAGCACGTACGTAGTCGTCGGCAGCGTGTCCGGACACGGAACGGAGGTGGGATCGATAACGGCCGCCGCTTTCGTGAACGTTGCAATTTCAGCAGCGACGATAGCGGCGCGCAACCCCTTCCGTGGCGCACGAAGGTGTCCCTGAAAAATTAGAATTTCCTCCGCCAGCGACCGTGCGCGGGCCTCGCGAACCCCGCAACCACCCTAGAAAATTACGCTCCCGTAGAATAACCGTGCCCTCGTGAATCTTCCCGTAGGTCTCGCCGTAATGGCTTAGATCCCGAGATAAAAATGTATTTAATCGAGACGCATCTCCGCATAAATCAACCACGCTCGTGATACAGAGTTCGCGGCATTTCTATGGACACCTACGAACGACTTTTCAAAGTTCCACGGTGACGACTGCGTAAAAATTTAATTTAAAATATCGGTGTATTTTATATCGTTATTTTCACGAAATTCCAAAGACACGTAACATCCGTGGCACTGATTTCCCACGTAAAAATCGAAGAAGAAAAAAATATTCTCTGACAAGAACGGAGGAAGCCGTGAGTTTGACTTTTACAGGAGAATCGGTGAATGAGACGTCGTGGTTTTTCAAGAAGATTTCACGCGGCACGAATCGCGGTAACAGTGGAAGAAATATGGGGATCGGGCGGTTTTATCAGGGGGATTCATCGAGCTCGGTGCTTTTCTTCGGAGCTCGCCGCGGGACGGATGTAAAAACTTAAAAAGCATCGCTGATAGGTGGTCGGAGCTTCGGGGAGCTTTTAAGCCACGGCCAGTTGCCAACTCAGCCGCTGGAAATGGTTTACCGTGAACGGTCAGCGAAATCCTTCGCATTTGCTTTTTCCGCCTTTTTCCTTTCAGGATTTTTGCGCAAATCCTTTCGTAAATTCCTTCGCGGAAAAACGAAGAACGCGCGAGATTTTTGAAACTATGAGAACGTTACTTGCTCCTCCGTTTGAACTTTTTAAATACCGTAGAAAACACGAAGCTCCGAGGATCTTTTTATCGAGTTTGGTACACTCTTGGTCAAACTTTGACAACATTTATCACTTTCGATCGTGTTTCCCTTCAAAATACATCGCAGAAATTTAACTTTTGTACGCGATATCGGACGTAGTACAAAATATCATCGAAATATGTATAGAACTGCTTCGTTAAGGATTACTTTGAAAAATTCTCGGTTATATTCGTTCGCTAGCTCGTTGAGAAAAGAGAAAGAAGAATCGCGTACGCGCGAGGAGCAGCACGCGAGTTTCGGAAACGCGTTAAACAGGAACATTATTTTGCGCGTGCGAGATCGCCGAGACAAACGGCTCGATTAATATTCCGGTCGGATCGCGGCGCAAAGGACAGTCGGGAAAGGATCACTCCACTTTTCAAGTCCGGTTGGAAAGAAACTGTTGGCCGCACGGAGTTCAGTGTCCGGAGCAGCGGGAGGTCGAGGAACGAACGCGAAGAAATCTGTCGACGCCGGCGAACGCAGCAGGCGTCGTCGACTTAGTTTTTTGGTTTAGAACGCAGCGACATCGCCGCATGGGAGCATCGAATTTTCCTGCCACGCTCCTCGAGCTTTAACGAAACTGGCTTGTTATTCCTAATTCTTCTATCGAGATTCGTCGCTCGTACGCTTGTATAAATAAACGCAAAGTCGCGCGCAAGATGTCCACGAGACGGTGGAGAATCATCGACGTTTCTAAATTTCACCTCGTCGCGGTATCTTTGAATCGCTTCTGGTACGACGCACAACAGGCAAGGGAACTATTGTTTCGCAAACGTTCGAAGAAACAAGCGAGCGAACGAACGCGAGGCTACATAAAACGCAAATGGGTCGAAAAGACCGGCGGCTCACGAGGTTACGCCGCTCGACGAACGGAATGTAAGCGGTGGATCGAGTCCAACGTCAACCTCACTGTGTGCTAATCAGCAACTTTTCTCTGCCATTGTGTCAACACCTGTTTGGTATCAAATTACGAGGTGACGACGAAATGTTTCTACGTCGCTGTCAAAAACCGACAAGGGTGTGACCAGGAGGCTAAGGGGTGTCGAACGACGATCTGGCGTCGCGTCTCGCGGAGGGTTTAACAGCGCGCAGGGAAGCGAAGGTAAATCTCTATGATCGAATTGCGTCTGCTTCGAAGTTTACGTCTACGCGTTTCTGCTTTCTTTCGTCGGGCATAACGATCGAAGAAGATAGGCGGCGACGCGTTTAATTGGAGAACGGCAAAATCGAAGAAGCGAACGTGGCAAAGAATGGCGGAGAGAAAAGGAGGAGGCAGGTTAATAACGAGAGACGATCGAGGTTGACGGAGAAAAAGTAAAAAAGCACGCCGACGAAACTGCATCTCGCCTTCACCCAGCTGCCTAGCCAATCAGAAACGACCTTCGTTGGTTTTGCTCTTCTGTCGCTGGCAGGAGTATCGATCTTTTTTCTTCCGACGAAACCAACAAAAAACGGGCGAAACGTTGAAAAATTTCCCGATAACGAATTGCAATCTCGCGGTGCAGTACGTGGCAGCGTGAAAACGATGCGGAAGATCTCGCGCGTCGCTCGACGTTTCAAGCTGCAAACGTTCGATAATCTACGAACGAGACCGGGGTTTTATCCTTTCGTGCGACTATCGTCGTTGCCCCGTAAAAGTTATCTCCGAAAAGCGAAATATCATCGAGTGAAACACAGCGGGCTCTCGGTGGATATCTAATCTGGAAACTTGTTCAGACGTTAGAAGCTAAAATCCTAATCAAATATCAAAGGGTACAAAGCTCGCTCTGATCAGAACAGCGGAACGCGTAGACACTGTGACGCGATGATCTCCGCGATATTCAAAGTGTCCGGTGGACAACAGCGTAGGCACGTATCCCCGAAACTAATCAGGGCTCACCTTGTTTCCATACCAGGTACTGCGGGGAGATCGCCTCGCTGCGAGCTACTACAAGCGTATGGAAAAGGATAGCTGGACGCCGCCAAGAACGGGACAGGATGTCTTCGAGGCGTAGCCGTTGCTTGAAAGTGTCGGCGACGACGCTGTCGATGGCGACGCTGATAACGATGTTGTCGGTGATGCTGATGATGATAATGATGATGATGATGATGATGATGATGATGATGATGCTGTAGCGGGACCTGAATCCTGTGGATCGTCGTGCTGGGTACCCTCCAGCAGAGAACATACGGGACCGCGTAATCAGGTTTCACCTGCACCACGGGCAGCAGGCGGTACTCGACTCCACGTGGATGAAACGACACCGATCGACCGTTATCCTCGCTCGATCCGTGCGCCAGGAGGCGTGCCTCTCCGCGGAGGACAGCGTCGTAGTCGCGACAGCCAAGGTCACGGGGTAACATGTCACGAGGACATCCCTATCAACCAGGAACTACCGTCCCTTGGCGCGTCTCGTCATCCCGAATCGCGATACGTCTCCCTGTTCTTCCAAGATCGAATCCGTCCGACCGTTCTTCGAACGCGCAACACCCTGGACGCGTTACCTGTTCCACCAGCTCGGGGTCCTTTCACTCGCGATCCTAATTTCCTCGAGTCACTCTTTTTTTACGTACGACTCTCGGCTAGTTCGAATTCTCGTAGCCTTGCGATCGATACGAGCGAAACGTTATCGAGAACGAAAAAACCAACTACACTTTGGTATCGTTCGACGTTGCCAAACTATCGAAACCCAAACGATGTCTCGTCCAAGTAACTCTCCGAGAACACCCGATCAGGGAACAGCGTCGCAATCTCGCGAATGCAACCGGCGCTCGACGACAGCCGTCGAAAGGAACATAGAACGAAGCATGGTGGGCCGGCGAGAATCGGTCGGAATCGTCGCGAGTGCAAGCGGTTCGAGAGGGCGTCGAGATGGCCGGCGACACTCCCTTCGCGGCACGACACGCCGACCTTACATCGACTTGTGCGCGAGCGGCGCGGAAGCGGGCGAGACCGAACGAACGAACCCAACGAACGAACGGACGTGGAACGAAAGCCGGGAGAGGAAGGAACGCAGCCCCCTAGGAGGATCCGCGCCACGCCGCGCCGCGCCACGAATTTCAAACGGCGCTGCGCGCGCGCACCTTGTCGCGCGCTTCGTGCCGCACGGTCAGCCGAGACTGTGTGCAAAAACAACCCAACCGGACGCTGTCGTCTTCGCGTCGCGCGTTCCTTCGTCACGCTCCAGATGACCGAGTCGCGCGTCCAACCAACCGTCTTTCGCTCGCGTGATTGCCTCGTTCTCCGCGATTTTTTTTACGAAAGAAACGCCGAGGATACTTTTGGATATTTTTAGCGCCAACAATTTCTTCTAAAATATTCCGTCGCACATTCTCGGACAATCTTCTCGCGAGAGGACCGCTTATCCCACAATCTTGATCGAACACGCAGCTGGCAAACTTTTCAACGCGATTCTTTACGTCGTGCAAATTTCTTCAAAATCGGACGACCGTTATTTCGTACTATTCGAATTGTGCACGGATCGTGAAATACATTTCACGTAAAGACACGTTCGTAACATTTTGTTTACGGCATTCGTTGCTGTTTTTTTTGCCGTTTTATTCAGCAGTATTCGACGCTTTCTATAGGATATCGCGCCAAGTACGTAAGACGCGAATTAGCGTCTTCCGTCGCCGATACGTTAACAGAAATAACACCAATCAAAATCGAATTACCGACTTTCCAATTTATCGACAAGTCGAGACATTTCTATCGTAACAGGGAAAGTTACTCGCTCGTTAATCGTACAAGTTGCTATCTCCAAGTTAGACTCTGTGCGTAAAGCTTCCGTTTCACGGTGACCGATACGAAGCGGTTGATATTCTTACGGGATCGGTTTTCATTCTCTGACACAGTGGTATACACTTTTATACGCGTACGGTATTCCCTGGTACGGTATACTCGTATCAGGCCATCCGCTCCGTACAAAGTTCCAGAAACCACTGACAATTCTTTGCATTCGATCGATATCCTCTACGTCGGTGGTGACCGACCACCTTTTCAATCTTCCGCCGCGATGCACGCTGGCTTTCGTGTATCCCCACACGCACACAAACATCTTCTTTTTACCTTTAAAGCTTCCATCGATTAAGTTTACAACGTCAGCAAAAGTCACCGGAATCATTTTCCTCCGACTGTGATTACTCCTTGCTCTCTCTCTCTCTCTCTCTCTCTCTCTCTCTTCGCTGTCGCTTAGTTTTTCAAGAAGCTTCTCGATCGATGATCGAGCGGAGAATACGTTTCTGGTCAATGAAACCGGCGGCAATTTTCGTTGGACGATCGTCGATACGCAATTAGGCGGTTGGATTCGCGGCAACGCGGCTGCTTAACGAGTTTAAGTCGGCCGTGGAATTTTTCAATCGCGCGATTCCGCGTTATCTCGCTACGACGGTGCACCTGCTGCTGCCTGTCCGGTCTGAAAATTTCATCGAAGGGTCGGAGAAAAGGGTGAACGGTCGCGTGGGTCGTTTACACCTGTCCCCCCCCCCTCTTGGCCTCTTTTGCGGCCTGCTACCTGTACAGGTGCCGGCTAATACCGTCACGAATCAGTGACCATCGTGACTGGTCGATCGGTAACGAGACGATTTACGAGCTTGTCGATGAATCGAGTCGTCGTGCCTTGACATCGTAAGATACGCGACGAGCGAACGGTAGAGGAGACTTTGGTAGATGGCGAGCAAAGTACGAGGAAAAAATTGACGAGTCTATGCGATACGGTAGGAGGGAATTGGGTCACTATATCCAGGCTTTTGTTTGAGTTGTCGGTCTCGGGAGAAGGAGAGAGAGACGGTACAGGGTGGAAAGTACAGGCGGTGGAAAGTCGAGCAAAGGAGAAGGGTAAGCGTCCTTAAGAGGATGTCTCGAGGCGACCTTCGTCGAAATCGATCGATCGCCTTGTTCGCGAAGCATCGACGATCTCCCGGCTCGTTTATTACCGACAACGGGCTATCGCGCTATGCTTCATCGGCGCATAATCACCCGTTACATCGGCGACTAATTGGTAACGAGAAGATCGCGTCGAATAGATAGCGCGTTCGTGATTGTCTCGACTATAAGGTAGCTTTCCAACGCGTGAAAGAGAGAGGGAGGGAAAGAGCGAGAGCGAGAGGGAGCGAAAGGGAGCGAAAGGGATGATGCGGAGCAGGCGAGCAATTTTCAATTACCTTCGTGGTAAAATCGCGGACCTGGCAACCGCTAATTATCGACGGCGTTTCTGCCGGTCGATAAATAAATTTCCACGCTCAGCCTCGTTAACGCGTCGCGTCTTCCTTCTGCGTAGATAGGACGCGCGTTTCTCTCGATCGTTCGGAGATGCTGGATAAAACGCTATCGCCGCGGAGACGTATTAATTTCGAGCGAATCGACGATCTCCGTCCTGCAGCAGGCTGTAACGATACAGTTCTATAGGTATAGAACGGCGTCAGGAGCGAAACGATATCTATGCGCTCGATCGATCGTTATCGACCGAAAGATGAGATCTAGAGCGTGAAAAAGAAAATCACGAAGGTTCTGACGCAAACGGTAAAGCGATTAGACACCGATCTGTAATTATTCAACCGGTGAGAGCCACTGGTTAAATATCGATGGGTCGGATAACGCGAAGCGATAGGATCAAACAGGCGGTTTCTATGCAGCGGCTAGAAGCGTACGCCAGAATTCTATGGTAACGACGGTAATACGATAATGTTTCATGCTCGTGTATAACCCGGTGAGCACGGTATATAGCCGACGGGGTGGCCCGTGCGTCGGTGGCCGCGCTTTCCTCGTCGATATTCAGGCGAATCGAAAGAACCCCGGGACGTATCGTCGGACAAAACCTCAAGATTTCTTTCTTCGTCGGAAAACGGGGTTGAAGGCACGGCTGCGGGCTTCGAAGTAAATTACATTGCCGCGGCGAATGATAGCGTAAAGACCGTCATCGAGTAGCGGGCGGTACTCGGTGTCACAGGTCCTTCACCCTCGTCCGCGATCAACCTCGTGCGTAGAATAATGGCATCCCTCGTTCTACCCTCTTCCCCCGCGAGGCAACCTTTTTGTTCGTTCATCGGCAAATTACAGAGAATACGATGTCCAGTACCGACATCCTTTAAATTCAGATTTAGACGAAGACCGCGAGCAAGACGGAGAGAATAGAGAAGGAGGAAGGGAAAGGATCGCGGTGGTACAGCTGCTACGGTCGAGCGATCGTTCGTGCAAAGTCGAGGCGTGCAGCAACGCGCGAACGCGAACAACAAAGAACGGGGTGCAGAGAGATCTGCATGCCCAACGCCGCGCCGCGCCGATACGTGATATCCTTACGAACAGGCTTCTGTTCTTGTCCGACACTGGAAAGCACGCATCCGGACGTGGTAAAACCCGCGAACAAGCAGGCATACACGCGGCCCAACGAATACGAAAGCACGCGCGTCGTCGACAATTTCGACGAATCTCGCGTCCATCCGTACATCTTAAACTCGTCGACTCATCGTTGCATGGATTCGTTTTATCGTGAGACGCGGCAGGTGTTCTAATTCTCGGCTAAGTTGCACCACCGTCTCCCGGTACCGAGATCCGCCGCTATCGAGTGAAACGCGCGCCCTCCCGTCAGGGCTGAACCCGTTACAAGGAACACCTTCTTCCCGTACATCCTCGGAGATTCTTTACCTTCTACGTTTACGGCGCAAACATCGTTGCTCCGTGTATTCGTCGACGCTATTGTCGCCACTGTTAAAACAACGTACGATTCTAACGCAAATACGACGACGAGACGCGGATAGCATCGAACGAAATAGTTGGAACAAAAAAAAAAAGAAAGAAAGAAAGAAAGAAAAAAGAGAAAGAAGGAAAGAAGAGCGAGGCAGGGTAGAAAGTTTGGAATCGAGGGTGCGTTCGACGCCGGCCCTGGGCGTCGCACACACCACCGCCTCTCTCTCTGTCCCCGTCCTCCTTCGCCCAAGGGCGGCTAGGTTCGTCGAAACTACCCTCGCGCGACCATTGGTCCCCAGACTCGCATGCGCGCCGCTCGAAACCGCTCTCCTATTGATCCGCCGACGCGTTTCCTCCAAAGCCTCGCCACCCCGCGTCGCTCCTCGCCGTCTTTCTCTCACCCTTGCCCTTTCTCGCGCTCCTTTTTTCCTCGTCACGCTCATCCCCCTTTCCGCAAGGACACTCGCACGCAAGATCCAGCAAGATACGAGAGCCGGATCTCCGCGGCTGCTGTTCCTCGTTGTCCATCGTCGTTGCCGCGCCATCGCCATCGGCTCTCTTTTTATACAACCCTATAACGCCTTTTCGCTTACCGTTTTTAACTGCACGGCCGAATCGCTTTTACGACCGAAGAAGGATGTTTCCAGGCTCGTGCAGAAGTTAGCCGAGTTTTCTCTGTCCAGAAATCCGATACACGAGGGAAGATTTCCGAGGATAAAGGCGCGCGAGTCTCCTTGGTTCTCTCGTCGGTGGTTCTCGATACTCGGAAGAGACATTGGTCGTCCAAGTATTCTCGATTCCTCGGGGACTACGACGGTCGCCCACGCGCTTCGGCATGGTTTCTAATAATCGAGAAGTTATCCGCGAAGACGTGGTGAAATGTCAACGAGAAGCAGCAGACGGGTAGGCAGAATCGATGGCAGGAAATATCGTTTCTCGTTACACGGAGCACGATCGGGACACCGTGTTTCGTAACGAACATTTCGCGTCGACGATTATTCCGTCTTGAGCAATTCCTCTTGAGCGTCTCCTCGGATCAACGTTCAACCATCGATCGATCATCCTATGGTGTCGGAGAAGGAACGCGAAACACCACCAGTGGAAAAAGAAAATCGGCCGCAATTACGGCTACAAGATCGATATCGTCGGAAGTCGAACGAAAGGGTTGGTCGCGAAGCAAAGAAAGAAATCGCGTTTCTCGATCGATCGAGTTTCGCCTTTGAATCGCGCGAGGTACTCGAGCTTTTTCCAAGTCCGTCCAAGCCGTTCTCCTCTTTTTCGCTTAAACTGTCCGTCGTTAAAGACAAACGAAATCACGGTTTCCTCGGGCAGTCTTTCGCCCTTTCCTCCGCGTCCGCGACCATGGCCGAACTCTTCCGTAATTATTTCACCTCCGCGAAGATCCAATTTCCACGGGCGGTAATATCGATTAAAGTCGACCTCGCGCGACCACCCGCCGAGTAAACCAACTCGCAGGAAAGAAAATCCCGGCAACCTCCGTTTCTCTTCGTCCCGATCTCTCCGCTTTTCCAACGTCGTCGAGTTTTTTCCCCTTACCTTCGAATATCTCGAAAGTTGGACATGGAAGCGCGAACGAGGATCTCGATTCCATGGAAACGATACGATGGCTCGTTTCTCGTCAAGCGGAGCGTCTCTCTGCTTCCAGGATATCCCCCTTCCTCTCTCCTCGTTTTTGTCCGTCTATTTCGCATGCAAATTGCGGTTGAAAGACCACCGAGAGCCACCGCCGTCGCTAATTTCGGATGCCGCGCCTCCGTTCGATGAAAGATTTATGAAAAGAGGCTGGATCGACGCATACTCGAGATACGCTCGCGATAGAATTCTCTCGCGCCTCTCTTCCTTTTGCTTTCGAGAATTCCCTTTGCTCCAAACTTGCCTAACACGTATCTGCGCAAAGTAGTTGGGAGGAAAGTTGCGCGACCTACTAACCTTTCGACGCCTGAATCACCCAAACCTATACTTCAACTTCGATACTCGACGAAATGTACAATCCATCGTCGAAACTCTGGCCATTGTGACAACGAAGACTCGAGCTTGCAGAGGCTGTTGAAAAAAAAAAAGAAAAAGAAAAAAGAAAGAAACTTTCATCGACGCGAAGAACCTTCGTTCGAAGTTTCGCCACGGGTCAGGGTTAAAGAGGCGTAAATCGCGTAACGATTTCAAGCAGAATCGCGGTCTCGCCCGCTGCGCTACGATACGAAATCAGCGAATCAAAGGGCTCGTGCTCTCCACCGGAGGTAAGAAACGGTTTTTTCTACCAGGAAGGCAGGGAGAAAAGCAAGAAGAAAAAGCTGAAGAGTATACACGGGAGAACGAAGGAGGACAAGCACGGGTAACGCGGTGGATCGAATATTTAAGAGGCACTCCATTCGCGTGGAAAATCGAACGCTGTTCCTCCATTAAGAGGGGCAAAGCTGTACGAGAAGAAAAATAACGAGACCGAGAAAGGAATTCGTGCGGAGTTTCCGCTATTTTCTCCTTTTCTCTCTCTCTCGACATAAAGACGAACAATTTTTGCTCGCCTATTCCTGTCCGCCGAAAGTAGAAACAACGAGTCGTCGTGTTCTCCCCGCCCCTTTTTCTTTTTTTGTTCGAAATATAGGTAAAACCCACGATGGTTCGCGAAACAGACGCAAACAGAATCGATATACCGGGCGGCGCGAGTTGTAAACGAGACGCGAAAACGGAATATCTAACGAGAGGAGTAACGATACGCGGAGAGCAGGAAAGGCGGCAAGTTACGAGGGAATTAATTCGATTTGCTGGCAGAAAACGTCGGTGTACGTTTGACGGAGGCTACGAACTGCCACGTCGAGCTAAGCCGTCTTCTCCGTTATGCGCTCGTTCTTGCTCGAGAAGTTGTTCCAAAGAGGGAAACTCCGTGGAAACAGGGTTACGAAAATATTGATTCGACGTATGGCACGAGAATGGATTTAAGGAAAATACATATTGTACCAAGAGGTTGAATCGGCATATAGCTTCCCGCAGGATCATGGGATAAAGCAACAAACCCGGATGCGTCGTTAACGCGAGCAACTTTGTTGTCTAAATCCTGGTTAACCTAACTAACTTTTTAGCAACTTCAACGTCGCTGAATCGATGCTCGTTGACCCAGAAGTTCGTACAACGTAGACGTCACCGCTGTACAACGCGCATTTATCACGATTAATCGTTCTAAAATCGCGCAACAATCTCGAAATCCGGTTGAACCGGTTACAGGCATGACGGTGCAAACGTCGGACGAGGCTTTCCTCGGCCGAAAATAAGCCACGGGGATGAAAAAGGTGGTGGGCGAGACGATGCACAAAGCGTTGGCTAGGGTGAGAGTAGCTCGACGCAAAGTAGCTCGGTCGCTCTCGTAATCCGGCGGCCGCCTCGATATTCTCCCTTCTCTCCATCCGTTCTCCGCGTCCAACCATTGTTTCCACGTTCGCTCTTCCTTTTTCTCTCGCATTTCCCCACTTTCCCCTTTTCTCTGCGCTTCCTCGCTCTCCGAACAAGAACCGCGTCATTTTTCAAAGTGACGGATGGTCGGAATCGCGTACTTGGCGACGAGCGAGTCCGACTACTCGCGACAACACCCTTCGAAATTCTATCCGGCCCGCAAGAATAATTATCCCTAAAAACTTCGATTCTCCCCTCCAGCCTCTCGAGAGTCGATCCGATCGGCGAGCTCGATCCCATCGGAAAAGTAGCTGCAGCAGCTACGGATATTCGGTTTTCAAGAAACGTATCGATTCGTCGCTTTGCCGTGTCTCTCGAGCCGCGAGATCGACGCGATTTCCGAACGTCTCGACCATGGCGAAGAGATTCCAACTTTACGACCGTCGACGATGCTATCCAAGGTGGCGTTAGCTTCTCTAACCATTCCGATGGGGGAAGACAGAGAAAACACGTACGCTTAAAAAACTGCACAAGGAAAACGTCGAAACCGAGAAGAGACGTTCGACGGAACCCAGCCCACGAAATTCGAAACGATCGACCCTCGGTCATTTCGGTGGTGAGTGGTTTCTACCTAACGAGCAAGAGCGATCCCTCCTCGCGCGCCGGTTTCTACGCGCGACGAGTCGCCGCACTCTCCTCTATCAGCTGAATAAATAGGGGCGCCTAAAACGCTTCCGAACAAGCACGCTTCTTCCGCGTTGTCCTGCCTTTGTCCTCTCTCGTTGCGATCGATGCGCGACAACAAGGGTGCACACGCAAAAAGCCGAGCGATTCCGCTCATTAATACAAATGGCGGATCGTCGAAGGAAGCGAAACGACGCGGGGTGGGATGGCCTGAAAGAGAGCCGTGGATGATGCCACGGAGAAAGAGAGGAAAGAGAAGAACGGACGAGGGCGAACGGCGTGGCGTTCGCGAGGAACGCGACCGCGGTGGTTGCTGCGTTCTTCAGCCATCGATCGCGCGTATCGCGCGCTACTCACGCGCGACCAGCGAAACACGCACGCGTAAAAATCGACCAGCAACCCGATACGCTTTTCTCCGTTTCGCTGTTCGAAC